>JAACNH010000068.1:48539-450925 GCA_019447015.1 Hymenochirus boettgeri
ATATAGTATCCCTGTACCAACCAGAACTACAGTATATGTATTAATACATATACTGTAGTTCTGGTTGGTACAGTAATTCTCAATATTATATAGTATCCCTGTACCAACCAGAACTACAGTTTATGTATTAATACCAGTAATTCTCAATATTATATAGTATCCCTGTACCAACCAGAACTACAGTATATTTATTAATACCAGTAATTCTCAATATTATATAGTATCCTTGTACCAACCAGAACTACAGTATATGTATGAATACCAGTAATTATCAATATTATATAGTATCCCTGTACCAACCAGAACTACAGTATATGTATTAATACCAGTAATTCTCAATATTATATAGTATCCCTGTACCACCAGTACCACAGTATATATATGAATACCAGTAATTCGCAATATTATATAGTATCCCTGTACCAACCAGAACTACAGTTTATGTATTAATACCAGTAATTCTCAATATTATATAGTATCCCTGTACCAACCAGAACTACAGTATATGTATTAATACCAGTAATTCTCAATATTATATAGTATCCTTGTACCAACCAGAACTACAGTATATGTATTAATACCAGTCATTCTCAATATTATATAGTATCCCTGTACCAACCAGAACTACAGTATATGTATTAATACCAGTAATTATCAATATTATGTAGTATCCTTGTACCAACCAGAACTGCAGTATATGTATTAATACCAGTAATTATCAATATTATGTAGTATCCCTGTACCAACCAGAACTACAGTATATGTATTAATACCAGTAATTATCAATATTATGTAGTATCCTTGTACCAACCAGAACTGCAGTATATGTATTAATACCAGTAATTATCAATATTATGTAGTATCCCTGTACCAACCAGAACTATGTGTCTGGCTTTTTGAATTCCATATACAAAGGGACATCCGGAAATGGAGGCAGTTCAGAGAAGGGCAACTAAATTAATAAGGGGAAGGAGGGCTGACTATGCAGGCAGATCATTTAGGGCTGTTTACACTGGAAATATGATCACTTTATAGAATATATTTAATAGGCCATATAATAAATATAATACGTGACGGCCGTACTTTATGGTAACCTGAATTATTATGTTACTAATAACATTGATTAGATTACACAGACTAAGGAGCAGAAAGATAAAAAGAAATATATTAGTACAAGACCTGTAAACAGTCGCCTTGCCCTTTAATACACTAACGGGGTTTACTTACTTTTGACGGGCACTTTAACTTTGTCCGATCGTGGGTGAAATTATGAAGTTTGTTTCTGCCCAACAGTTCAAGCTGGGGGAGAGAGATAAAAAGTGAATATAACACACACACATCTAGTGTGTTACCAGTTACATGACACAACCACATAAAGCCTCATCAACAGGGGGAATAGGGATCACCAATGCAACCAAAGCAGTTATTACGGGGCCTAGAGCTAAAGGTGGCCCTACCATGCCCCCTGCAGGCATGTTCACCCTCCTAAAAAACTAGCTCAACGTAGTTCAGACCCCACAACCCCGTTTCATTTTACTCCAACCTTCGAAGATTTCCCAGGCTCAGATTTGTTGCCCTTTTGAGTGTATGTACACTGTGGCCACGCCTCTTTATCCCATTCACATTCTCTGTATTGGTCTGTAACAGGATTGGCTAGAGATTACTAGTGGGTGTGACCCGTTGGAATAAGTTCCTGCAGTAAATTAGGACTGGGCATGTGCAAAGAACAAAACAGTCAGTAACCACGCTGTAAGGTAGTGACTGGGTGATATTGGAATGCTGGGAAATAAAACACATAAGCCCCATGTTAATTAGATATATTTCATAGCAGGCACAGCAAAATGACTAGTTGGCCGCAGGTTACTGATTATTTGCCTACCCTATGTCCGCTTGTCCTTTCTAAAGATATAATAGTTCTATATAAGACAACCCATATTGAATATATATTTAAAGGGTATCTCCACTCGTATTTTCAAGATTTGGTAATCCAGTTCTTGAAGAACGGGAGGTAAAGGAGCTGTGCCTTACCTTCCGTTCTTCAATAGAACAAAAAGGCCAGGAGACAAGGTAAAGAAACTTACCCGCTCGCTCGCTCCTTGGCTGTGTAGTCTGACAGGTCGCGAGGACCTTTTCTTCTATGCGCATGCGCGATCTATGCGCGACCTGTCAGACTAAGGGGGAGGACGCGCAAGCGGGTAAGTTTTTTACCTTCTCTCCTGGCTCCTGTTTGTTCTATTGAAGAACGGAAGGTAAGGCACAGCTCCTTTACCTCCCATTCTTTAATAGAACTGGATTCCCAAATCTTGAAAATACGAGTGGAGATACCCTTTAAAGGGTATGTCCACCCAAAATAGATTTTTAATATGCTGCTCCCCCATGTCCCCCAGCCCCAACCGCATAAATATTTTTTTTCAGAAAGCCCCCCAAACTCTTACTTACCTCCCCTGTTCCTCCGCTGCACTGACGGCCCTCTGCCGAGAAGCAAGCAGAGGGCGGGACCGGCAGTCGCGTCTGTGATTGCTGAGCGGCAGCCAATACGGACGCAGCTGCCGTCATCAGTGCACCGGAGAAAGGAGAGGTACGTAAGAGTTTGGGAGCATTTTGAAAAAAAAAATATGCGGTTGGGGCTGGGGACATGGGGACAGCATATTCAGGGGGATTGAAGCTAGGGGGAGGGATAGTAGAACGGGAGGGAGAGGAGGGGGAGGGAGGGGGAGAAGGGCTGCAGTGCGAAGGCAAGTATCTACCGAGGAAGATAGCAGGCGGGCCCTGCTTCCTCCTGGTGGTTAGTTTTTGGGACTTTGGGGGGGGGTTTACGAGAGCACTATGAGCTGGGATGTGAGGTAAGGATAAACTACACTACATGGTGGGGGCAGTAGTTGGGGGGATTATAGTTTTGGGGGTGGACATGCCCTTTAACACAATCCGCATATACTATATATTACACTATCCATATAAACTATATATTACCTACCGATAACCGGTTATTAACGATATATGAACTATCCAATAAATATATAAAACCATGCATACAACAACAAAACACCACTAGAAACAAAAACAACCAAAACAATGTACACACGAAACAAAGACACACCGATAAACGTATAACAGCCGGAATAAACAACACGTACCAACAAACACTACCGTAAAACATAAGAACACCGAACAAACGTAGAAACTATATACACTATCCGAGAAATATAACACGACGGTGAGTAAACTATAAACACGACAAAAACAAACATTAACAATACACTATCCGTATAAACTATATATTACAATATCCGTTCCTATAAACTATATATTACACTATCCGTATAAACTATATTTACACTATCCGCATATACTATATATTACACTATCCGTATATAACTATATATAACACATCCGTATAACTATATATACACTATCCGTTTATAACCTTATTACACTATCCGATAAACCATATATTACAACTATCCGTTATAAACTATATATACACTATCCGTATTTAAAAACTATATATTAACCCAATCCATATTACTATATATTACACTCTCCTATAAACTATATATTACCCTATCCGTATAAACTATATTACACCAACTATCCCATAAACTATATATTACACTATCCATATAAACTATATATTACACTATCCTATTATAGCTATATATTACACTATCCGTATAAACTATATATACACTATCCGTATAAACATATAGATACACTATCCGTATAAAAACTATATATTACACTATCCGTATAAACTATATATTACAATATCCGTATATAAACTATATATACACTATCCTATAAACATATATTACACTATCCATATAAACTATATATTCACTATCCGTATATACTATATATTACACTATCCGATAAAACTATATATTACCACTATCCGTATAAACTATATATTACACTATCCGTAAAACCATATATTACACTATCCGTATAAACCATATATACACTATCCGTATAAACTATATATTACACTATCCTTATAAAACTATATATTACACAATCCGCATATATATATTTACACTCTCCTATAAAACATATATACACTATCGTATAAACTATATATACACTATCCCTATAAACTATATATTACACTATCCGTAAAACTATATATTACACTATCCGTATAAACTATATATTACATATCCGTACTAAATATATACACTATCCGTATAAACTATATATTACACTATCCCGTTAAACTATATATTACACTATCCGTATAAACTATATATTACACTATCCGTATAAACTAATATACACTTCATATAAAACATATATTACACTACCTATAAACTATATATTACACTATCCGTATAAACTATATATTACACTATCCGTTTATAAACTATATATTACACTATCCGTATAAACTATATATTACACTATCCGTATAAAAATATATTACACTATCCGTAAACTATATATCATATCCTTAAACTATATATTACACATCCGTATAAACTATATATACACTATCCCTATTAAAACTATATATTACACTATCCGTATAAACTATATATTACACTATCCGTTAACTATATATTACACTATCCGTAATAAAAACTATATATTACACTATCCGTTATAAACTATATATACACTATCCGTATATAAACTATATATTACACTATCCGTATTAAAATATATATTAACTCTCCTATAAACTATTATTACACTATCCCGTATATACTATATTTACACTATCCGTACAAAAAAAAAACCAAACAACACACAAACAACAATACTATATATACACTATCCGTATAACTATATATTACACTTAGTTAAACTATATATTACACTATCCGTATAAAATATATATTACAACTATCTATATACTATATCTAACTATCCGTATAAACTATATATTACACTATCCGTATAAACTATATAATTACACTATCCGTATAAATATATATTACACCTACCGTAATAAACTATATATTACACTATCCGTATAAAACTATATATTACACTATCCGTATAAATATATATACACTATCCGTATAAACTATATATTACATATCCGTATAAACTATATATTACACTATCCCATTAAACTATATATTACACTATCCGTATAAACTATATATTACACTATCCGTATAAACTATATATTACACTATCCGATAAAACTAATATTACACTATCCGTATAACTATATATTACACTATCCGTATAACCTATATTACATATCGTATAAACTATATATTACACTATCGTATAAACTATATATTACAATATCCGTATAAACTATATATTACATATCCTAAAACATATATACATATCGTATCAACTATATATACACTATCGTATAACTATATATTACACTATCCGTATAAACTATATATACACTCGTTAAACATATATACACTATCCGTATAACTATATATTACACTACCGTATAAACTATATATTTACACTTCCGATATAAACTATATATTACACTATCCGTAAAACTATTATTACACTATCCTATAAACATATATTACACACCGTATAAACTATATATTACCATATCCGTATAAACTATATATTACAACTCCTTATAAACTATATATTACACTATCCGTATAACTATATATTACACTATCCGTATAAACTATATATACACTATCCCTATAAAACCATATATTACACTATCCGTATAAACCATATATTACACATCCGTATAAACTATATATTACACTAACCGATAAACTATATATTACAATATCCGTTATAAACATATATACCATATCCGTATAAACTATATATTACACTATCCGTATAAACATATATTACACATCCGTATAAAACTAATATACACTATAATATATATTACACTCTCATATAACTATATATTACATATCCGTATTAAACATATATACACTACGTATAAAACTATATATTACACTATCCCTATAAACTATATATTACACTATCCGTATAAACTATATATTACACTATCCGTATAAACTATATATTACACTATCCGTATAAACTATATATTACACTATCCGTATAAACTATATATTACACTATCGTATAAAACTATATATTACATATCGGTATAAATATTATATTACACTATCCGTTATAAACTATATATTACACTATCTGTATAAACTATATATTACACTATCCGTATAAACTATATTATTACACATTCCGTATAACTATATATTACACTATCCGTATAAACTATATATTACACTATCCGATTAAACTATACTATTACACTATCCGTATAAACTATATATTACACTATCCGTATAAACTATATATTACACTATCCGTATAAACTATATATTACACTATCCGTATAAACTATATATTACACTATGTATGTCTATGAATAGATTTCCACTTACAGCATTTACAGGAACGAAGGTATTTTTAAGGAACGGCTGAGCCAAAACCGCAAAATCTTCCCGATCTCGGTATTTTTCAGCCAAGTTAGTTTTTTATTTTGTTTACCTTGTGTCTCCACCCAGTTGTAGAATTACACTGAGCCCCACTCTGCAAAGCACGTGATTCCGTTGGCCCCCAATGGAGTGGGGCCACCCCATTATGATATGCGCTGTGAGATCGTTGGGCTACTGACAGTCACCACTAGAGAAACGCTACATGTAGCAACATCTGATACGGCTCAAGATTCATTTGAAAGTAGCCTTATGGAGGACACACACGCACCAATCTCAGGATATCCTGATATCCTATCGATGGGGATTGGTTGGTGTATGGGCCCCATTACTGTTCCAACTTCACATCTAAAGTCCAGTTTGCGAGTACAATAAGTTAAAAGCAGTTGCTCCCTGGCCCCTCCTCCTTTCACTCACTGAGCTCTCTATCCAATCAGCTACTTTGTAGGTGAGATTGAAATGTTTTCCTGAATTAACGCATGTTTATCTTTTTGTAGGAAGCACCTAGAACGACAAGTGGTAATGTGAGGAAGTGAATCTCGCCTCTTTCTTACTTCAGCTGCACCAATGTAGCTGTCTCTTTAAAAAGAGGACCGTGCTTTTCCGACCGGTCCGATTGTGATTTCGTCCAATTTGGACAAAGTTTCAGATGCCGACTGGTCGGGCGGAATTATTGTATGGTGTGTACCCAGCTTTAGATGTGCTCAGAGCAGCAGGATCCTGAGTTAGAACCCGGGTAGTTACCCCCTGTAGTGATATAGGACATCAGCCCTGACATAGTGCCCAGTTTGTTTGCTGGATTGGAACTGTGGATTACCCAGCAGCCCCAGTGACACCGTGCCTTGGTTTTCAGAAATCTACGAAGCCTTTCCTCTACAGCCTACTGCTCAGTGTGGATGTTAAGCTGCCATACTGCTCTCTCCTGCTTTGCCTCATGGGATCCATTTGCTGAATCTGCATCAAAGGGAGTTGGTGAGACCTTTTCCTTGATACACACCCCGGGGCGCCCAGCATTGCGTTGTATAGTGTGCACCCTCACATTTATATTAATGCTATATGGACATTGTGTATAAGGGGCGCCCAGCATTGGTATGCTGGTATTGCATTGCTTGATGGCGTAAAGGAAAGAAGTTCCGGTTGCGTGCGGTTAAAGCGACCCTTCCCCCACACAGTACCACGTTAAGTTTCCCATGAGTTTGCAAATCACGATCGAAAGCGAGTAAGAAACGAGCTAGTGTGGCATAACCCGTAGTCTTTGGAAAGGAAACAATTGGACCTTTTGGAACTCCTCATATCACTAACCAAATCTGCCTCTCTCTGTAATAAACCATCATAAGAACGGAGAGTGTTCTGGAGAGATGATTTCCTTAATAAATATTCATATTCGCTCTATTTCCCCTATTCTTATGTTCCCTGCAGATTTTTGAGGAAGATTTACTGTAAAATAATTTTATATATAGGTATACAGTATTTTTCTGAAAGCGCACATCTAATGATATAACTTCTCAGTGAGTTCAGAAACATGGCCCTTTGTGTAATGGAAATCTTAGACGGATATTTCTCTGCGCGCCCATTAAAACTACATTAAATCTGGGCTTGTGATTTAAAACAATAATTTTTTTTTAGATTTTTTTTATTTTAAAACCTTGTTAAGAAAACTCTCAACACCAAGCAGTTTGATTGGTTCTCTAATTATAGCGGATAAATCAATTCATTAATCAAAATAATTCAAGAAAAGGAGGGATTACCATTAAAATCGTTTTATCTGTCAAGGAAAAGGATTAAAACCTGAAAATCTAAAGTCTATACTGGCCTGTATTTCAATACTGTCTGTCATCAACCTAATGGCCGCAGTGAAGAGTTTGGAAGGTGCATGGACCTTAAGGGACTTTGGGGAATAGGGTTAGTGTCATCATCTTGGTCATCTTGGGTTTGTTTGGGGTACTGTACCTATGAGTTTTAGGAATGAACTAAACTAGGCATGACCTAAAATATATTAATGGGCATGTCCTTAAAACAAAACACTGGTCACTTTTTAGTTATCTTCCACCAATTCTAACCAATATATTCAGCACATTATTTGATGGATTTGTAATCAGATATTGAATGGTACTTATTGTCCCCATTCCGGCAGCAGAGGAAGTCATCTCCACCCTCCATGCTATCAATCAAGGCTGGGAGTGCCGACATCACAGCCAATGATTGACTGCTCCTCCCTTGCTGCCTCCTTCTGGACATGCTTAAAGGGTAACTGTGGTCTTGAATTCTTCCAAACTAGTAAGAATTATATAAGAATCCTTCCATCATAGCTTTGAATTAAAACCTAAATCACATCTCTAGATAAAAGTTATTGCTGGAAAGGTTCAGCAATATTACTTCCTGTTTTCAGTCATTTGACCAGCTTGTAGTCATGTGACCAGTCTCTGCCTGCATTAATAGGCTCTCATTCTCAACTGTCAATTTTTTCCCCAGGTACTTCCTGTTTCCCCCACCGTAAAGTCTTAACTGAGCATGCTTCTCCCCCGGGGAGAAGGGGCGGGGCAGAGGTCTGGTGATGTCACTCAACCTACTGGAAGCAGCAAGTTTGAACTTTCACCCCCATGTAATGTCTCACAGGCTCCAGCCAGAGATGTGATTTTTTTTAAGGGAAAACTGCAGGCTTTTATTTAACCCTAACTTGTTTTGAGACCACAGTTGCCCTTTAAGCACCTAAAAGATCATTGAACAAGGGGAAGGGCGTCAAACTCTGCTAGAAAGGGAGAGGACAGGAGCAATATTTATCACTAAATATCTAGTTCGAAGTGCATCTAGTGAAGCACTAAAAATAGCAGATGGGGTCAGGGGCAAATTAATGACAAGTGACCAGTTTTTTAAAGGGAAACAAAGCAACCTGCCAGTCGAGTGTATTGCTGAGAGTCTGTCGGAACACAGAGGATTTGGGGAGTTGAACCTAGAGTGTTGGCATGATGCAGTGCATGGTGGGATCACCTGTTGGTAGCTTGCCTTGCTGTTCTAATTTGTAGCAGCTCTCTACATGCAACACCATCTCTTATCATCGAGCAATGCCATCCTGCAGGTCTCTATACCAGGGACATTGGTTTCAAGCCCTAAAAATGTCAGATTTAAATGTTTACATCATTGCATTGTACCCTGACCTTTTGTGCAACAGGAGATCATACAAAGGGGTTTCCAGCAGTTTCCTTTTGGAGCAGAAAGGCGTTAAATGATGTTTTCCATCCTTCTTCGCATTGTCAGCCGTGGGTTATAAGTTGGTTGCTAAGCTGTGCTTTGAGTCACCTGTGGTGCATGGCTCATGTAATGGTTTAAAAAGGTGTAGGTTAAAATCTCCAGCGTAGAATGAAAATACCCAGTACAATAGTCATGAAGAGTCTAAGTGCAGAAAGCCTCTGTGATTGCAAGATAATTGGCTTTATTGTCATCCATTTAGAGAGGGGAGCAGAGATTGTTTAATTGAATTTGATTGCAGGGGAGAAGAAAGCAGGGGGAAACGCAGCTGGAACACAGATTTCATGTATATACTATCTCAAAGGGAAATATCCTTTTAGCTATGAAATATACTGTGGGGTTTCTAGTCCCTTTTTATTAAGATCTATACCCCATCGGGGGGAATGGCTACAAAAAACGTAATGTGATGGTTAAAAGGACACTTTCTGGATCAGGTTCTCCAAAACAGTCTAGAAGTTGGTCCACAGGAAAGAAAAACAATTCTAAATCTATACAAGCTCCTTTTAAATGGTTGGACATCGTCAATGAATCCCCAATTGCCATATTTCCCATGGAGGATTCTATAGTCTGAATGTTACATCCTGTGTCAACAGACACCAACATTTAAATAGCGATACTGTGCCTTTATAAATATAGCCCTGTATTTCTTTAACAATGGTTGGCATGATCGTCAATTTACAATCGTGGTTGCAAATTTACGTTCACAATTGTAGATCTACGATCGGCCATACAATACCATTGCAGTATTTTACTACCAGACGATATTGTATGAACAAACTTAGATTTATTATCTGCAATCGTTCTATTACGATAACTGGCGGTATCGCAAATTTGCAATACCACAGGTTTTTAAATATGCCTCACAGAGGCTTATGAACTGGACACAGGCAGTAAAATTAGCCGCTATGATGGAAATGATTTTGACTGCAGCGTAAAGCTGGGTACACACATTACTGATACATCTCTACTGCTATCTGTAATGCATATGTCAACTTGGTTGGGGAAGAGAAACGGGACAGTGGGTTTGTAGTGAATTTTTTTTTAATTTCACTAGATGGCGATATTCTTCAAAGAGAGGGTACATGCCTTATTAGTCTAGCTCCTATGCAATTAATGTGCGTGTTCCATATAACAACATATCAAATAATTAGCACTAAAATTGTTTATTTGGAAGGTAAAAGGGCATGTTCACCCCTTAAATGAATAATTATATATAGTTAAATCACCCCCCCAACACCCAGAACTACAAAAGTTATGCAGCAAAATGATGCTCCTTTCCCTCTGCCTCTCAAAATGTTGCGCCTCCTCTTCAAGCTTTTTTTTTTTTTTACTAGCTTTTACATGCTCAGAGGAGGCAGCTAGGGGAATAGCATCAGTCGTTGGCTGAGAAGTCATCTGTTACATCCATGACTAATAGGTTCTAACTGAAAGAACCAGGAAGCGGTGAGGTAATAGAACATCAGGCAGTATTCCAGGTTAGACTTACATCTCTCAGATTTCTAACTATTGCAGTTTTGGGGGTGTGTGAGTGATTTACCTATATACAAATTTTAATTTGAGGGATGAACTTGCCCTTTAATTATAAATGCACAGTATCTCCCTCTAATACAAATAAATAACAGAAAACTGTCCGTTACCACCACCTCAACAGAAATATTTTTTTAAGGAAATAAAGGACATTTATAAAGCGTGATAAACTATGAATCGCTATAAAGGTATTTGTGCAACTTCATCCTGATATACACTGCCCCCTTCTGTGATGGTTGCTGCCTCCTCAGACAGTTGTATGAGCTGCTGTTTTCTGTTTTGCGCGTGTTTTGCGAATCGCAATGTATTTTACAATGTAATGGAAATCGCGAGAATCAGTTCCATTTATATAATTTGCGTTCCAAATCTATTCTATTTGTGCAGAATAATATCCAATCGCAGGAGACTCATTTATTGCAGAATGATAACCAATCACAGAAGACTACTATTCCTTGCACAATGATAACCAATCACAGAAGACTCTTATTTTGTGCAGAATGATAACCAATCACAGAAGACTACTATTGCTTGCACAATGATATCCAATCACAGAAAACTACTATTCCTTGCACAATGATATCCAATCACAGAAGACTCTCATTTTGTGCAGAATGATAACCAATCACAGAAGACTACTATTCCTTGCACAATGATATCCCACAATCACCAGAAGACCCTCTCAATTTTGTGCGGATGATACCCAATCATACAGGAAGTATGGAAACATGTGCATGTTTTAGCCTTGCAGATTACTTTAGTAGTTGTCCAATTTGTGTTTTTTTTTTTTTTTTTTTTTTTATTTGTTTTTTTTGTTTTTTTTTTTTTTTGTTTTTTATTTTGTTTTTTTTTTACATTTTGGTTTTGTTTTTTTTTTTTTTTTTTTTGTTTATTTTTTTTTTTTTTTTTTTTTTTTTTTTTTATTTTTTTTTTTCTTTTTTTTTTTTTTTTTTTGTTTTTTTTTTTGTTTTTTTTTTTTTCATTTGGTTTTATTTCTTTTTTATTTTTTTTCGTTGTTTTCTTGATTTTTTTTTTTTTTATTTTTTCTTCTTTTTTTGTTTTTTTTTTATTTTTTTTTTTTTTTTTTTTTTTTTTTTATTTTTTGTTTTTTTTTTTTTTTTTTTTCCTTCCACTTTCTAATTTATAAATAACTTGACAATTGTGCAGACATTAGTTAATTAAAATTTACATTTTTTCCACTTAATTGCTACATGGTATTTTGATGTAAGGGTAATTCCAATTGCCTTTTCTCCCACAAGCACCGTCTCTCTGATATTACATCACAGCGTCCAGGCTCTGTCCTCTGCATTGTGAACAAAGACTGGAATATCACCTTACCTAAAGCTTTGCACTAAGAGAGATACCATCTGTCAATAAAAATGATCCAGTTGTCGGTGTCCAATGGAATACTTCACTATTGTCCCCATTACTAGAATACATTGATCTTATTAATATGATTTGCTACTGCTCCGTTATAGTCTTCCTCTTAATGTCTGATCATTAGTGCCATAAAGTAAATGTTGTTAAAAACAGCCCTGTAGTTATAAAAACAAAGCTGGTTTAGGTCCCCTCTGTAGACTAGCTCTATAAAAACAGAACAATCACTAGATCACTTGCCAGATTGCAAACATTCAATGGGAAGAAGAAAGTGTAATAGTATATAGTAGGCAGTTGCTTTTTTACCTAAGGAGCAATACAAAAAGAGCATTATTTTAGGATGGGATGGAAAATAACGATCTATATCTTACGGCGCGAATGTAAAATTACCATTATCGTTATAGTAAAAAAAAACTTCAATTGTAAAAGTCCGAAAGTGTAAAATAACTGTTAGTGCTGTCTGAAACAAACACGCTTTATTTCCATACTGCACCTTTATAAATAGACCCCTAGTGTAACTTTACTATGTAGCAGCAACTCATTCTATTTCTATAAATGATCCCCTAGTGTAACTTTACTATATAGCACCAACTCATACTATCTTTATAAATAAACCCCCTAGTGTAACTTTACTATATAGCACCAACTCATCTATTTCTATAAATAGATCCCCTAGTGTAACTTTACTATATAGCACCAACTCATTCTATTTCTATAAATGATCCCCTAGTTGTAACTTTACTATGTAGCAGCAACTCATACTGTCTTTATAAATAACCCTGTAGTGTAACTTTACTATATAGCACCAACTCATTCTATTTGTATAAATAGATCCCCTAGTGTAACTTACTATGTAGCAGCAACTCTACTATCTTTATAAAAACCCCCTAGTGTAACTTTACTAATAGCACCAACTCATTCTATTGTATAAATAGATCCCCCAGTGTAACTTTACTATGTAGCAGCAACTCATACTATCTTTATAAATAAACCCTGTAATGTAACTTTACTATATAGCACACAACTCATTCTATTTGTAAAATAGATACCCCTAGTGTAACTTTACTATGTAGCAGCAACTCATACTATCTTTATAAATAAACCCTGTAATGTAACTTTACTATATAGCACCAACCATTCTATTTGTATAAATAGATCCCCTAGTGTAACTTTACTATATAGCACCAACTCATTCTATTGTATAAATAGATCCCCTAGTGTAACTTAACTATGTAGCAGCACCTCATACTATCTTTATAAATAACCCTGTAATGTAACTTTACTATATAGCACCAACTCATTCTATTTGTATAAATAGATCCCCTAGTGTAACTTTACATATAGCACCAACTCATTCTATTTGTATAAATAGATCCCCTAGTGTAACTTTACTATGTAGCGAGCAACTCATACTATCTTTATAAAAATAACCCCCTAGGTAACTTTACTATATAGCACCAACTCATTCTATTTGTATAAATAGATCCCCCAGTGTAACTTTACTATGTAGCAGCAACTCATACTATCTTTATAAATAAACCCTGTAATGTAACTTAACTATATAGCACCAACTCATTCTATTGTATAAATAGATCCCCTAGTAACTTTACTATGTAGCAGCAAGCAATCATCTATCTTTATAAATAAACCCTGTAATGTAACTTTACATATACCACAACTCATTCTATTTGTATAAATAGATCCCCTAGTGTAACTTTACTATATAGCACCAACTCATTCATTTGTATAAAGATCCCCTATGTGTACTTTACTATTAGCACAACTCATACTATCTTTATAAATAAACCCTGTAAGGTAACTTTACTATATAGCACCAACTCATTCTATTTGTATAATAGATCCCCTAGTGTAACTTTACTATATGCACCAACTCATTCTATTTGTATAAATAGATCCCCTAGTGTAACTTTACTATGTAGCAGCAACTCTACTGTCTTTATAAATAACCCTGTGTGTGTAACTTTACATATAGCACCAACTCATTCTATTTGTATAATAGATCCCCTAGTGTAACTTTACTATGTAGCAGCAACTCATACTGTCTTTTATAATAAACCCTGTAGTTGTAACTTTACTGTATAGCACCAACTCATTCTATTTCTATAAATAGATCCCCTAGTGTAACTTTACTATGTAGCAGCAACTCATACTATCTTATAAATAAACCCCCTAGTGTAACTTTACTATAAAGCACCAACTCATTCTATTCTATAAATAGATCCCCTAGTGTAACTTTACTATGTAGCAGCAACTCATACTGTCTTTATAAATAACCCTGTAGTGTAACTTTACTATATAGCACCAACTCATTCTATTTCTATAAATAGATCCCCTAGTGTAACTTTACTATGTAGCAGCAACTCATACTATCTTTATAAATAAACCCCCTAGTGTAACTTTACTATATAGCACCAACTCATTCTATTTGTATAAATAGATCCCCCAGTGTAACTTTACTATGTAGCAGCAACTCATACTGTCTTTATAAATAAACCCTGTAGTGTAACTTTACTATATAGCACCAACATCTTCTATTTCTATAAATAGATCCCCTAGTGTAACTTTACTACGTAGCAGCAACTCTACTATCTTCTTTATAAATAAACCCTGTAGTGTACTTTACTATATAGCACCAACTCATTCTATTTCTATAAATAGATCCCCTAGTGTAACTTTACTATGTAGCAGCAACTCATACTATCTTTATAATAAACCCTGTAGTGTAACTTTACTATATAGCACCAACTCATCTATTTCTATAAATAGATCCCCTAGTGTAACTTTCTATGTAGCAGCAACTCATACTATCTTTATAAAATAACCCCCTAGTGTAACTTTACTATATAGCACCAACTCATTCTATTTCTATAAATAGATCCCCTAGTGTAACTTACTATTAGCAGCAACTCATACTATCTTTATAAATAAACCCCCTAGTGTAACTTTACTATATAGCACCAACTCATATCTATTTGTATAAATAGATCCCCCAGTGTAACTTACTATGTAGCAACTCATCCTATCTTTATAAATAAACCCCCTAGTGTAACTTTACTATAAAGCACCAACTCTTTCTATTTGTATAAATAGATCCCCTAGTTGACTTTACTATGTAGCAGCAACCTCATTCTATTTGTATAAATAGATCCCCTTGTAACTTTACTATGTAGCAGCAACTCATACTATCTTTATAAATAAACCCCCTAGTGTAACTTTACTATATACCACCTATTTCAAATACAGGGATAAGTTCTATAAGCAAAAACATGGATGTGCATGGGATCTCCAGTTTCCACCTATTGTGGCCAACCTTTACATGGAGGAGGTAGAAACACAGGCGCTTAATACCTTTAAGGCATAGCACCCAGCCACGTTTCAGATAGTTGATGACACCTGGGTTAAAATCCACCAGAAGGAGTACAAGCTTTCACAGAACACATTATGCGGTGGACCAAAACATTAAATTCACAAGAGAAGATACAAACAACAAACTGGCTTTCTTGGACTGCTTGGTAGAAGGTTAAGGAAAATGGTAAACTGGAAGTAGAGGTTTACAGAAACCCACACACCAGATCAGTATTGATGTTTGACTCCCACCACCCTTTAGATCACAAGCTGGGGATCATCAGAACCCTGCAACCAGAGCCGAAACATCCCCACTAGCACAGAGGCGAAGGCTAAAGAAATGAAACATCTCAGAGGAGCCCTTAAAACTTGTGGATATCCAGACTGGGCCTTTGTCAAAGAATTAGAAGGAAAGAGAACACAAATACCAACAGTGAAGGGGAAAGCAAGACAGGAGGAAGAACATGGTCATCCATATGTAGCAGGGGTCTCTGAGAAATTAAGAAGAATTTTCAAAAAACATCGTATCCCTGTCTTCTTAAACCGAACACACACACTGAGGCAGCAATTGGTACATCCAAAAGACCCAATACCAAAACACAAGAAAAGCGACATCATATATGCGGTGCAGTGCAGTGAAGAATGCTCTGATTTGTATGTGGGGGAGACCAACGCAACTGCATCACGTATGGCCCACACAGAGAGCCAATTCCTCGGTCAGGACTCAGCCGTGTATCTGCATCTTAAGGATAAAGGACATACCTTTGAAGATTGTAATGTTAACATATCGGGCGAGGAACGTGACTGGTTCAAGAGAGGTGTTAAGGAGGCCATTTATGTGAAATAAAGAAACCAAGCCTAAATAGAGGTGGGGGGGTTCGCACCAACTGTCTGCATGTACAATGGTTTTAACACCTTACTCTGGGCGTTCCTTAAACACCTTCGCCACTATCTAATCACACCCTTAACACCTGGGTGTAATATGCTAATTGGGTTTCCAGGGTACATAATTGCCACAGATTCTTGTACAAGTCATTCTGAATTGAGAAAGCCAGTCGGATGACTAGCGAAACGTCTTCAAGAACTACATTTCAAGTCCAGTTGATCTAATTGAATACAACAATATAGCACCACTCATTCTATTTCTATAAATAGATCCCCTAGTGTAACTTTACTATGTAGCAGCAACTCATACTGTCTTTATAAATAACCCCCCTAGTGTAACTTTACATATATCACCAACTCATTCTATTTGTATAAATAGATCCCTAGTGTAACTTACTATGTAGCAGCAACTCATACATCTTTATACATAAACCCTGTAATGTAACTTTACTATATAGCACCAACTCATTCTATTTCTTAAATAGATCCCCTAGTGTAACTTTACTATGTAGCAGCAACTCATTCTATTTCTATAATAGATCCCCTAGTGTAACTTTACTATGTAGCAGCAACTCATACTATCTTTATAACATACCCTGTAATGTAACTTTACTATATAGCACCAACTCATTCTATTTGTATAAATAGATCCCCTAGTGTAACTTACTATGTAGCAGCAACTCATACTAACTTTATAATAAACCCCCTAGTGGTAACTTACTATATAGCACACACTCATTCTATTTGTATAAAGATCCCCTAGTGTAACTTTACTATGTAGCAGCATCTCATACTGTCTTATAAATAAACCCCCTAGTGTAACTTTACTATATAGCACCAACTCTTTATTTGTATAAATAGATCCCCTAGTGTAACTTTACTATGTAGCAGCAACTCATACTACCTTTATACATAAACCCTGTATGTAACTTACTATATAGCACCAACTCATTCTATTGTATAAATAGATCCCCTAGTGTAACTTTACTATAGCAGCAACTCATACTATCTATCTTTATAAATAAACCCCCTAGTGTAACTTTACTATATAGCACCAACTCATTCTATCTATAAATAGATCCCCTAGTGTAACTTATGTAGCAACTCATACTATCTTTATAAATAAACCCCCCTTGTAACTTTACCATGTAGCAGCAACTCAACCCAGGTTGGCCCACGTGATCGCACAAGTGTATGAACCTTAAGAGCTAGCAATCGGTATCCTAGCCTGTACTGAAAGGTAATAAATGTATCAACACGCACTATTCTTGAACTTGGAACAAGGAATTGTTTTACATTCTAAATTTAAATAACTCAACAGTATTTTTCTTTCTCCGACTGTCATCATAAATAGAATTTTCTCAAAAGAAAAAAAACAGCAAATTGCAACGTTGCTAAATGATGGAGATATTCTGATTTACGGGTTTTAAATCAATGTAAACGTAGTCTCTTGGGTTTAATGCTTCCTTCAAAATGATTATTTTCCAGTACAATGCAGGCTGATTGTATTGTGATGTGTGGAATGATTGAAGTTTTCAAGGCTTTTGTGCTGCTATCACAAGCACTCTTGTTTTTTTGATGTTGGGTTCCATATTTTTTTTTTTTTTTTAAGCGATTACTCACCTATATCTGCATTTCATAATCACTATCAAACATTAAAAAAGATCCTTTTTCCTAGACTTCCAGCATGACAACTTCATATAAAAACAAAGATTGAACTTCAATTGTCTCGTTGGAGCTTTACACAGAGCCCTGCATTGTCGAGCTGTCTGAAATAAATTAATAACAATTCAGAAGGTTTACCATTAATACAGAATGTTAGCGATTCTTTGTGTTACTTTTTAACCAGCTGTATTTGATCGCCTTTCAAAAGAGCTCGGAAGATCTTTGGGGGAATTCATACAAAAAGCTTGATTGTACTTAGAAATAAAATGTATTATTTTCCCAGAGCAGAATTACAATTGGCGTTAATTTGGGTCTCGGAATATTAGGGTCTTATTATAAAAAGAATTACTTTCAATGCACAAACTGATTTCTTCATTCTTGTGCCGAGCGTAAAAAAAAAACCCTTTTATTAAGGGCTAACAATAAAAATGGGTATGTGTGTGACTTATTCGGTATTTATCACTTAAACTTGAAAGACGTTTTTGGTATGTTTAATACATGTTTTGTTCATTATGTATTCTTTAATGTAGCAGATTAGGGCATCCAAGTCCAAAAGCAAAAGGTTCTACCGTTCTAATAAGCTACACTATTCCAGTCTCCACAACTCTGGATAACTGTGGATGATTATAGTGTATGGAATTGTATTTTTTATGTGTGGGTCTATTGTAACATTCATGAGTACACAGGGGTTCATTTTGAGATGCGGTTGGGTTAAGAGGTATGACACTTCCTGCTACTAAAAGGTTGTCACTTTGTAACATGTGATATCTTGAGGAAGGACTTAGCACGGCAACACTGCAACGCAAAGGCATGCGATTTCATGTGCGATTTTTTTGCGTTTGCGCTTGCGATTTCTTCAATAAGTATAGGAAAACGCATGTGATTGCGATCAAAAATACAGAACGCAAATCGCAACGCACCGAAAAACGTGCGTTTTTTTTGCGTTGCCGCGGTTTTCAATGATTTTTAAAAAACGCAATCGCAAAAAAACGCAGCAGTGTGGCCTAGCCCTTAGGGTCCGAAACATGTACACCTCTTCCCCAATAAAGCTCTTTATTTTTCACAGGGAGGACATAAGACACACCCTCAGATGTAGCCATGGTAAATTTGAACCTAGAACTCCGGGGCTGCACAAGTAAGGAAGAAAGGTCTTAAAGAGGAACTGTGGTCCAAAATGACTTAGGTAAATTGATAGGAATTGCCCTCCTGAGAGTTTTTAATTTATTTCCTTGTTTATTTTACATAGTTTTTGAAGATATTTACATTTTTGTGTGTGATATGGCAGCTCCATCACCAGGTCCCCTCACTGCGCTTCCTGCTCTGAAACCTGTCAGTCAATCTGCCCTGTTCTCCTCCCCTTTGCAGCCCCCCTGGTCCCTCCAGTTGCAGCCCCCCTTGGCCCATTCCCTTACAGCCCCATTGCCCCGCCCACTCGCGGGTGCCGTGGGGGGGGGGGGATTCCTTGCACAATGATATCCAATCACAGAAGACTCTCATTTTGTGCGGAATGATAACCAATCACAGGAAGTATGGAAACATGTGCATGTTAGCCTTGCAGATTACATTTATTAGTTGTCAATTGTTTTTCCTTCCACTTTACTAATTTATAAATAACTTGACAATTGTGCAGACATTAGTTATATTAAAATTTACATGTTTTCCACTTAATTGCTACATGGTGATTTTGATGTAAGGGTAATTCCAATTTTGCCTTTTCTCCCACAAGCACCGTCTCTCTGATCTATTATTACATCACAGCGTCCAGGCTCTGTCCTCTGCATTGTGATACAAAGACTGGAATAGGTCACCTTACCTAAAGCTTTGCACTAAGAGAGATTACCATCTGTCAATAAAAAATGATCCAGTTGTCGGTGTCCAATGGAATAGCTTCACATATTGTCCCCATTACTAGAATACATTGATCTTATTAATATGATTTGCTACTGCTCCGTTTATAGTCTTCCTCTTAATGTCTGATCATTAGTGCCACTAAAGTAAATGTTGTTAAAAACTAGCCCTGTAGTTATTAAACAAAGCTGGTTTAGGTCTCCCTCTGTAGACTAGCTCTATAAAAACAGAACAATCACTAGATCACTTGCCAGATTGCAAACATTCAATGGGAAGAAGAAAGTGTAATAGTATAGTAGTATGCAGTTGCTTTTTTACCTAAGGAGCAATACAAAAAGAGCATTATTTTAGGATGTGGATGGAAAATAACGATCTATATCTTACGGCGCGAATGTAAAATTACCATTATCGTTATAGTAAAAAAAAACTTCAATTGTAAAAGTCCGAAAGTGTAAAATAACTTGTTAGTGCTGTCTGAAACAAACACGCTTTATTATCCATACTGCACCTTTATAAATAGACCCCTAGTGTAACTTTACTATGTAGCAGCAACTCATTCTATTTCTATAAATAGATCCCCTAGTGTAACTTTACTATATAGCACCAACTCATACTATCTTTATAAATAAACCCCCTAGTGTAACTTTACTATATAGCACCAACTCATTCTTTCTATAAATAGAACCCCTAGTGTAACTTTACTATATAGCACCAACCATTCTATTTCTTATAAATAGATCCCCTAGTGTAACTTTACTATGTAGCAGCAACTCATACTGTCTTTATAAATAAACCCTGTAGTGTAACTTTACTTATAGCACCAACTCATTCTATTTGTATAAATAGATCCTAGTGTAACTTTATGTAGCAGCAACCCCTACTTCTTTATAAATAAACCCCCTAGTGTAACTTTACATATAGCACCAACTCATTCTATTTTTATAAATAGATCCCCAGTGTAACTTTACTATGTAGCGAACTCATACTTCTTATAAATAAACCCTGTAAGTAACTTTACATATAGCACCAACTCATTCTATTTGTATAAATAGATCCCCTAGTGTAACTTTACTATGTAGCAGCAACTCATACATCTTTATAAATAAACCCTGTAATGTAACTTTACTATAGCACCAACTCATCTATTGTATAAATAGATCCCCTAGTGTAACTTTACTATATAGCACCAACTCATTCTATTGTATAAATAGATCCCTAGTGTAACTTAACTATGTAGCAGCAACTCATACTATCTTATAAATAAACCCTGTAATGTAACTTTACTATATAGCACCAACTCATCTATTTGTATAAATAGACCCTAGTGTAACTTACTATATAGCACCAACTCATTCTATTTGTATAAATAGATCCCCTAGTGTAACTTTACTATGTAGCAGCAACTCATACTATCTTTATAAATAAACCCCCTAGTGTAACTTTACTATATAGCACCAACTCATTCTATTTGTATAAATAGATCCCCCAGTGTAACTTTACTATGTAGCAGCAACTCATACTATCTTTATAAATAAACCCTGTAATGTAACTTTACTATAGCACAACAATCATTCTATTTGTATAAATAGATCCCTAGTGTAACTTTACTATGTAGCAGCAACTCATACTATCTTTATAAATAAACCCTGTAATGTAACTTTACTAATAGCACCAACTCATTCTATTTGTATAAATAGATCCCCTAGTGTAACTTTACTATATAGCACCAACTCATTCTATTTGTATAAATAGATCCCCTAGTGTAACTTTACTATGTAGCAGCAACTCATACTATCTTTATAAATAAACCCTGTAATGTAACTTTACTATATAGCACCAACTCATTCTATTTGTATAAATAGATCCCCTAGTGTAACTTTACTATATAGCACCAACTCATTCTATTTGTATAAATAGATCCCCTAGTGTAACTTTACTATGTAGCAGCAACTCATACTGTCTTATAAATAAAACCTGTGTGTGTAACTTTACTATATAGCACCAACTCATTCTATTGTATAAATAGATCCCCTAGTGTAACTTTACTATGTAGCAGCAACTCATACTGTTTATAAATAAACCCTGTAGTGTAACTTTACTGTATAGCACCAACTCATTCTATCTATAAATAGATCCCCTAGTGTACTTTACTATGTAGCAGCAACTCCACTATCTTATAAATAAACCCCCTAGTGTAACTTTACTATAAAGCACCAACTCATTTATTTCTATAAATGATCCCCTAGTGTAACTTTACTATGTAGCAGCAACTCACTACTGTCTTTATAAATAAACCCTGTAGTGTAACTTTACTATATAGCACCAACTCATTCTATTTCTAAATAGATCCCTAGTGTAACTTACTATGTAGCAGCAAATCATACTATTTTATAAATAAACCCCTAGTGTAACTTTACTATATAGCACCAACTCATTCTATTTGTATAAATAGATCCCCAGTGTAACTTTACTATGTAGCAGCAACTCATACTGTCTTTATAAATAAACCCTGTAGTGTAACTTTACTATATAGCACCAACTCATTCTATTTCTATAAATAGATCCCCTAGTGTAACTTTAACGTAGCAGCAACTCATACTATCTTTATAATAAACCCTGTAGTGTAACTTTACTATATAGCACCAACTCATTCTATTTCTATAAATAGATCCCCTAGTGTAACTTTACTATGTAGCAGCAAAATCATACTATCTTATAAATAAACCCTGTAGTGGAACTTACTATATAGCACCAATCACTTCTATTTCTATAAATAGATCCCCTAGTGTAACTTTACTATGTAGCAGCAACTCATACTATTATAAATAAACCCTAGTGTAACTTTACTATATAGCACACAACTCATTCTATTTCTATAAATAGATCCCCTAGTGTAACTTTACATGTAGCAGCAACTCATACTACTTATAAAAAAAACCCCTAGTGTAACTTTACTATATAGCACCAACTCTTATTTGTATAAATAGATCCCCAGTGGAACTTACTATGTAGCAACTCATCCTATCTTTATAAATAAACCCCTAGTGTAACTTTACTATAAAGCACCAACTCATTTATTTGTATAAATAGATCCCCTAGTGTAACTTACTTGTAGCAGCAACTCATTCTATTTGTATAATAGATCCCCTAGTGTAACTTACTATGTAGCAGCAAACATACATCTTTATAAATAAACCCCCTAGTGTAACTTTACTATATACCACCTATTTCAAATACAGGGATAAGTTCATAAGCAAAAACATGGATGTGCTATGGGATCTCCAGTTTCACCTATTGTGGCCAACCTTACATGGAGGAGGTAGAAACACAGGCGTCTAATACCTTTAGGGCATAGCACCCAGCCACTGGTTCAGATATGTTGATGACACCTGGGTTAAATCCACCAGAAGGAAGTACAAGCTTTCACAGAACACATTAATGCGGTGGACCAAAACATTAAATTCACAAGAGAAGATACAAAACAACAAAACTGGTTTCTTTTGACTGCTTGGTAGAAGTTAAGGAAAATGGTAAACTGGAAGTAGAGGTTACAGAAAACCAACACACACAGATCAGTATTGATGTTGACTCCCCCCACCTTTAGATCACAAGCTGGGGATCATCGAACCCTGCAACACAGAGCCGAGAACATCCCCACTAGCACAGAGGCGAAGGCTAAAGAAATGAAACATCTCAGAGGAGCCTTAAAACTTGTGGATATCCAGACTGGGCCTTTGTCAAAAGAAGTAGAAGGAAAGAAAAGAACACAAATACCAACAGTGAAGGGGAAAAGCAAGACAGGAGGAAGAACATGGTCATCCCATATGTAGCAGGGGTCTCTGAGAAATTAAGAAGAATTTTCAAAAAACATCGTATCCCTGTCTGCTTTAAACCGAACAACACACTGAGGCAGCAATTGGTACATCCAAAAGACCCAATACCAAAACACAAGAAAAGCGACATCATATATGCGGTGCAGTGCAGTGAAGAATGTCTGATTTGTATGTGGGGGAGACCAAACAGCAACTGCATCAACGTATGGCCCAGCACAGAAGAGCCAATTCTCGGGTCAGGACTCAGCCGTGTATCTGCATCTTAAGGATAAAGGACATACCTTTGAAGATTGTAATGTTAACTACTGGCGAAGGAACGTGACTGGTTACAGAGAGGTGTAAGGAGGCCATTTATGTGAAATAAAAGAAACCAAGCTAAATAGAGGTGGGGGGGTTCGACACAATGTCTGCATGTACAATGGTTTTAACACCTTAACTCTGGGCGTTCCTATAACACCTCTTAGCCACTATCTAATCACACCCTTAACACCTGGGTGTAATATGCTAATTGGGATTTTCCAGGGTACATAATTGCCACAGATTCTTGTACAAGTCATTCTGAATGAGAAAGCCAGTCGGATGACTAGCGAAACGTCTTCAAGAACTACATTTCAAGTCCAGTTGATCTAATTGAATACAACAGATATAGCACCAACTCATCTATTTCTATTAATAGATCCCCTAGTGAACTACTATGTAGCAGCAACTCATACTGTCTTTTAAATAACCCCCCTAGGTAACTTTACTTATAGCACCAACTAATTCATTTTATAAAGAGATCCCCTAGTGTAACTTTACTATGTAGCAGCAACTCATACTGTCTTTATAAATAAACCCTGTTGTGTAACTTTACTATATAGCACCAACTCATTCTATTTGTATAAATAGATCCCCTAGTGTAACTTTACTATGTAGCAGCAACTCACTATCTTTATAATAAACCCCCTAGTGTAACTTTACTATATAGCACCAACTCATTCTATTTGTATAAATAGATCCCCCAGTGTAACTTTACTATGTAGCAGCAACTCATACTATCTTTATAAATAAACCCTGTAATGTAACTTTACTATATAGCACCAACTCATTCTATTTGTATAAATAGATCCCCTAGTGTAACTTTCTAGTAGCAGCAACTCTACTATCTTTATAAATAAACCCTAATGTAACTTTTACTATAGCACCAACTCATTCTATTTTTATAAATAGATCCCCTAGTGTAACTTTACTATTAGCACCAACTCATTCTATTGTATAAATAGATCCCTAGTGTAACTAACTATGTAGCAGCAACTCATACTATCTTTATAAATAAACCCTGTAATGTAACTTTACTATATAGCACCAACTCATTCTATTTGTATAAATAGATCCCCTAGTGTAACTTTACTATATAGCACCAACTCATTCTATTTGTATAAATAGATCCCCTAGTGTAACTTTCTATGTAGCAGCAACTCATACTATCTTTATAAATAACCCCCTAGTGTAACTTTACTATATAGCACCAACTCATTCTATTGTATAAATGATCCCCCAGTGTAACTACTATGTAGCACAACTCATACTATCTTTATAATACCCTGTAATGTACTTACTATATAGCACCAACTCATTCTATTTGTAAAATAGATCCCTAGTGTAACTTTACTATGTAGCAGCAACTCATACTATCTTTATAAATAACCCTGTAATAACTTTACTATAGAGCACCAACTCATTCTATTTGTATAAATAGATCCCCTAGTGTAACTTTACTATATAGCACCAACTCATTCTATTGTATAAATAGATCCCCTAGTGTAACTTTACATGTAGCAGCAACTCATACTATCTTTATAAATAAACCCTGTAATGTAACTTTACTATTAGCACCAACTCATTCTATTGTATAAATAGATCCCCTAGTGTAACTTTACTATATAGCACCAACTCATTCTATTTGTATAAATGATCCCCAGTGTAACTTTACTATGTAGCAGCAACTCATACTGTCTTTATAAATAAACCCGTTGTGTAACTTTACTATAGCACCAACTCATTCTATTTGTATAATAGATCCCCTAGTGTAACTTTACTATGTAGCAGCAACTCATACTGTCTTTATAAATAACCCTGTAGTGTAACTTTACTGTATAGCACCAACTCATTCTATTTCTATAAATAGATCCCCTAGTGTACTTTACTATGTAGCAGCAACTCATACTATCTTTATAAAAAACCCCCTAGTGTAACTTTACTATATAGCACCAACTCATTCTATTTCTATAAATAGATCCCCTAGTGTAACTTTACTATGTAGCAGCAACTCATACTGTCTTTATAAATAAACCCTGTAGTGTAACTTTACTATATAGCACCAACTCATTCTATTTCTATAAATAGATCCCCTAGTGTAACTTTACTATGTAGCAGCAACTCATACTATCTTTATAAATAAACCCCTAGTGTAACTTACTATATAGCACCAACTCATTCTATTTTATAAATAGATCCCCCAGTGTAACTTTACTATGTAGCAGCAACTCATACTGTCTTTATAAATAAACCCTTAGTGTAACTTTACTATATAGCACCAACTCATCTATTTCTATAAATAGATCCCCTAGTGTAACTTTACTACGTAGCAGCAACTCATACTATCTTTATAATAACCCTGTAGTGTAACTTTACTATATAGCACCAACTCATTCTATTTCTATAAATAGATCCCCTAGTGTAACTTTCTATGTAGCAGCAACTCATACTATCTTTATAAATAAACCCTGTAGGTGTAACTTACTATATAGCCCAACTCATTCTATTTCTATAAATAGATCCCCTAGTGTAACTTTACTATGTAGCAGCAACTCATACTATCTTTATAAATAAACCCCCTAGTGTAACTTTACTATATAGCACCAACTCATTCTATTTCTATAAATAGATCCCCTAGTGTAACTTTACTATGTAGCAGCAACTCATACTATCTTTATAAATAAACCCCCTAGTGTAACTTTACTATATAGCACCAACTCATTCTATTTGTATAAATAGATCCCCCAGTGTAACTTTACTATGTAGCAACTCATCCTATCTTTATAAATAAACCCCCTAGTGTAACTTTACTATAAAGCACCAACTCATTCTATTTGTATAAATAGATCCCCTAGTGTAACTTTACTATGTAGCAGCAACTCATTCTATTTGTATAAATAGATCCCCTAGTGTAACTTTACTATGTAGCAGCAACTCATACTATCTTTATAAATAAACCCCCTAGTGTAACTTTACTATATACCACCTATTTCAAATACAGGGATAAGTTCTATAAGCAAAAACATGGATGTGCTATGGGATCTCCAGTTTCACCTATTGTGGCCAACCTTTACATGGAGGAGGTAGAAAACACGGCGCTTAATACCTTTAAGGGCATAGCACCCAGCCACTGGTTCAGATATGTTGATGACACCTGGGTTAAAATCCACCAGAAGGAAGTACAAGCTTTCACAGAACCATTAATGCGGTGGACCAAAACATTAAATTCACAAGAGAAGACAACAACAACAAACTGGCTTTCTTGGACTGCTTGGTAGAAGTTAAGGAAAATGGTAAACTGGAAGTAGAGGTTTACAGAAAACCAACACACACAGATCAGTATTTGATGTTTGACTCCCACCACCCTTTAGATCACAAGCTGGGGATCATCAGAACCCTGCACACAGAGCCGAGAACATCCCCACTAGCACAGAGCGAAGGCTAAAGAAATGAAACATCTCAGAGGAGCCCTTAAAACTTGTGGATATCCAGACTGGGCCTTTGTCAAAAGAAGTAGAAGGAAAAAAGAACACAAATACCAACAGTGAAGGGGAAAAGCAAGACAGGAGGAAGAACATGTCATCCCATATGTAGCAGGGTCCTGAGAAATTAAAGAATTTTCAAAAAACATCGTATCCCTGTCTGCTTTAAACCGAACAACACACTGAGGGCAATTGGTACATCCAAAAGACCCAATACCAAAACACAAGAAAACGACATCATATATGCGGTGCAGTGCAGTGAAGAATGCTCTGATTTGTATGTGGGGGAGACCAAACAGCAACTGCATCAACGTATGGCCCAGCACAGAAGAGCCAATTCCTCGGGTCAGGACTCAGCCGTGTATCTGCATCTTAAGGATAAAGGACATACCTTTGAAGATTGTAATGTTACATACTGCGAAGGAACGTGACTGGTCAAGAGAGGTTTAAGGAGGCCATTTATGTGAAAATAAAGAAACCAAGCCTAAATAGAGGTGGGGGGTTCGACACCAACTGTCTGCCATGTACAATGCTGTTTTAACACCTACTCTGGGCGTTCCTATAACACCTCTTAGCCACTATCTAATCACACCCTTAACACCTGGGTGTAATATGCTAATTGGGATTTTCCAGGGTACATAATTGCCACAGATTCTTGTACAAGTCATTCTGAATTGAGAAAGCCAGTCGGATACTAGCGAAACGTCTTCAAGAACTACATTTCAAGTCCAGTTGATCTAATTGAATACAACAGATATAGCACCAACTCATTCTATTTCTATAAATAGATCCCCTAGTGTAACTTTACTATGTGAGCACACTCATACTGTCTTTATAATATAACCCCCCAGTGTAACTTTACTATATAGCACCAACTCATTCTATTTGTATAAATAGATCCCTAGTGTAACTTTACTATGTAGCAGCACCTCATACTATCTTTACATAACCCTGTAATGTAACTTTACTATATAGCCCAACCTCTATTCTTTTTATAATAGATCCCTAGTGTAACTTTACTATGTAGCAGCAACTCATTCTATTTCTATAAATAGATCCCTATGTAACTTACTATGTAGCAGCAACTCATACTATCTTTATACATAAACCCTGTAATGTACTTTACTATATGCACCAACTCATTCTATTTGTATAAATGATCCCCTAGTGTAACTTTACTATGTAGCAGCAACTCATACAACTTTATAAATAAACCCCTAGTTGTAACTTTACTATATGCAGCCAACTCATTCTATTTCTATAAATAGATCCCCTAGTGTAACTTTACTATATAGCACCAACTCATTCTATTTCTATAAATAGATCCCCTAGTGTAACTTTACTATGTAGCAGCAACTCATACATCCTTTTAAATAAACCCTGTAATGTAACTTTACTATATAGCACCAACTCATTCTATTTGTATAATAGATCCCCTAGTGTAACTTTCTAGTAGCAGCAAACTCATACTATCTTTATAAATAAACCCTTAATGTAACTTTTACTATAGCACCAACTCATTCTATTTTATAAATAGATCCCCTAGTGTAACTTTACTATTAGCACCAACTCATTCTATTGTATAAATAGATCCCTAGTGTAACTAACTATGTAGCAGCAACTCATACTATCTTATAAATAAACCCTGTAATGTAACTTTACTATATAGCACCAACTCATTCTATTTGTATAAATGATCCCCTAGTGTAACTTTACTATATAGCACCAACTCATTCTATTTGTATAAATAGATCCCCTAGTGTAACTTTACTATGTAGCAGCAACTCATACTATCTTTATAAATAACCCCCTAGTGTAACTTTACTATATAGCACCAACTCATTCTATTGTATAAATGATCCCCAGTGTAACTACTATGTAGCACAACTCATACTATCTTTATAAATACCCTGTAATGTACTTACTATATAGCACCAACTCATTCTATTTGTATAAATAGATCCCTAGTGTAACTTTACTATGTAGCAGCAACTCATACTATCTTTATAAATAAACCCTGTAATAACTTTACTATAGAGCACCAACTCATTCTATTTGTATAAATAGATCCCCTAGTGTAACTTTACTATATAGCACCAACTCATTCTATTGTGATAAATAGATCCCCTAGTGTAACTTTACATGTAGCAGCAACTCATACTATCTTTATAAATAAACCCTGTAATGTAACTTTACTATATAGCCCAACTCATTCTATTGTATAAATAGATCCCCTAGTGTAACTTTACTATATAGCACCAACTCATTCTATTTGTATAAATGATCCCCAGTGTAACTTTACTATGTAGCAGCAACTCATACTGTCTTTATAAATAAACCCGTTGTGTAACTTTACTATAGCACCAACTCATTCTATTTGTATAATAGATCCCCTAGTGTAACTTTACTATGTAGCAGCAACTCATACTGTCTTTATAAATAACCCTGTAGTGTAACTTTACTGTATAGCACCAACTCATTCTATTTCTATAAATAGATCCCCTAGTGTACTTTACTATGTAGCAGCAACTCATACTATCTTTATAAAAAACCCCCTAGTGTAACTTTACATAAAGCACCAACTCATTCTATTTCTATAAATAGATCCCCTAGTGTAACTTTACTATGTAGCAGCAACTCTACTGTCTTTATAAATAAACCCTGTAGTGTAACTTTACTATATAGCACCAACTCATTCTATTTCTATAAATAGATCCCCTAGTGTAACTTACTATTAGCAGCAACTCATACTATCTTTATAATAAACCCCTAGTGTAACTTACTATATAGCACCAACTCATTCTATTTGTATAAATAGATCCCCCAGTGTAACTTTAACTATGTAGCAGCAACTCATACTGTCTTTATAAATAAACCCTGTAGTGTAACTTTACTATATAGCACCAACTCATCTATTTCTATAAATAGATCCCCTAGTGTAACTTTACTACGTAGCAGCAACTCATACTATCTTTATAAATAACCCTGTAGTGTAACTTTACTATATAGCACCAACTCATTCTATTTCTATAAATAGATCCCCTAGTGTAACTTTACTATGTAGCAGCAACTCATACTATCTTTATAAATAAACCCTGTAGTGTAACTTTACTATATAGCACCAACTCATTCTATTTCTATAAAAGATCCCCTAGTGTAACTTACTATGTAGCAGCAACTCATACTATCTTTATAAATAAACCCCTAGTGTAACTTTACTATATAGCACCACTCATTCTATTTCTATAAATAGATCCCCTAGTGTAACTTTACTATGTAGCAGCAACTCATACTATCTTATAAATAAACCCCTAGTGTAACTTTACTATATAGCACCAACTCATTCTATTTGTATAAATAGATCCCCAGTGTAACTTTCTATGTAGCAACTCATCCTATCTTTATAAATAAACCCCAGTGTAACTTTACTATAAAGCACCAACTCATTCTATTTGTATAAATAGATCCCCTAGTGTAACTTTACTATGTAGCAGCAACTCATTCTATTTGTATAAATAGATCCCTAGTGTAACTTTACTATGTAGCAGCAACTCATCTATCTTTATAAATAAACCCCCTAGTGTAACTTTACTATATACCACCTATTTCAAATACAGGGATAAGTTCTATAAGCAAAAACATGGATGTGCTATGGGATCTCCAGTTTCACCTATTGTGGCCAACCTTTACATGGAGGAGGTAGAAAACACGGCGCTTAATACCTTTAAGGGCATAGCACCCAGCCACTGGTTCAGATATGTTGATGACACCTGGGTTAAAATCCACCAGAAGGAAGTACAAGCTTTCACAGAACACATTAATGCGGTGGACCAAAACATTAAATTCACAAGAGAAGACAACAACAACAAACTGGCTTTCTTGGACTGCTTGGTAGAAGTTAAGGAAAATGGTAAACTGGAAGTAGAGGTTTACAGAAAACCAACACACACAGATCAGTATTGATGTTTGACTCCCACCACCCTTTAGATCACAAGCTGGGGATCATCAGAACCCTGCACACAGAGCCGAGAACATCCCCACTAGCACAGAGCGAAGGCTAAAGAAATGAAACATCTCAGAGGAGCCCTTAAAACTTGTGGATATCCAGACTGGGCCTTTGTCAAAAGAAGTAGAAGGAAAAAAGAACACAAATACCAACAGTGAAGGGGAAAAGCAAGACAGGAGGAAGAACATGTCATCCCATATGTAGCAGGGTCCTGAGAAATTAAAGAATTTTCAAAAAACATCGTATCCCTGTCTGCTTTAAACCGAACAACACACTGAGGGCAATTGGTACATCCAAAAGACCCAATACCAAAACACAAGAAAACGACATCATATATGCGGTGCAGTGCAGTGAAGAATGCTCTGATTTGTATGTGGGGGAGACCAAACAGCAACTGCATCAACGTATGGCCCAGCACAGAAGAGCCAATTCCTCGGGTCAGGACTCAGCCGTGTATCTGCATCTTAAGGATAAAGGACATACCTTTGAAGATTGTAATGTTACATACTGGCGAAGGAACGTGACTGGTCAAGAGAGGTTTAAGGAGGCCATTTATGTGAAAATAAAGAAACCAAGCCTAAATAGAGGTGGGGGGTTCGACACCAACTGTCTGCCATGTACAATGCTGTTTTAACACCTACTCTGGGCGTTCCTATAACACCTCTTAGCCACTATCTAATCACACCCTTAACACCTGGGTGTAATATGCTAATTGGGATTTTCCAGGGTACATAATTGCCACAGATTCTTGTACAAGTCATTCTGAATTGAGAAAGCCAGTCGGATGACTAGCGAAACGTCTTCAAGAACTACATTTCAAGTCCAGTTGATCTAATTGAATACAACAGATATAGCACCAACTCATTCTATTTCTATAAATAGATCCCCTAGTGTAACTTTACTATGTAGCACACTCATACTGTCTTTATAATATAACCCCCCAGTGTAACTTTACTATATAGCACCAACTCATTCTATTTGTATAAATAGATCCCTAGTGTAACTTTACTATGTAGCAGCACTCATACTATCTTTACATAACCCTGTAATGTAACTTTACTATATAGCACCAACTCATTCTATTTCTATAATAGATCCCCTAGTGTAACTTTACTATGTAGCAGCAACTCATTCTATTTCTATAAATAGATCCCCTAGTGTAACTTTACTATGTAGCAGCAACTCATACTATCTTTATACATAAACCCTGTAATGTAACTTTACTATATGCACCAACTCATTCTATTTGTATAAATGATCCCCTAGTGTAACTTTACTATGTAGCAGCAACTCATACAACTTTATAAATAAACCCCTAGTTAACTTTACTATATGCACCAACTCATTCTATTTGTATAAATAGATCCCCTAGTGTAACTTTACTATGTAGCAGCACTCATACTGTCTTATAATAAACCCCCTAGTGTAACTTACTATAAGCACCAACTCATTCTATTTATAAATAATCCCCTAGTGTAACTTTACTATGTAGCAGCAACTCATACTATCTTTATACATAAACCCTGTAATGTAACTTTACTATATAGCACCAACTCATTCTATTTGTATAAATAGATCCCCTAGTGTAACTTTACTATGTAGCAGCAACTCATACTAACTTTATAAATAAACCCCCTAGTGTAACTTTACTATATAGCACCAACTCATTCTATTTCTATAAATAGATCCCCTAGTGTAACTTATGTAGCAACTCATACTATCTTTATAAATAAACCCCCCTAGTGTAACTTTACCATGTAGCAGCAACTCATACCCAGGTTGGCCCACGTGATCGCACAAGTGTATGAACCTTAAGAGCTAGCAATCGGTATCCTAGCCTGTACTGAAAGGTAATAAATGTATCAAACAGCACTATTCTTGAACTTGGAACAAGGAATTGTTTTACATTCTAAATTTAAATAACTCAACAGTATTTTTCTTTTCCGACCTGTCATCATAAATAGAATTTTCTCAAAAGAAAAAAAACAGCAAATTGCACAGTTGCTAAATGATGGAGATATTCTGATTTACGGGTTTTAAATCAATGTAAACGTAGTCTCTTGGGTTTAATGCTTCCTTCAAAATGATTATTTTCCAGTACAATGCAGGCTGATTGTATTGATGTGTGGAATGATTGAAGTTTTCAAGGCTTTTGTGCTGCTATCACAAGCACTTCTGTTTTTTTGATGTTGGGTTCCATATTTTTTTTTTTTTTTTTAAGCGATTACTCACCTATATCTGCATTTCATTAATCACTATGCAAACATTTAAAAAGATCCTTTTTCCTAGACTTCCAGCATGACAACTTCATTATAAAAACAAAGATTGAAACTTCAATTGTCTCGTTGGAGCTTTACACAGAGCCCTGCATTGTCGAGCTGTCTGAAATAGAATTAATAAACAATTCAAGAAGGTTTACCATTAATACAGAATGTTAGCGATTCTTTGTGTTACTTTTTAACCAGCTGTATTTGATCGCCTTTCAAAAGAGCTCGGAAGATCTTTGGGGGGAATTCATACAAAAAAGCTTGATTGTACGATAGAAATAAAATGTATTATTTTCCCAGAGCAGAATTACAATTGGCGGTAATTTGGGTCTCGGAATATTAGGGTCTTATTATAAAAAGAATTACTTTCAATGCACAAACTGATTTCTTCATTCTTGTGCCGAGCGTAAAAAAAAAACCCTTTTATTAAGGGCTAACAATAAAAGATGGGTATGTGTGTGACTTATTCTGTATTTATCACTTAAACTTGAAAGACGTTTTTGGTATGTTTAATACAATGTTTTGTTCATTATGTATTCTTTAATGTAGCAGATTAGGGCATCCAAGTCCAAAAGCAAAAGGTTCTACCGTTCTAATAAGCTACACTATTCCAGTCTCCACAACTCTGGATAACTGTGGATGATTATAGGTGTATGGAATTGTATTTTTATTGTGTGGGTCTATTGTAACATTCATGAGTACACAGGGGGTTCATTTTGAGATGCGGTTGGGTTAAGAGGTATGACACTTCCTGCTACCTATAAAAGGTTGTCACTTTGTAACATGTGATATGCTTGAGGAAGGACTTAGGGCACGGCAACACTGCAACGCAAAGGCATGCGATTTCATGTGCGATTTTTTTGCGTTTGCGCTTGCGATTTCTTCAATAAGTATAGGAAAACGCATGTGATTGCGATCAAAAATGCAGAACGCAAATCGCAACGCACCGAAAAACGTGCGTTTTTTTTGCGTTGCCGCGTTTTCAATGATTTTTTAAAAACGCAATCGCAAAAAAACGCAGCAGTGTGGCCTAGCCCTTAGGGTCCGAAACATGTAGCACCTCTTCCCCAATAAAGCTCTTTATTTTTACACAGGGAGGACATAAGAACACCCCTCAGATGTAGCCATGGGTAAATTTGAACCTAGAACTCCGGGGCTGCACAAGTAAGGAAGAAAGGTCTTAAAGAGGAACTGTGGTCCAAAAATGACTTTAGGTAAATTGATAGGAATTGCCCTCCTGAGAGTTTTTAATTTATTTCCTTTGTTTATTTTACATAGTTTTGAAGATATTTACATTTTTGTGTGTGATATGGCAGCAGCATCACCAGGTCCCCTGCACTTCCTGCTTCCTGCTCTGAAACCTGTCAGTCAATCTGCCCTGTGTCTCCTCCCCTTTGCAGCCCCCCTGGTCCCTCCAGTTGCAGGCCCCCCTTGGCCCATTCCCTTACAGCCCCATGTGGCCCCGCCCACTCGCGGGTGCCGTGGCCCCACCCACCCGCTCACAGGTGCTGTGGGCCACTCTGACACCCCCCCGAAAACTCTGTGGAAACAGCCTTTTCAGGCAGAGTGAGAACTCTGCCTGAAAAGGCTGTTTTCACATAGTAAGAAAGAAGGGCTGTAGATTCCCTTACCTTCTCTGCAGCTGCAGGTCCTTCACACAGCAGAGAGGAGGAGGGACTTCCTGTCTCCCTCACACACTGAGGGAGTCTGAGGCTGTGCTCGCCGGCGGCACTGTGCAGGAGAAGCCTCAGGAATGTCACGTCAGCCTCCCACCCATTAACTTTCTGGTCAGTAATTTCTTTATATCTTGGGCTGTGGAGCACGTAGAGAGGTGGCTCTTTTTAAAGGTAGGAAACTGGCCTTTCATTTAAACTCAACTTATTTGGAGACCACAGTTCCCCTTTAACCTTTCACCATTTAAATACTTTGCATATAGATAGCATGTGAATAAATTTGCAGTCTTTACTGCTTGTATTGGTTGAGGAGTGCATAGGCCTACTTTACACAATTTAAATACTTTCGTTCCCATAAAAAGTCAATTCTAATATTTCCCCCCACCCCCTTTGATGAAAACCAATAAAATTACCCAGACTGATTAACTAAAATTCCTTGGTGTATCTATAACTCCTGTACTTCTAGTTGGAAGTTCCGATAGCCGATTCCCTTAGTCCCACCAGGCCGATAGGACCTGACACTTCTATCAGAGCAATTGGCCAAGCCCTGGGCTAAAGCCAAGCGGTGGGACCAAGGAAGCCAGCTATAGTAAATTCCAAGCTGATGTGCAGGAGTTATAAAGTAAACCAAATGGTGAGGACCGAGAATTTTAGGTTAATCTATTGTACTATTGGGATGGGGGAAAATAAATAGTATCAGTAAAGCGAGAGAACCTAATAATAGATACTTAAGTGTCCCATCCGCGATCATCATCCCGATACCCGATGTTCTCCCGTCTTGTCCGTGCTCCATTAGACTTAGTCCAATCCCGCAAACGGCATCTTTGTTCGAATATGCGGCGTCCTGATACTGCTAGCCCTAGCACCGCTCACCTTCCAGGCACTGGTGCGACCAATACTTATATTTACTTGTCTGTTGTGCTGGGCTTAGCTTGTTTGCTTCTTAGGAAAGGGTTCCCCCGACCCCATGGAGGCACCGTGTTTGCGCAGAAGGCCCTACACGCGGCATGTACTAACAATTTAACTCTGCTTTAGCCTTTGCTTATTTGCCATCCTATCTATCTAACTTTTGCCTATTTTTACCAATTACGCACCACCATCTGTCCGGGACATTGGATGTTTATGGGCACCTAGGGACGCCTAGGATGCATGCAGCTTATTGATATATTGATTATTTTAGGGGTATATACATCATTATAACACAAGTATGTTTTTATAGTATGTAGAATTTTTTGTATTTCTTTGCATATCTATTATTGGTTGGACGGTTCATTACAGCACCACTCTACCTATATTATCTTATCCCCGGATATATCAGGGGTTATTTATTTCCCCAAGGCATGCCATTTGAGTGCCTCTGCAATTTTTTTCTGGAGAGTATAGTGGGTATCTTTTCGGTTTGGGAACTTTCCCAACCACTTTGTTTCTTGTCTTTTTAAACTTGCCACAATTTATTTGTAGTTTCTTTAAAGGGGACGTTCAGTGCAAATACATATGCTTTTCAGAAAAAAGAGCAGTATTTTTTTATCCCAATGACCTAAATCTTCCTATTCAGCATTGTGTCTGTGTACAAATAAATGCAACTGAAATACTGACTTCCTATTTGCAGGACCCCTAGTAGTGACCGATATGGTCTTGTCCTTGACCCAGCGCCTGGGTTGATTCAGTCGCTCAGTAGAGATCTGAGCATGTTTGCCCCATCCAACAGCCAATCAGTAGAAATTACATTCCAAGGAAGTGGTGCATTCTGGGAAGAAGAAGGATCGTTAGAACCTGAAATGTCAGCTCACTAATGTCAACAGCAGGGAACAGCAAAGGGGATGAAATCAACTGATTTTTCAAAATGGGAGAGAATATGTAGAATAACTAAGAAGGCATTACACAAACTAACAATTCAACAAATATTGATCATTTCCACTGAACTGTCCCTTTAAATAGACATTTACACCATCATTCCAGAAGAATAAAGAATTTTGCCCAAAAGAACCTTCCACCACATCAAGGTAGACTCTTTTAATAGGGCCCTAACTTACCTAACCTAGCCTAACCTAACAAAACTATCTAAAGCTAATCTAACTGTATGAAATGTAAACAAAAAATAACATCTGCAGCAAAGTATGTTAGGTTGAGCAATCTACCACTCATACAGTGAGAAATTTACAATACCGATCATTAAAGTTGCGGTATCGCTAAAAAGCGATAGCGCGGCTTTATAAATATGGCCCAAATACTGGTAAAATCATTGGCACAAACTGATAAAATGTTGGCACACAGATACTGGTAAAATCATTGGCACATACTCTGATAAAATGTTGGCATACAGATACTGGTAAAATCATTGGCACATACTCTGCTAAAATGTTGGCACACAGATACTGTGAACATCTTGGCCACGTGCCTACCTTTCCCCTTATGGAAACAAGGCCACGCCCCCCAGCGTGACATTATCGCGCACCTTGCATTTGAAGATCCATCATGCGCTCCGATTGGGCATGCTAAGGCAATGGTTACTTTTTCAAATCCACTGCCTTGTTTGGATGGTGAAAGCTATGTGTCTATATGTCTGTGTTTAAACAGGTATGAATGGACTACAGGAGTAATGTTTAGTACGCAGGGGGACATGGCACATTTGTTGGTGGGTTTACACATGTGTGTCCAAGGTAGAGAGATGTACTGAGAGTAAATGAAAAAAGAGGATTTATTTCAAATGTATGTGTTGGCTGTGGGGGTTTAGGGGTGCCAAGGGAACTCACATGGTCTTCAATGTGAGGGTTTAGGGGTGCCAAGGGAACGCATGTGGTCTTCAATGTGGGGGTTTAGGGGTGCCAAGGGAACGCATGTGGTCTTCAATGTGGGGGTTTAGGGGTGCCAAGGGAACGCATGTGGTCTTCAATGTGGGGGTTTAGGGGTGGCAAGGGAACGCACATGGTCTTCGATGTGGGGGTTTAGGGGTGCCAAGGGAACGCACGTGGTCTTAGCTGCGGGGGTTTAGGGGTGCCAAGGGAACGCATGTGGTCTTGGCTGCGGGGGTTTAGGAGTACCAAGGGAACTCCCATGGTCTTCGATGTGGGGGTTTAGGGGTGCCAAGGGAATGCACGTGGTCTTCAATGTGGGGGTTTAGGGGTGCCATGGGAACACACGTGGTCTTAGCTGCGGGGGTTTAGGTGTGCCAAGGGAACGCATGTGGTCTTGGCTGCGGGGGTTTAGGGGTGCCGGGGGGACCCACGTGGTCTTGGCTGTGGGGGTTTAGGGGTGCCAATGGAACGCACGTAGTCTTGGCTGTGGGGGTTTAGGGTGCCAAGGGGACACACATGGTCTTGGCTGTGGGGATCTAGGGGTGCCAAGGGAACGCACGTAGTCTTGGCTGTGGGGGTTCCAAGGGAACGCACATGGTGTTGGCTGTGGGGCAGGGAATGGTATTGACAATGGGGTTCAGGTTTGTGGGGCTCAGGGAAGCACATGGCAGCAGACGCTTCTTAGGTTCTCCTCCTCTGCTGACAGACAGGCTCTACCTCTTTAGACACTGATGGAGCGCTTCCTCCTACACCGGAGCGCCGGTAAGCTAAAAAATTTTATGCACACCAAAATGCCGCTTCTTTGAACCTGAGACATGATGCCGCTCTGCATCATTGTCTCAACTTGGATCATTAGCGAGACGACCCTGTGACCAACCAATCACAAAAAAATCCTGTCTCTAACTGGTTGCTTGGTCATTATTTACACATCAACAGTCGCCAACACTGATTTAGGTGGCAACATCACAGCTATTGCTGCTCTTTGGTCCATTACAGATTACCGTTATTCAGTGCAGGGTATTTTATTTTCCTTGGGTTTTGATATTTCTTTGTTATTTCCGCATGCTGAGCTCCTATTGTTATAAAGAACAAAATGTCTTCTGTATGGGTAGCTGTAGATATCGGAGATGTCTAAAGGCACACACAGCATGTTGTGTAGAATAAGTAAAGGTGTTTAGAGTTTCTGCTTCAGAGGTTTATATTCACAGTTCTGAATAGGTGTTCTCGCAACAAATCTTCTCACTTGCTTCTGTTCACAAAGCTTTTGACACCTTTACACACTAATAGCTTGTTAATTTATGGTATTCACCGAGACACATCATGATCATTTTAGACGTGCTGCAGTTCGATTTTGGCATAATATTGAACCATAAACCTATTACCTTTAACATTTACAAACTTGTCCTAGTTGTGTTCTGCTGCTGCTGACCACTGCAGAAAGGCCAAGTCTCCATTTGACCGTATAAAACTCACTAGGACCACTAGGCAAATGAATTATTGGGTTGTTCTAGAGTATTTTAAAAATAAGCATTGAGGTTCCATTTTTTTGTTAAACCCCACAGAAATCAAGTTATCTATCATGTAAACCTTAATTTTCATAAACTCCTGACTTATGTCATAAGAGGTGCAAACATTTCTTGGAGTTATAAGTCTGGGTCCACGAGAAGTTTTTTAAGTCCAACCAACCAATATTTCTGTGCAACGGTTGGTCGGGCTGAAAAACCTGCCCTATTTTAGGTTCCAGTGGTGACCAATGTCGGTTGCCCGTCACCAGGACAGGCAATCAGACATGTCAGTATATCACTGACGCACGATCGCCGTTGGCAAATGTCCCTTCCTTCCCGGCTGACAGTCGCGAGGAAAAGTTGCATGGTGTGCACCATGCTTTAGAATGCTGACAGATGTAGGGTTAACTTATTAGGCAGTGAAATGTTTTCCCCCTTTCTTATCCCTCTCAAAAGGTTTCCACCTCCTCCCTAAGCTATCCAAGCTCTTTTACAAGTTTGCACATGCTCAGAGGCAGCTAAGGAAAAAACTGTCATTTTCTGTGATGTCAACTAGTCACATCCAGTGACAGTGCTAGATGAAAGAACCAGGAAGCAGAAAGAAGGGTAACAGTACACCAGGCAGCATCTTAGGTTAGTTTGCTTTCTATTTGCAGTTTTATTGTTTGGGGGGTGATTTACCTATATACAGTTTTTCATTTGACGGTTGAATTTTTAAAATGATTTTACAGGCCATCCTGTTGTGGTTCCTGGGTGCACTTGTCAAATTTTTTTTTTGCTCCTGATACCTGTCCTAACTTCCAGTTTTCTTGTGTTCTGCCTGCAGTCCTTCTGCTCTAGTATCCTACCTCAATCTCCTGTATTCAGTCTTCCAAACTTTTGTTTCACTGACCTAGCGCTTTGCCTTAAGTTCCTGCAGAGCCCTCTATTGTCTGACCTTATGGAATTCCAAGTTTGCTTGGATGGTATTGGCGCTTTATCGTTACTGTGTGTACCCAACTTTAAGCCATAGAACCTAAAATCTGATCTGCAGTTCCTTATAATCGGATTGTCCGACTAAATAAAACAGGCCAATCGTACATACACGGTCCGACGACCATACGATATCAGGAATATCCCGATTTTAGCGTCTATGGCCACAATTAGGCAATTCAGCCCTTTAATTATTATTTAAGCTGGGTACACATGTTGCAATCTTTAGTCCTGACCGACCGTTCAAGGCTTCCGATCAGTTGGGCAGGTGGAAGGACTGTCGGTTGCGGCAAAAACAGCCGCGTCCGACATTTAGTAGCGGACGATCGTGCGGTCCATAGAGGACCACACGATCGGTCATGGTTTTCCGATCCGTACGATTCGGACAAAGGTACGGTCAGCGATTGGTCGGAGCCGCCATACAATAATTCACCCCGACCGACTCAAACACTGAAATGACGGTGGGTCGGGCCAAATTATTGTACTAAATCAGACTTTATCCTGTGTGGCTCCTTCATGGTCCCCAGCACCACTCTGTGGGTCCCAGGCCCTGTGATACCTGCCATGGGGTTGTAAGGCACCTCACAGACACTCATGGGCTTGTTCCATACTACAGGGAAAGGCCAGAGAATGACCCCCATCCTTACTACCATGGAAATTACCCAGAAGACGTCTAGGGTCCTATTGAATTCCTAACAATGAACCTTTCCAATCCAATACCTGCTCCCAGCATCCCACACACACACACACACAGCTGTGAGGACCAGCCGAGAGGATTCTGGGGGATGTCCCTGCTTCCCGCTAATCACATTCAACCGCAGTCAGCTGACCGGGCGATACCACTCCGCGCGGCGTCACTGCACAGAAACGGGGGGCGGGTGAGAGGCGCAGCCGAGCGCGTATCATCCCAAGTCAGTCACAGGCTCGCTCCTCCCCCTCCCGTTACCTTGGTACGTTCCATCATGGCGATAGATGGTAAGTAGGCCAATGACCGGCTGGGCGAGGTGCTTATTAACAACTTGTTACCGGGTGGTGTAATGTGGAAACCCCGTGTTTTTATTTATGGGTATGCCTGCTTATATGTATATGCCATATGTATATCATTCGCTATAATACCTGGGGACACGGGGCTGGATACATAGACACACAGCGCTGACTGACAGGGACAGGCAGGGAAGGGTTAACGCCGCCTTCCTTTACATGTGTTACCGGTGTCCATGTTTGATCAGGGCAAATGATGGGACTTGCCAGTAACCCCCCATGTGTGTATAAGGACACCCAGACCTCTTTATTCTATATAGTATATAGGGAATACACTTTATAACTGATAGTTATTAGGAATATTCTTACTATTACCGTATTTTTGTATGGGGAGTTATTATCTTTAGTATTGTATTACTATGGGAATTTATTATTATTAATCATTTATAATTAATGACGAGACTTATTATTATCATTATATTTTATTTTGTGGATTAATAATCATGATAAAAATAACAAGGGTTGTTAATATTATTATCATTGTTATTGTTTTTTATTTTGGGGATTAATAGTAAGAGTTGTTAATATTATTGATATTAGTAGTATTATTATCATCATTTGTGTTGCATTTTATTATAGGGATTTATTAATAAGTTATTATATTTGGTATTGTATTTTATTATGGGAATATATTATTAATCATAATAATAGTTGTTGCTATTGCTATCTTTGGTATTATTATGTTTAATTATATGTATTTATTTATAATAGTAATGATAATAGGTATTATTTTATTATTGGTTTCTAGAGACTCTTTATAGCAGTTATGTTGAACCTTGCCACTCCATATGTTTGGAAACTACAACTCCCAGCATGCCTTGGTTGCAGAATGCATTTAAATTCTGACTCAAAATATCTGTTAGAACATTGCAGGAGTGTTGAAGGTAAACATACCTGCACCTACCCTGTGCCTCAATTATATATATATTGCACATATTTGGCAAATTTACAGGGTGATGCGATACACAAAGCCCATGCTACTTATCTGCCCAAGATCCCGTAATGCAAATAATCCTTCTCGAGATTTACTGCAAAAAATGTTCTAATTTGCGGGCCCCCATAAGCACAAAACCCATTTTAATACAATAATACATCGGTAAGGCAGAGGCCACACTGCAACGCACCGAAATCGCGCACCAAAACGCGAGCATTATTGCACGTAAATGTGTGCACGTTTTGCATATGCAATTTTGCCGTTTTCCGTTATGGAAACACGTGTTGCCAAAACGCGAATGGACGTGCAATCGGAAATTGCGGGAATTTTCGCATTCCTGCGATTTCCATTTTAGCAAAAAATTGCGGGCGTGAGCGCAAAGCGCGAATATTGCGCTAGTGTGGCCTATCTCTTAGCGTAGATTTTACACTGATTTGCCCATTATTGCATCGTCCCCATGGTGTCTATTTAAGAAAGTAAAACAGCTCTGCAGCTCTCCATCTTCTATGTCAAAGCAAATAAGGCGTGTTTAAACACAGGTGTACTCACAATAAATATTGTATGCACACATGCGGACTACACAAATATGCAGGAAAGGTTCATTATTTTTTAATGGTGAAAGTCAAGAGGGCACAATTAGCCTTCCATTCTACTGTCTGTCCTACATACAGTTTCCCCATTAATTCAGTGCATTAGAGACTGATTCATTTCGCTACATCATACATAATTAATTAATTTACCTGGCTTAAATTAACATTATGAAAGCACGCGTGTTAAATTAAAACGGCAATGAATCTAATTGCCGCGGATTGTAACAATTATTATTACAATATATTTTTGCACTATATAATACAAAATAATGAAGTTCTCAAAATCCATTTAAAATGGGACATGTACATGAGCTTTTGATACTAACAGGGTTATTCAATAAAAGTTCTTATTGTTAAAAATGGTGCTAATTTTGCCCCAACCAATCAGATGTTAGCTTTCAAATGTTAAATAAGGACTGATTGGTTGGGGCAAAATTAGCACCATTTTGTTTTTTCTCAAATATGTTAAAGGAACTTAAGTTGAATAAGAATTGTAGATGTTGTAGCACATGCAAAGCATAAACTTTGTATAGACTTGTAATAATAAAAATGATTTCTTGTTTACACGGATCAGTTATGCAGAATTCTCCCTGGCTTCCTTGACCCTGGATTATTTAAATGACACGTAGGGCTATGTAATGAGAGCCTATATCGCCGTCTATTGCCCCTCGAAGCAAAGCATCGAGATAATAGCGGCTCTCTGTACAAAGCCTTGAATGTGCCTAGAATATTACTGTAGCTGGATATCTAGGATTGTGTATTTAAGTCTATGAAATGAGTTACTAAGCCTATGTACACATGAGTCGATATTTTGAACTGATCGACAGCTCGGCCGCTATTGACTGGTCAGCCAGGCTGAAATATTATTGGTTGTGTTGAAAATAGCAGAGGATTTTTTTTGACGTGACTTATTGCGTGACCAGTAGGATGCCACACGATCTTCTGAAATTGGATACGCCAGTGTTTCTAACTAATGGATCGAAATATCAGTTGGGATGGGGGGGGTTAGTTCTCCTTTAAAGGTTTACCGGACTTAATTGCACAAACATAAAAATGCATCCCTTACACGTATTGCAAATACAATGACCCAACAGGATGTTTCTACACTATCATTTATTGTCAGGATTGAGGTCAATAGGAGACAAATGAGGCAGGTCTCCTTTTTATGTTTCTAATTTAAGTCTAAAATCTAATACAGTATTAGAGCAGCGAATTGGAGTTCAGTGGACCTAACTTTGCCTCTCACTGTGCCTGACAGTAAATATATTTTTTGGATTAATAAGGTTAGTAGGATCACAAACCCTGTATTGTGGGTGTGTAACAGTTCCTTACAAATGAACTCTATGTGATATCCCATTAATTAGGCATTAGCTACCCCCTTGCTATTGCCTAGTTAATGGCATAAAATATAGAGTTCATTTGTAAGGAACTGTTTTATACAGGAAGCTGTTATAAAGCCATCCAAATGTTTAAAAATTACTATTCCCAGGCATTCCTTACTTGCCCTTAAGCTGTTGCAGGTTTTGCAGAGCAATGCTGGTAGTTGCTGGAGAGCTACTGGTTGCTTAGTCATGCATTAAGGTGGGTACAAACAGCAAAGCTTTGTTTTCTCATTTTTAAAGATCACCTAACTCATAGTCCCAAAACAATGAAAAAAGAAGAAACGAGGACTGCAGCACACCACTTATAAGGTGATATGTACAATCCCTTTATTATACTTCACATTCTGGGGATAACATTGTGCAAACAAACAAATTAAAAACATTTAAAGGACAACTCTACCCCTATAAAAACATCGTTTAGAAAGAATGACCTCTGTAAAATATGTTGATATATTTTAGTTTGCCCTATGAATTCATTAAGCTAGTCACACAACTAGCGATTTTTCCTCCTGACCGACCGTTCGATACTTTCGACCGGTCGGCCCGGAGGAAGGACTGTCGGTCGCGGCAAAAGCAGCCGCGTCCGACAGTTACCGCGACCGATCGTGCGGTCCATAGAGGACCACGCGATCGGACGAGGTTTTCCATCATGTCCGATCGTCCTTTCGTCCGATTCGGACGAACAATCGGTCGGACATGGCTGTATTCGGATGCGATAATTTCGGTCCGATCAACCGATACACTGAACTATCGGTCGATTGGACCGAAATATCTCATCGTGTGTACCCAGCTTTACTGTATGCCTGCTATGCTTCTGGATGCTTCATGGAAACTGAGCAATTAAGAAACCTGTACTGAGCCTGTACTGAGCCTGGGCATGCTCAGAAGAGGCAGACAGGAGATTTACATTCAGTGATTGGCTGTGATATCAACTGTCAAATTCATAACTGACAGTTACTAACTGGAAAAACCAGGAAGCAGAAACAGGGAAGACAGGACATTGTGCAGGATTTACCTGTATGTAAGTTTTCATTTTGGGGCTGGACTTGCCCTTTAAAATGTAATGTACAAGTTGCAGCATAAATGTAAGCATAAAGTGCATGATGCAGTACTGTTATCAATCACTATCCTGGTGGGTATTATACAAGTGCCATCTAATATGGCTAGACATAGCAGTATAAACATACACTCATCTGTCCCTGCATGTGGCTCAACATTTTAGACAAGGTATTGGCACTGCTCTGTCCTCTGTAGCTGCTTCACTGCTGAAACGGTAGGTCCCCTTACGCATTTCGCCTGTTTGCCAGGCTTTGTCAAAGATACCTTTGACAAAGCCTGGCAAACGGGTGAAACACGTAAGGGGCCCAAAATTGTAACCAGTGAAGCAGCTGAAGAACGTTTGGGACTGCGGATTTCCTTTAGATGTGGCTGACTCATTATATTTACTTCCAGGGGGACCAACAGCAGCCAAGGGAACTTTTCGGGCAGTTCTGAATGATACTGAGGCAGTCGTGAACGCTTGTCTGCCTTGGAACTGCAGTACACACTTTAACGATAAAGGGGCAATTACGTTGGATGTGATGGAGTCGTCCCTTTATTGCTGTACCTAGCTTTATACTAATGCATTAAATCTAGGAGCTAGGTAGCCCCTTGTCTCAGTCCAATTTTTAGGCGTTAAGGATGCCATACACATTGCCGATAGTTCACATGTCCCTTTGTATGCAATGTGATTTGTGTTGCGGCAGAAATGGGGATCAGTCAGGGCTATATGTATATGTTTAGCGCTGCATGTTAGCGACAGATTCCAATGGAATCCCAGGTGGCTAAACACGGAAAGAAAAACAAAACGAGAATTTTCAGATTTAAAATGTGGACGCAGGGTAAAAATATTTCTGTAAATATTAAAATTTCAGCTTCTGCAAACAAAATGGTTTTAATGGGTGATCACAAAATGGTTCCGTTACTACTCATCTTTTAAGGATAAAACGAAATTTAACACCTGTAATTTGTAATGCCGCAAATAAAGAGAAAGGTGCGCAGAGCTCTGCAGTGACCATGTTGCTGGAACAGTAACTCTCTTTATCTATGCAGAGGGAGCCAATTTACCATTTAATAATCCCATACCATGCATAAGACGAGGATTATTTGCTTGACTTGTTTCATCCTGAAGATCATTTTTCTAGATTACCAACTGTATGTAGCTGTTTCTGGCTTTTTATTTGTTGTTATGGGACTATCATTATTTATGGATGAGGTTTTTATTTATTTAAGTGCATTGCCTTACGGCACTCGAGTAATCTTAACTAAACACATGTTGGTACAGAAAAACCTTTCCTATTGTGTCTAGAAAGTACCAACTAGCTGCTCTATTCTTAGTTTCAATTTCTTCCGCCTTCGTTTAAATATAAATCAACCACAAGAGCCCCTTTTACATTAACAGTTATGGGCTGATCTATAAGCTGCCATTGAATTATTGGCTATACCTTAAAGGCTAAAAGCTGAATGGAAGCTTCTTGTAAAATTGGCATTTTAAATATTTTTTGAAAGGCTAAGTTCAGCCATACATTTTTCATTCATTTTGATTGTGTTTTCCTGCGGTTTCAAATGCTTTGTTATATAGATGCTAAATGTGACATTTTCCTGTTGGCAGCCAGTAGAAAACCACCGGGAGGGAAAATGCCACCAAAATGGGCTAAATCCGAGCCCAAGAAAAAACAGTCAAGTTTGTGTGACATCTTTCAGTATTTGGGGGGTGTATTGGGAAATTTGGATTTTAGGGTGGACGAGCCTTTAAAAGGGCATGTTCACTCCCAGAAGAAATAAAACCAGGACCCTTCAAACCCTAGGATCTCAATACCTGGGTCCCTGGCATTCCTGAATGAAGATATCACCACCAAGTCTTCAGGTCACTCCTCTTACTTCTACAGTCATTCTTGGTATTAGTATTTCAATGCGACTTCACATGTTCATAAAGATCATCAGTTGGAAAAAAATGACTGTAAGAGTTACTGGTTGACTGGTTGACTTGGTATTACCATCTTAGGGTCTTAGGGGATTGAACCAGCAGGCTGGGGTATCTGATCAGTTCCTTTTAAAATGATCCCTCCCCATGTAATAGGTTTGGACATGTTTAGTTCGGTACTACAGTGATGTCAACCTGTGGCCTGTTTTAAAACCAATCCCAGCATTCCCTTGCAGCATTCTCAAAGCTTTACAATGTTCTTAGCCATGAGTTTGATTCAGCCCTTTGTTATCAGCATTACATCAACTGTCTGTAACCCCTAATACAGCAAATCAGATCATGTGTGAGAGTCAAGGTGGATCAGTCACTTGCACGATCGGAAGAATAAAAGAGACCGTCTGTCTGTTATTTTCTTCCGTTCGTGCTACACTCAGTCCCGAGCGTCTTCCCTATGTAAAGCATAGAGAGAATGCTCGGGACTGCAGTTATCCCCTAGCTGAGTCTGACTTCCTATACTTTAAGTACTGGGAGACGACCGCGGCCGGGGGAAATTTTTCTGAATGACCGAGAGGCCACGATCCTACGGGATCGTCCCTTTATCATTACTGTGTGTACCCAACTTAACACGACTTAAACATTTTTTAAAAGATGACAGACAGAGTTTTTAAAGATCACGCTACACATGTCCCGAGCCTTCTCCCTATGTAAAGTAAGGAGACTGTTCCGGATTGCACATTTCCTTCCTGCGGCCGCCTCCCAAAACCTTTATACAGGGAGCCGACTGCGGTCAAGAGAAATTCCTGGGAACGATCGGAACTGCAGTTATCACTTTAATCATAAAGGGAAGATTCCGTCAGAATCGTCCCTTTATCGCTAAATTGTGTACCCAGCTTACAGTGTTTTCCCTAGGGGTCTTTTAGCTGGGCGGCCCACCCGGCTACTTTTTCATGCCACCCAGCTGGAAAAAATTTGGGAAAAAAAAGAGAACACTTGTGATTTAAAAGAATTTAGATGTAGGTTTAATAGGTGCCAATAGGCCAGTAAAATCTCCAGCCAAAACTGCCCAGTCCAGACCCCTTCTTTACACGTAAGATTATGTTAAGTAGCTTTTACAAGATCACCAAGGCCACAAAAGGTTGGCACATGTGCTTGTCCTGCCATGATACATGGGTTACCTTCAGATGTAGAACTACAACTCCCTGCATTCTACAACCACGAAATGCTGGGATTCATAGTTTTTAAACATCTAGTGGGACGAAAGTTAAACATCCTTGACCTATATAATAAGCATTATAAAGTGTGGTTTTCCCCACAACCAAATTTCCCCGTCCCACCTCACCTGACTACTTTTTTATGCCGCCCCGCTGGAAAAAAAATCTAGGGAAAACACTGGCTTTGTGACAAAAGTTTTATGTTAAAGGGCATGTTACATTACTTACCTCTCTCCTTCTCCGCACTGCCCCTGCCCTCTGCTTGCACGGAACTGCAAGCAGGGGGCGGGACCGGCAGCTGCATCTGTGATTGGCTGAGAGGCAGCCAATCACGGCCGCTGCTGCCGGCTGCTCAGAACAGCGAAGGAGGGAGTTAAGGTAGGTAATAATCGGGGGACTTTCTGAGAATGTAATTATAGTGGTCAGGGCTGGGGGAACATGGACTATAGTATACATAAAGGGATATACGCTAGGGGGAGGGAAACCAAAGCGGGTGGGAGAGTGAGGGGGAGAAGGGCTGCATTGCACATGCCAAACTTCTCCCGGAGGGGAGACAGGAGGCGGAGTCCTATATGGACTCTGCTATCCTCCTGGTGGGCAGTTTTTGGGACTTTGGGGGGGATTACAGGAGAACCAGATGGAGCTGGGATGTAAGGTAAGGATTTTATTACACTACACAGTGGGGCGGATTATAGTTTTGGGGGTGGACATGCCCTTTAAAATGTTATCTCTCTGATTAAGGTTTAATCAGTCTGCAGTGTGTTACGGTTCTGTGCACCCAGTAAGCTACACCCATAGCTTGTTTACATTGGTGGTTTCGTTTGTTATGCAGTGATTTACAGCTTGGGGGCCTGGTCTGCACATGTGCCAGTAGCCCAGCCAAAGGGTGAAAGGGTTGGGACAGTTCCAGTGGGGCTGGTAAAGTTGACAATTACAAAGCAAGTCCATGGCCTAGTGACCACTTAAGGTGGCCATACACCTGTGATTTCCAACAGATCCATATTGGTATCTGTTGGCACATTATGAATGGAACCTGCACACATGGAACCAACTATGGTCGTTCGTCGGAATATCCCCTACACACGAGCGATAATCGTTAAATCGCGTTGTGGAACGACGGGTCACCTTTAGAGATGATAAAGGCAGTGACTCATGCCGCTGAATCTGTGTCTTCTGTTTCACTTTTTTTAAGGAGGATGAACAAATGAAAATACTTTATTTCTTAGCTCAGGATCTGCTTTACTACGTACAGTCGTGTTTCCCAATAGGTAGAGCCCCCCATGGTTCCAATTCACTCATTCATTTTTTTTTTTTTTTATTTCCACACTTTCCCATTTAGATTGACTGACTGCCAGTTGATTTGCGAAAACTGAAAATGAATTCCCCAGATAGCTGCACTTTGTCTCTTTCACGATGAACCATGGTGTGATCTAATAGCTAACAGAATCCCTGGCTTGTTAATGTTTGTGACAGCCCCTTCTGGGCTCCATCCCTCCCTTGGGCTGACAGTCTATATAGTCTTGATACTTGCAGTCTGCACAACAACAGCTGCTCTTGTACACGGTGAATTTGGCACACGCCTTAAGCTGCAGAGCTCTGGGGGGAATTAAAGCTGTTTCTTTAGATTTAACTTGTGTTTATTTACCTGCAAAGATATCAAGATGTCTGCATGAAACTACAAATCCTCCTCCATTAAAGATCTAAAGTTATACAACGCATGATTGCCCCAAGTAATTCTATAATTCCATTCCTTAGTAGCACCGCCATGCAAGTCTGCTGGGGCCAGTGACCAGTCCCTCTGTTGTGCCCCCGGCCCAATCAGAAACTCTCAGGCTCATTAATATGCCTGGGCATAAACTCTCATTGGGTGAACGTGGGTTCATATAAAATGACCACTAAGCTGCCACTATTTTATTTTCTGAATCTGTAAATATATGGGAAGTAGGAGCACATGTTCTTATTTCTTTAAAACACGTTGAGTGCTCTCTAGGCTGTTACCTGCCCCCAACCCCAACTGCTATATTCATCTCTATTTTAGAATCAATACTTCTATTACTATTGCCCCTGTTGGCCTAGGTGGCCACGCCCTTACCATGTTCTATAAGCTCTTCACTTGAGCATGTGCAGTGGAGGCAGCAGGGGGAGGAGAAGTCAGTAATTGGCCGTCATGTCCTTGACTGTGTGAAGAGAGCTGATACCTCTACCAGAAGAGGGAAATACATCCAAATCTTGTAAGTACTGCTTCTAAGGGCTAGGCCACACTATCGCGTTTCGCGCTCGCGATTGCGCCCGTGATTTTCGCTAAAATGGAAATCATTGGAACGCGAAAATTCCCGCGATTTCCGATTGCGCATCCGTTCGCGTTTTAGTAACGCATGCGTTCACCATTTTTGGTGCAGTAACGCAACGTTTCCATAACGCGAAATGGCGAAAACGCATGCGCAAAACACAAATGCGAACGCACAAGAAAAGTGCACACAATCACGTGCAATAACGCTCGCGATTTTGTGCGTGATTCCTGTGCGTTGCAGTGTGGCCTCAGCCTAAGAGAGAGATAAATAGAGAGAGAGAGAGATAAATAGAGAGAGAGAGAGATAAATAGAGAGAGAGAGAGATAAATAGAGAGGCTGTGAGTCAGGTGTAAGAAATGTAGCTAAGGGCACAGCCACACTACAACGCAAACGCAAATCGTGTGCGATTTCGTTGCGTTTGCGCATGCGTTTTTTTCATTAAGAATTGGAAAACGCATGCGGTTGCGATTTAAAATGCGGAACGCAAATCGCAAGTGCAATCTCATACAAAAACACGCGGTTTCGGTGCGTGGCCGCGATTCCAATGATTTGAAAAAAGCGCAAATGCATAAAAATCGCAGCAGTGTGGCCTAGCCGTAATAGAGCTTTCTGCAGTCATAGAAATGTATGGAAATTAGACATTTAACATTAGTTCTCCTTTAATGGATTGATATGGCAATGTTACTGGTGGGAAAACTGCCATTTTCCCACTTCTACCTTGAATTGTAAAAATCTTCATGTGGTTGAGGCTAATCTTGTACTTTATAATTTGTAATTATTGATGATGTAAGACACTAATTTAAGTGTTTATATGGCAGATCTTGCCTTAGTCAAGCTGTAGCAACAAATTGGAAATTTCCTTTTAATATTTAAATTGGGTTAGACTGTTGGAAAGTATTGATTGGTTACTACCCGAGACTGACTCTTGCTTGTTTCTGCTTAAAGGGGGCCATACACATGATTTGATCATATAATTTTATTATTTATATATATATATATATATATATATATATATATATATATATATAGTGCCTATACATTATACAAATATAAAATACAGAGTATACAAACAAGGGGATAAGTGCAAGCAATTACACAGGTAAATAAAATAAAAATCAGTGGGGAGGGTAACTTTTTATTAGTACGATTGGTAGATTATCTAATAATAATGCTGTGTGGCCTCCTTAAAGGGAAGTTCCACAGTTACTGCCAGCTCACTGCTTCATCTTTTTCACATATCTCATATTTAAGGCGAGGAAGGAATAGGAGCGGTGAGCTGTCAGTCGCAGCAATCATAACCACTCAGGGAGGTAGTTAAAGGGACTGTAAACTCCCATATTCCAAAAAAACAACTATTTGCCATTCGTTTGTATTATTCACAGGGAGGTGACAACGCTTATTCTCACCTCCCTGTGAATAATATTACGCTCGGGGGACCTGGAACTTACCTTACCGCTGCTCCACTAACAGCCACTCGTTCACTGACAGACGCTCTGTCCCGACCGCGCGCCCTATCTTAGGCGCATGCGCGCTAATACAAAAGATGGGGTGCGCGATCGGGAGAGAACAGCTGTTCAGTGACTGAGTGGCTGTTAGTGGAGCAGCGGTAAGGTAAGTTCCAGGTCCCCCGAGTGTAATATTATTCACAGGGAGGTGAGAATAAGCGTTCTCACCTCCCTGTGAATAATACAAACGAATGGCAACTAGTTGTTTTTTTTTATTTAGTTTTCCTTTAAAATCACTATAGTTGGCCTTTAAGACCTGGTCATAACATATTTAACTAGGGACAAAGCAAGGGATTTACTTTCTTTTCTCCCCAGGGGTGATACGTATCCAAATGAGAATTCTGTTATTGGAGAAGCTGCAGGAAATCTGTTGAAATGTATCTGCCTACTCATCATATGATCCACTTAGGAGATTTACCAGGCTTATGACCTGTCAGGCAGATCCTTTCTGAGCATTACAATGTCACTGCCTGATGTCGGGTCAAATCTTCTTGTATCGCAAGGGACGTTGCCTGGATTATGCTTTCTGTACACTTAATAGGGATCAGGAGACAAAATAAGCTGCTCATTAGAAGTGTAGGGTAAAATATTTTTAAAACGTGGCTGTTTAAAGGACAACTAAAGCCTCAGAACAACATTGAATCTGAAGGCAGATGTCCTTGATATAAAAGCAGTAATCCGTTTCTCACCTCTCACTTTAATATGGTTGTTGAGAAATTTAACTTTCTAATATGGGGTTTGTGTCTTATTTTCCAACATCCCAGTATCACACAGTGTGGTCACTGACCATTATGATGTTTACACATGCTCAGTCCTAAGAACTGCAGGAACTTGTTACAGTTGGTCACACCCACTAGTGGCCTCTATCCAATCCTTTTACAGGACAGATTAGACAAGGGAGCATGTGACTGAGATCAGGGGTGTGGCCAGTCACTGTACATACACACAGTTATTTCATCCAGTTCTTCAAGTGGTAACATTTACTTTAATGCTATTTAATGTACTGCTATTTACAGTTTATTGGGGTTTTAGAGGGTTTATGTTCAGATTCTGGGGTGTAAAAATTTGGGTTTAGTTCTCCTTTAAATGATATTGTAATGTCCGTTCCAATTCACAAGTGTGCTTCTATAAAGAAGGGAGCTCCTTGTGAAAAGACATCAGTTTTCGTTAAATGACAGCCTTTCAACAAAGGTCACATTGCGCCTTTCACTGAACTATTACGAAGTACGTTAGATTGCCCTTCCTGTCAATCACCGTTTCTGCTAGGCCTGCGCGGTATCTGTACGTGTTTGGGCAGTTAAGGTGGAATCCTGCAACAGTGGCTGCTTGGACAGTGTTTCTGATAGAGACTTTCAACATTCGGCTTTTCTACCAAGCAAAACAGAATTTTCCTGTAATTTGAGAGGCGTATGGTGCCACAGTGATGGAATCCATGCTGTTATGTGACAGCTTTTGCATTTGGATGGGAAACTTAAGGGGTCTGTCCTGTTTGATTTCTTATTGATGTTGGGGAGCGATCATACTGTTTTTCAGGTTTTACTCCCTTGTCTATTAAAACAGAGGTGCTGCTTAGTCTGCCTGTAACATTGTTTCAAAGACAATTATCAATGTGTCTGTACAGGGGGTACACACAATAAATGGGTGATTGTGTTTTATGTGAACCCTCCTTTAGGCTGGGTACACACCATCAATTGTTTTGGACAGAAAAACTGGGCAGTGTATTTATGGGCAGCTGCTACCGATCTCGGTGACACTTTAGTGTAATCCGGATTGGGTATGTTGGCAAATCACAGCGCACTGTGTGGTTCCCTATATACAGGAGAGAGAATATGGTCATCCCAAATGTAGCAGGGGTGTCAGAGAAATTAGGGAGAAGAACCATTAGTCTGCCATGAACAATGATGACTGACATATTCAAGGATACCACCTTTTCTCTAGCTGCCATCAGTTCCCTTTCAATGTTCCACTCCAATGAAAGGCTAATAATAAAATAAGTTTAGGTGGTTAACCATGTGATAAGGACCTGAACTGCTATATTTTTAATCTTAGAAACGTTATCTGTTGCCTAAATAGTGAGTCTATGAGTACTGCCCCCCTTCTTTTTTCCCCAAGCTTCTTTGCTTCTAGTAACAGCTCCCCATTAGCCAAACCTTTATTTGGCACCAATAAATGGGCATTACATCACCAGCAAAGGACCATGGGAAACATAAAAGAGCATCATTGATTGATCAATTTAGAGATATATTCCTTATTATATACAATCACGCAAACTTTATTTCTTTTTTTCATTCTCCTTTTAAAAAAAACCCCACTGGGATTATTAAAGTATTGGATTTATTTTTTTAATGAATTTTACAATGCAGCACATGGGAAATTTATTTCATTACCAGTTTGTCTAGCAAGGAATTCATGTTTGGAAAGTGACATTCTCAAGATGCAGCGTTACAATGGGATAATCATCCATGGCAAAAAAACCCACAGTTAACAGAAGATTTGTGGTGAACGAGAGAATGTGTATCCATAGATCTGGTTTGACATTCACTGTTTGTAATGACCGATAAGGTTTATGAGGGCATCACATGCTACAGAGGTGAAATAAAATCAATGCACACTTACTAGACTATTTTTATTCCTGGATAATTACTATTGCAGGTTGTTTCTTGCTCTACACAAGGGCACATATAAAGGTTTGCATAATAGACAATACATTATGACCATAAATAATTAGCTGATTATTCATTCTTCCATATTCCTGGATTTACCGTAAACGCGTTATTTAATAAAACGTCAGGTTGTGGTGGCATGCAATATCCTTCTGGTGTATAATATTGCAAGGCGATAGTAAAATGGGGTACTTAATTTGCTCAGCCTTATCTAGAGTCTATGCACAACTCTTTATTTATCAGGAGTGGGCCCTCTCTTATGTTGGAGGCAGGGTGTTGCTGAACTACCACTCAAGGGAGAATACAATAAATGGGCGCCAGTGGTTCTTGAACTTAAACAGTATTTTATTTATTAACAGAACAATAATACCGTATATACTCGAGTATAAGTCGATCCGAGTATAAGTCAAGGTAGCTATTTTTACCTGAAAAATTTGTACAAACTGATTGACTCGAGTATAAGTCGAGGGGAGAAATTATCACCACTACTGCCTTCTGATTCTGTGTTGTTTTTAGGCTTTAATTGCCCTTTAAATGGACAGCAGAATTCCCATACATGAATCCCATACAGTAATAGCCAAATCCAATACCAGTAACCTCCAATTCTTTGTCACTCCAGATGTTTGGAAACTACAACTCCCAGCATGCTTTGTTGCTGGGAGTTTCAGTTTCTAAACATGTGGAGTGGCAAGGTTCAGTAAACTTTTAATTAAGGGCCCTCTGACCCCCTATATAGTAAAGGGCCCTCTGACCCCCATATAGTAAAGGATTCTCTGACCCCAATAGTTAAAAATGTCACCTGAGAGTTGTAGTTTCAAGCTGTCCTTTGCACTGTACTAGAAGCTGTTTTTTGCCCCAAACTGAGGAGACCCATCAGATTTACAGTAACCAGATGAGCAGTCAGTGACAGTGCTGAGTGAGTCCAGCAGCCAGAATACAGGAAGCAGGAAGTGTAAAGGCAGATCAGCTCCTGTAACTTTCTATGCAGGTTAACACAGCGCCACCTACTGGTTACTATCTGTAATTGCAGAATTTGGATCTAAATTAGGACTTGACCCGAGTATAAGTCGAGGTTAGGTTTTCAGGCTAATTTTAAAGCCTGAAAAATTCGACTTATACTCGAGTATATACGGTAATAAGACTTTGCAATTAGCAAAATAGAGGTAACAGCATAAATAACAATGAGCTTGTTAGAATCTTCTACCTGTATATGTCTAGCACTATGTCCTTACTAAATCTCCTTTTTGGAGCTCAGGCTGCTCACTAGCTACCCTACTCCTATCTGTCACTCCTGGAGTGATCTATAACAGAATATAATCTCACATTAACTGGGTTTACCTGTAATTAAAGGGTATGTCCACCCTTAAAAAAATTTTTGTTATATGATTCCCCCCTGTCCCCCCTGCCCCAACCGCTCCATTTTTATTTTTAGAAAGTGCCCCAAACTCTACTTCCCCTCTTTCCTCTGCCGCGCTGCGGGCCCTCTGCTTGCGAGAAAATGCAAGCAGAGGGGCGGGACTGGCAGTCGCGTCTGTGATTGGCTGAGCGGCAGCCAATCACGGACGCGGCTGCCGGTCATTCTTTGCGGTGGAGGAAAGAGGGAAGGTAAGTAAAGTTTTGGGAGCTTTCTAAAAATAAAAATGGAGCGGTTGGGGCTGGGGGGATGGGGAATCCTATATTTAAAAGGTTTTACGCTAGGGGGAGGGAATCATGAGAGGGAGGGAGAGGGAGGAAGAGAAGGGATGCAGTACGCATGCCAAACTTCTACCGGAGGCCAGGTAGGAGGAAGAGCCCTCTATGGACTCTGCTATCCTCCTGGTGGGCAGTTTTTGGGACTTTGGGGGGGGACTACAGGAGAACCTTATGGAGCTGGGCTGTGAGGTAAGGATTAAACTACACTACATGATGGGGCCAGTAGATGGGGGGGATTATAGTTTTGGGGGTGGACATGCCCTTTAAGGTCCCCTGGCTCTCCCTTATCCTCTGGGTAAACTCCAGGAAATAGAGGATGAGCCCATGGCTGATCTCCCTTTTATACTTTTACACATCACCCCCTACTGGCCAAAAGAACAATATGACTAAAGGGAAACTAGTTTACCAGTTCTTTACAACAGTTTTAGGGTTCATAGGAAAGTAATATATTGTTTGCTTGGTTCTCCCATAGTTACGCAGGAGTTTTATGTTTGGAAAAAAAGACATATTTATAAAGGAGCTTTAGTTTTCTTAAATACCCAACTTTGAAGTGATATTTGACGTTTTCATCTAGCACTGTGAGCTGTGAAATCACCAGCACCATTGCTCTGACCCCACTGCACCAGGCACTGAGCATGCCCAGTTGTATGCTACTGCTGTTTATCCTGACTGAGTGTAGCTTTTAAAGCCTATAACTTAAGACCCAGAGAAACTATAGGCATTATAATAGGCCAGTTTAAAAGTGAGCTATTTTAAATAGAGGACACTTGTATAGAGACCGCAATTACCCTTTAATTACTTTTATGCTGGCTATACACTTATTAAATATACAATAGCATTGGCATTTGTTCATTGAATTTGTCTTTAAATGTAGTAGTACCCTCCGACATTGTCCTAATATTGCGAAAATATCGTCTGGTACATTTTCTAATGTACATCCAGCATTATTCTATGGGGTGGTGTGATGTACTGAAATTATATGTAAATTGCGGATATCCAATGTATCCAACTTTCCTCATGACCGACCGTTCGAGACTTTCAACCGGTCGGCCAGGAGGAAGGACTGTCGGTCGCGGCAAAAGCTGCCGCATCCGACCGTAACCACGACCGAACGTGCGGTCCCATAAAGTTTTTGTAGGGTGAACATGCCCTTTAAATCCACCAGTTACATTTCTGCAAACTGGTTGCCATGAACCTGTTGGAGGCTTAAACCACCCTTGACATTTTTGAATATCACATAAAGTCTCAATGGATGAAGCAACATAATACAGAAATGATTTAGGGGATAAAAGCCAGACCACTGGGCTTATTACTAAGCTGATTCCTTTATAATGTTTGGCCATTCTCAGAGTTGTAATTCTATCGCTTTAAATGTTTACCCAGAAAAACAATAAACAATTTTAAAGACTCCAGAGGGAATGAAACTCCTTTTCTGTACTTGTTGTTATGACATTATTATATCATCAAAAGAAATCTCTCATCTGTATTAAAGAGCAGAAATTCACGTTTACAATTCTTTGTCTTGGGCAGGAGGAGAGCGAACTTGTGGAGTACATGAGCTCATCTGCATTCGAAAAGGTGAGTTATCTACATCTTAAAGGGGAAGTTATGTGCAAATACATATATGCTTTTAAGAAAAAAAGAGCAATATTTTCCCATCCCAATGACCTTAACCTGCCCATTCAGCATTGTGTCTGAGTATAACCAAAATACTGACTTCTGCTTGCAGGACCCCTTATCTAAGTGCCCTCACACACACACATATTTATAACCTTTTACTATATTACGGTATTTACGTAGATCGACTTTTCACTAGTCATCCGACTGGCTTTCTCCATTCATTCATTCAATTCTCAATTGCTTCTGAATCTAACTGAATACCACAGATATAATAATGAATGAGAACTTTCACAAGCAACCTATTACTATGTTTTTATGGTTGTAAAAACTGGAGCAACCAGGGGAATCCCACACTAGCATATGGAAGGGCATGTCCACCCCCAAAACTATACTTTATCCCACTACTGACCCCACTGCGAAGTGTTGATAAATCCTTATCTTACATCCCTGCTCCAAATGGCTGCCCTGCAATGTCTGTGCAAAGTCCTAAAAGATGAAGAGCAGGAGCCTGGCTGTGTCCCAAAAGGTCTCTGCCTCTTACCTCTCCTCCAGGAGAGGTAGAGAAGCAGAGAAGCCCTCCCTCTCCCTCCCTCTGGATCCCATTTTCTCTCCCTTTATTGCTTAACCCCTTTGCTGTAGTGTAGTGGTCCCTTTCCCACCCCCAACCGCCATGTTTATTTGAAAACAAAAAGAAAACGATCCAAGCATTACTTACTTTCCTTCTTCCCCGGCATTCTGTAATAACAGCAGCCTCGTCCGTGATTGGCTGCCTCTCAGCGAATCACGGATGCGGCTCCAGGTCTGGCCCCCTGCTTGCAGTTCCAGAGGGCCGAGATTACAGCGACGGGGGAACGAAGGAAAGTAAGTAATGCTAGGATTGTTTATTTATCAAATAAATATAGAGGTTGGGGATGGGATAGGAAACTCTGTAACATATAAAAAAACTACTTTGAGGGTAGACATGCCCTTTAAAGTTACACTTTGCAGCTTTAAGTTTAGGTGGATTTGAACCTGTGTCTCTGTTATGCAAAGCAACTACACTGACCAGAGAGCACAAGTGTGGAAAGTAAACACCAAACATTAAAGGAGATCTCCACTGGTAAAATAATTTTTTGGTATTCAGTTTTATTGAAGAACAGGAGGACCTGTCAGAGGACGCAGCGGTGGAACGAGAGATTGGGTAAGTTCCTTACCTTCGTTCCTGGCTCCTGAAAGTTTTATTAAAGGACACAGTTCCTTTACCTCATGTTCTTCAATAAAAAAAAGTAATATTGTGCCCCTTCACATTATAATATAAGGATATTACGCCACCAAGGAGTTCCCTGACCATACATTATACAAGGTGTAGTAATATCCTTATGTTATAATGGAAAGGGGCACAATATTACTTATAATACAGACGTTTATGATTCCTTCCCCCAATTGCATTCTAAATTCTAGCCTTGTCCCTATTCCCACCTAAATTTAAACCCTCCAAGCTAACTTCTCTAAGGCTGAGTACACACCAGCCAATATTTCCGTCTGACTGGCCGATTTCGGTCGGACGAAAATTTTGGATGTGGGGCGGGCGGCCGCGACGATCGGGCATGTCGGAAAATTCCTATTGATGCTGCAGTTCCCTATGGGACCGCACGATCAATTGCTCGCAAATTCGTCCGCACCCGAATTTGCCGCGACCGGCGGACATCCCGGCCAATCGCTCGCTCGTAGCACTCGGCCGGGACAAAAAGGCCCTCCGTGTGTACCCATTATAAGTTAAAAACCAGTGGAAAGGAACACCCCAGCCCAGCAGCTATCTGGTTAAACAAATCTCTGTGGAGGATGGGTCATTGTTTAGGCAAGAACATTGGAATGGGAAGGACAGTGAAATATAAGAAATGAGTCACTTGGTGACAAAGCTGTATTTATAACACTGCTCCTCCCATTATAAAATATCACACTTATGTATTATATAAGAGATAATATACCTCTTACTATGTTACATTAGGATGAAAGGAGATTTTAAAAAGAAATGAGCTCCCTTTAAAAACTGAGACGTGTAAAAATATTGCTTGTGCTATTTATTTGCAGCATCCAATCGTATATTAGCTTTTTTATTGGGTTATTACAGTTAGATGCAATCTGATTGGTTGCTGCCGATCAATAGCACATAGCACTTATCGTATGAACCCATAGGTTCCTTGGATTAAATGGAGACTGTACTTTTATTGAAGTGTATTATGATTTAGCTTTTATTCTTGTGTTATTTGTCCTACAATGTAAATGCTGGAAAAATACTTTATATCAGAACATTGGGAACTATTCCTGCTGATGTACCGATCCTTATTTTCTCTTTACATTCTCACTGACTTCCCGCAAGTAATTGCATGTATTTGATAAAAGCTTTTCCTTCTGCTCTATGTAAAGAACCATAGGATAGGAAATGGAATATACACCATGTATCATAGAGCCACTAAGCAGGAGTGATGACTTGCATACTCATGGATGACTAAACAACAATTTATTTTTTTTCTTGAGGGAATTGCCTAGAAAATGCACACATTAAAGAAGAATCGGAACTGCCAGATTTATACGGGGCAGTGCACTGAATTTTATGTTCCGATTAATCTCGCGTGCTAGAGCTTGCAATCTTATTTTAGCTTACCGAATCATAGTGTGATAGTGTGGCATAAAGAACCCTAAACAAGTTTTTGCATAATGTGATTAAGGGTACTATAATATACAGGGAGGTAGGTAAGCACAATCCTATCTCCCTGTGTGCTATAGAATAGGAGCAATGCAGTGGTAAACTTACCTGCCAATTCTGCTCTTGCTCCTTCCGCCAGGCCCGCATCCTTTCAGTCTTTACAATAGGCGCACTTGTTTACAGCTGCAATGCTCCTATTTTACAGCGCACAGGGAGGTAGGAATGTGCTCTCCTATCTCTGTATATTATAGAGTCCTTAATCACTTTGCTAAAAAAAAAACATTTAATGTCCCTTAAAGCTAAAATCAAAATTAGCATGAATTAAACCCACTGTGTTTTGCAGTCTGGTCACGTTTGACATTCCATATGCCAGTGATTTCTAATGCAGTCAGCCATACTGCATGTGTTGTTTTCCTGTCTCAGATTTGAACACGTGTGATGACCATTTTTGGTATGGATCACATGCATTTCTGTATCAGGATATCAAAGGGTATGCAATTGTACGTAGAGATAAAAATGCAGCACAATTGCAAAGAAACCCTTTGTGAAAAGTGCAGTACTTGTGCATTGCAGTGGGACCTCAGACTAAAGCTGGGTACACACTTTAACGATAAAGGGACGATTCCGTAGCATCCTACAGACTCGCCCCTTTATCGCTAGGGTGGGTAGCGCAGAAATGAGCTTTCCTGAGGCAGACAAATGTTAACTGTCGGACTCCGGACAGATCGGAACTGACTGAAAGTTTCCCTTGGTTGCGGTCGCCCCCTGTAATAAAATATAGGGAGTCATCTGTGGCCCAAGAGAATGTATCAGTCCAGAACATACTCCCTATATTTGGTAAAGGAAGAACGCTCGGAATGTGTATCCTGAAAAATGGCAGATTATGTCTGTCACCTTTTAAAGATTGTTACAGTGTGTACCCAACTTAATTCTGCAAAGGGTGTAGTAGGAGGGCAGCAGATTTTAGGAAATGACAGAAACTTGCAAAATTCAACAAATAAGTAAAAAATACAGCTGTCTTTGTTATGAATTATAAAATCCATTCAGGTTTATATATATATATATTAAAGGGCAACTCCAACCTCATAAGAACATCTTTTAGAAAGAATGGCCTCTTTAAAATATGTTGATATATCCTACTTTGTCCTATGAATTCATTACTGTATGCCCGCTAGGCTTCTGGATGCCTTGTGGAAACTGAGCCATTTAGAAACCTGTACTGAGCCTGTACTGAGCCTGGGCATGCTCAGAAGAGGCAGATGGGATTAACATTCAGTCATTGGCTGTGATGTCAACTGTCAAATCCATAACTGACAGTTACTAACTGGAAGAACCAGGAAGCAGAAACAGGGAAACAGGACATTGTGCAGGATTTCAGGTTAGACTTATATATTTCACATTTCAAACTATTACCCTTTAGGGTTTGGGGGGGTGATTTACCTGTATGTAAGTTTTCATTTTGGGGCTGGACTTGCCCTTTAAGCTTTAATTCATTTAAAGGGCATGTCCACCCCCAAAACTATAATTCCCCCCCCTATGTAATGTGTAAAAATCCTTACCTCACACTGTAATCCCCCCCAAAGTCCCAAAAACTGGCCACCAGGAGGGCAGCAGAGTACATATAGTAGAATTATGTCCTGCGCACTGCAGGCCTCCCCCCCCTCCCTCCCTCCCCCTTTGCCATATAATAGCTATCCTTCCCCCAGCCCCAAACGCTATAAAAGATTTTACAGGAACTCCCCCGATCTTTACTTACCTTACCTCTCTCCCCCTGCAGAGAGATAGTTTTCAGTGCTGTGTGTTAACAAAATAATAATCATGCATGCTGTTATTACAATAAATGGGTCGCAGGACATTATTTTATGTTTTCTGACAATTTTTTGTTCTCTTCTAAGTTGTTTATGTGGGACTCTAATGGCTCAGCAAACCTGTGCGTACATACAATATTATCCGGCAATCTACCGACTGTAAATAATTTTCATCCATGTCCGATATAACAGAGATGTCCTCAATATGATTTAGACCTGCTACCATGCATGATACAATTTTGTGCAATTGTTTGGGAGTGTGTATTGCCTCCTTTAAAAAGCAATTATCCTACCCAAAATTCACTACCCCCTTACCTAAAAGTTCCCAGAATGAGGACTGAAACTTCTAGGTCCTTACTACTAGGTTTGCCCTAGTTCTCCTCACCAAGTTTGGCGTGTCTGGCCCCTCCCCTCTCACAGTCCGGGACTGGCCAATGGAAAGACATGACAGATTGAAATATTTCCTTACATAAAGCCACACAGATAGCTCTTGATCTCATACATGCTTATTGTGATTCACCCAGACTTAATTAAAACTGAATTGTAAGTTACTGCAGAACATTCTGTAGTGAAATATTTTATTGATTTCAAACAGGTTCATATTCCATTAGGAATTATTTTAATATCATTAGTTTCTTGCCTATGCATCTAGAAAAATGCGAGTTAGGGTAAAGAGCGGTTTTATATAGATATTGAGCGTACATTAACTTGATAGTCAGCAGTTTGCATCTTGGTTCAGGTTAGGATAGTTAAACAGGTTTCCTTTCAAGGTTACTTTCTTTCAAGGTCAAGTTGGTGTTGCTGAATCAGCGCTCTTCTATCAGATTGCTTGCTACAATACGCTTTATAGAAGGAAACTGTGTTTATGTTAAATAGAATCTTGTGAGTCACCATAAGAAACCAGAAATCTATTACTGGGTCCCAACCCAAAGGATTAGAACACCAGTTTTGTTTCTTTTGTTACTGGTGCCATCCAAGTCTATGGTTACACTTTGAGAGACCCCCATTAACTGTACGTTCCTCTCTGTAATTCTTGTGATTATATCACCGCGCTTTATTGTTTTTAGTTTTTTTCCCCCAAACTAATGCGCTGTGCTATATTACATTTCCCTCTCATTTGGGATTCATCCGATTTATCCCGAAGCATAACATTGCAGTGTTTTCAGATTTCATGACAACCCAAACATAATTTGATATGTGTAGACGTACTCTGTAGGATTAGTAATGGTTTTGTAAATATGTTCGAATATCTGCATATGCAATCAACAGAACAACAGTCAATAGATGGAATATGATTTGTTTTTGTCTCGCAAACCGCGCAGGGTATGGCTTGGGGAATACAGCGGAATTGTGTGGGACTTGTGTTCAGAATTAAAGGAAAATCAGCCACATTTACTGAGAGGCGCAATCACTGCGCTGTTTGCAAAAGTTTAACACCAGCCACATAGCTTATGTGTCATTTTTGCAAAAATGTGGCACAAAACAGATATTAAATCAGCTGCGCGGATCACTCTCGCAAAATGCCGCAGCCTGTGTGAATCCTTTCTTGTATATAAAATTGGTTAGCATTACTGATTTCTGCCCAGTGCCTTTCCATAAATGATGCTGAATGTGTGTGTTTAATATTTTAATCTGATAGAATGTTAAATGAGACTGAAGTCAACATCAAAGCACAGAACTGCCCCAATTGTTTTTATATAAGGAACAAAGACTTCTGGGAATTTACCATGTTTTAATGGAGCTCTTAGGAAAGCTTATCTTAAAAAGACTTTTACAGCATTCCACAAGCTAAACTCCCTTTTCAGCAATATGCAAATAAGGAACAAAGACTTCTGGGAATTTACCATGTTTTAATGGAAGCTCTTATGAAAGCTATATCTTTAAAAAGACTTTTACAGCATTCCACAAGCTAAACCTAAACTCCCTTTTCAGCAATATGCAAATAAGGAACAAAGACTTCTGGGAATTACCATGTTTTAATGAAAGCTCTTAGGAAAGCTATATCTTTAAAAAGACTTTTACAGCATTCCACAAGCTAAACTCCCTTTTCAGCAATGCAAATAAGGAACAAAGACTTCTGGGAATTTACCATGTTTTAAATGGAAGCTCTTAGGAAAGCTATATCTTTAAAAAGACTTTTACAGCATTCCACAAGCAAACTCCCTTTTCAGCAATATGCAATAGGAACAAAGACTTCTGGGAATTTACCATGTTTTAATGGAAGCTCTTAGGAAAGCTATATCTTTAAAAGAACTTTTACAGCATTCCAAGCTAAACTCCTTTTCAGCAATATGCAAATAAGGAACAAAGACTTCTGGGAATTTACCATGTTTTAATGGAAGCTCTTAGGAAAGCTATATCTTTAAAAAGACTTTTACAGCATTCCACAAGCTAAACTCCCTTTAGCAATATGCAATAAGGAACAAAGACTTCGGGAATTTCCATGTTTTAATGGAAGCTCTTAGGAAAGCTATATCTTTAAAAAGACTTTTACAGCATTCCACAAGCTAAACGCAAAACCAGAGCACCAACTATCGACCGGTTTCGCGCTTTATTGAGCCATTATCGGTGCAGTTTTGCAGTGTGAAGCACCTATGGACAGTAATAAATTAAATAGGATAGGGAGAGAATACAGGCTTTGAAACTCCCTTTTCAGCAATATGCATAAGGAACACAACTTCTGGAATGAACCATAAATATTGGGATGTCCCGTACTTGTCCATTAGTGTTCTCCATTATGTTAAATACAGAGGGGAAAAAGTGTGAGTTCCCTGGGACTACACCACACCAGCAGCTTTCATTGCACATTTTAAAACAATTGGAATTTTGCAAAGTTGTCGAATAACTGCGAAAAAAAAAGGCAAGAATAGGAAATAAAAAAACCCATTGTTTTCCGTGCTCCTTCTCCAAGTCACGTGACTCCCTTATTTGTGCTTGGCCAGTATGTTTGCATCAATGAAATGAATATTAAAGATCCAATGATATATAGGCTGCTCACCATATGGTGCAACAACCACTCCGCTTCAATGGCCCGTTAAACAGGGCTACGCTCATAGGAACAAGACTATACTGGATGTGATACTGATGGCTTGGTGCAGCTCTATACGTTTGACACTTTTTTTAATGGAATCTTCAGGGTCTAATGTAAGTTGATTGTTCATCTGTTCAGCATACAGAGGTAAGGATATATATAATATATAATATAGTATACTTAACTGGTAACAATGTTTTGGTGCTGCACAGTGACCAGTACTTCTAATACCTGAATACTTCTAAATACCTGAATACTTCTAATACCTGAATACATCTAAATACCTGGATACTTTCAAATACCTGGATACTTCTAAATACCTGGATACTTCTAATACCTGGATACTCTAAATCTGGATACTTCTAATAATATCTGGATACTTCTAAATAATATCTGGATACTTGTAATAATACCTTAATACTTCTAAATAATATCTGGATACTTGTAAATATACCTTAATCTTCTAAATTACCTGGATACTTTTAAATACCTGGATACTTTTAAATATCTGGATACTTAAATACCTGGATACTTTTAAATATCTGGATACTTTTAAATACCTGGATACTTTTAAATACCTGGATACTTTTAAATTCTGGATACTTTTAAATACCTGGATACTTTTAATACGATACTTTTAAATACCTGGATACTTTTAAATATCTGAATACTTTTAAATATCTGAATACTTCTAATAATATCTAATACTCTAAATAATATCTGGATACTTCTAAATAAATCTGAATAATTCTAAATAATATCTGGATACCGGTACTTCTAAATATCTGGATCCTTCTAATAATATCTGAATAATTCTAAATAATATCTGGATACCGTCTCTTCTAAATATCTGGATACTTCTAATAATATCTGAATAATTCTAAATATCTGGATACTCTAAATAATATCTGAATAATTCTAAATAATATCTGGATACCGGTATTCTATCAAATATCTGGATACTTTCAAAATAATCTGAATATTCTAAATACCTGGATACTTCTAAAATAATATCTGGATACTTCTAAATACCTGGATACTTCTAATAATATCTGATACTTCTAATAACTGATACTCTCTAAATATCTGGATACTAAATACCTGGATACTTCTAAATAATATCTGGTATTCTAATACCTGGATACTTCTAAATAAATCTGGATACTTCTAAATACCTGGATACTTCTAATAAATATCTGGATACTTCTAAATACCTGGATACTCTAAATACCTGATACTTCTAAATATATCTGGATACTTCTAAATAATATCTGGATCTTCTAAATATATCTGGATACTTGTATAATACCTTAATACTCTAAATAATATCTGGATACTTGTAAATAATACCTTAATACTTCAATAATAACCTGGATACTTTTAAATACCTGGATACTTTAAATATCTGGATACTTTTAAATATCTGGTACTTTAAATATCTGGATTTTTATCCTGGATACTTTTAAATACCTGGATACTTTTAAATATCTGGATACTTTAAATACCTGGATACTTTTAAATACCTGGATACTTTTAAATACCTGATACTTTAAATATCTGAATACTTTTAATTCTAATACTTTAATATTGAACTTCTAAATAATTCTGAATACTTCTAATAATATCTGGATACTTCTAAATAATAATCTGAATAATTCTAAATAATATCTGATACCGGTACTTCTAAATATCTGGATACTTCTAAATAATATCTGAATAATTCTAAATAATATCTGGATACCGGTACTTCTAATATCTGGATACTTCTAAATAATATCTGAATAATTCTAAAATCTGGATAACTTCTATAAATAATATCTGAATAATTCTAAATAATATCTGGATACCGGTACTTCTAAATATCTGGATACTTCTAAATAATATCTGAATAATTCTAAATACCTGGATACTTCTAAATAATATCTGGATACTTCTAAATACCTGGATACTTCTAAATAATATCTGGATACTTCTAAATACCTGGATACTTCTAAATAATTCTGGAATTCTAAATCTGGATACTTCTAATAATATCTGGATACTTCTAATAACCTGGATACTTCTAAATAATATCTGGAATCTTCTAAATACCTGGATACTTCTAAATAATCTGGATACTCTAATACCTGGATACTTCAAATACCTGGATACTTCTAAATAATATCTGGATACTTCTAAATACCTGGATACTTCTAAAAATCTGATACTTCTAAATAATTTGGATACTTCTAAATAATATCTGGATACTTCTTAATACCTGGATACTTCTAAATAATATCTGGATACTTCTAATACCTGGATACTTCTAAATTGACAGATATTTACTGTATTTTCTACAAATGGCTAATAATCTGTTCTCATTTGTTTTTCAAGAGTCTAAGCATGTATTCTCTGGATACATTTGAAGACAATAGGGCATGTGTAGTATAGATTGTGCTCTTCAGCTTAGGGCCTGAATGGACAATTAATATCAAAGTGATGTGTGATATGTTTGGGGCTAGATAAGAAAGGAACTACAATAAGAAAGATAAGAAAGGATACTTAAGGGTTAACTGGAGGAATCTCTTTTCACGTGTGCTCTTTGGCTTGGCCATTGGTCCATGTTCTATGCCACATGGGAAGATGTGTTTTCTTTTAGGCTGGCCCACCTAACAAGTGAAGAGGCATCTCTGGACTAAACCAACACTAAATACTCGTACAACACAATATTTTGCCTGTAAATCATGCACATGTGGCCACCATTGGGTGTTGTTGGTGGACTGTCCTGTTGGATCAACAAATCGTTTTTAGAAATGGAGTTTTCTCCCCAGAGGATCCTGTGTACAGCAGATCGGATTGAGTTTAACTATTTAGTTCCCCATTTACCAGGTAGAAGTACACAACATATAGGTATGTGATTTTTTAAATTTTATTTGAATTCTTTTGAGAAGAATTGAGAATATTTGGTGCTGCCATATTGTTTGCCTGCATAATAATAGGATAAAAGGAAATCCCATCCACTGACTACAATAAAAAAAACGTTTCAAAATCATTTTTCTGATGTGTTCACGATTATATTCAGTTGTCCACAAATGGACTAATATCCTAAATATCTGAATTTTCAGTGTGTCTGCCGATGAATGCATTGTTTAGTGTTAGCACAAAACTACCACTTAAAGGGCTAATTCACCCTTGTCAGTTATCTGCCTTTACCTTAACTGCTATTTTTAGAAGTTTATTACAGCATTAGTAACCAGATTTTAATGATAATTAAGTCCGATAGGAAATAATACCGCACGCCGATTTTACGATCAGCCATACCAGTTTCACTGTTCTATTTTCAAACAAAATTGGATTTTTCAGTTGTCATTTTACATAAATAAGGTCAATGAAATCTTATATAACTTGGTAATTCTGGCAAAACTTTTTTCAGACAAAAAAAAAGGTCCCTTTAAGAAGCCCTCGGTTTTAAGATGCAATGCATTGTTAATGGTGTATCTATTAAATTCAACCCAAAGCATTTTTAGCATGTAGTACAGATGTGCAATTTTGTGGCGTTATAGTACAGATGAAGTGTATTGTGTTTCAAGCCTGGTCTAGAATTGCTTGGTATGAATGCATTTCCCATAGTCCCTTTAATAGCCTTGCTATCATACTTCAGCTAATGCATCAGATACGTTTGTGGAATAACAGATCTGTTATCTAATGTAAGTGAATTCATCTGTTTTTGTTCTTTTGGAAAAATAAAAAAGTTTACGGTTTATCATTCGTGTGAAGATCTATTTTGCTGCTGTAGATGGTGAACTAAAAAAAAAGGCAACAGGTTGCATATTTTATTTTGTAAAGCTTACTGGTCCATGCCAGGTATATATGCATCTTTGTTAAAGGAATTCATTACAAGGAGGAGAATTATATTCTCCTCCTTGTATTCTAGCAGTTTGAATCCCCATCCTGGATACTTTGAAAGAAAGGGGAGGTTGGGGGAATATAATTGCCCTTTTCTTCTCAAAGCTGCAGAAAAAAGCCTCCTCTGCTGCTGTGCCACAAATATCTAACACAGCAACACAGGAGGCTTCTACTTTAAATCAAGTGGTGAGTAGACAATCCCCTTTAGGACAATTAGGTATATTGATTTACCATGCTCTTCTCACCATTTGAAGTACTCGGGTAAGGACAGTAGGAGAGAAAGTGTTAGACTGGACTGGTGAAGGACATCTCTATAAGGGGTGAGGACATAATGGTTTAGGTATATTAAAAGAGCATCTGTGTGCCTTCAAGTTCGAATGGGCTGCAACCAATGAATATACCATTTGGAGAGAAGGAAGCAAGGAAATCTGAGCTATAAGCGTACACCACACATTTGATATTTTACCATATGAACCATTGATTTTAGTTATTTTGTTTTTAATTGCAATGAAATTATTACACAATACTGGACAAGAGAGGAATCGATATGACCAATCGTAGAAGCTTCAAGGGCATGTACACCCATACATGGAAATTTTACATACAGCGGCAGGACCCCCCATTTTACTTACCTTCCCCAAGAGATGCAGCAAACATACTTACAATCCCGGCCCCTCGCACCTGGATCTGCACTCTGTTGCGAACTGGTTTCGAGAACAGCAGCAGTGAGGCACTTTCTGGTCGCAGCTTTCAGCTATTGGGCGTCACCATTGTGCCTAATAGGAAGTGTAACAGGATTGGCTAGAGGCTACAAGTGAGCATTGTCCTGCTGTATCAAGTTCCTGCAGTAGCTTAGAATTGGGCATTTGCAATACTGGAATGCTGGGAAATAAAATAAAAACACATTCATTCATTCCCAGCACCCACATTAAAATGATGGGTGGGACACAGTTACTGCTTTTATATTAAGGTGCTCTGCCTTCTAATTCATGTTTTTTCTGAGACTTTAGTCTCCTTTAAGTGACCCACATGCCATAAAATTCAGGTATTCTAGTGATTATATTGACAGAATGAACCTGTTAACTACATGTTCTGAACAATTGTTGGTAGTCCCACATTAGATATTACTGCAATTAACCAAAAACGCTTTCCTGGAAAAACCGTTAACAAACAATGAATGATTTTAAATACAGTTGGCATAATTGCATTAATGCAGAGTAGTCACAGAACTCGGGCACGTAATGATAGATTTCAATGAAATGTAAAGATGTATTCCTTATCTATTGAATTAATATATACTGACGCTTTTATCTAATCCCACAATTCTCTCTGTTTGCTAAACATAATTCTAGGTCCTTGTAGTTTGGTAAATATTACATTAACCTTTTATGTTTTTAGCTAATATGTATAAATGGTAGTTCTTGACATCTGCAGAGCATTACAATTAGTATATTGATGAATCAATTCAGGATCACCTACCTGCAATCTGTCAGAACTGACTATGTATGATCCATTTGTATTTAAGAAGGGTTATGTTGCTTACCTTATTGGGATGGACTTATATTCACACTGATATTGTAATATTATAACATAGAATAGAAAAAAATATGTGATACATAATTGCTGCAGTGGATATATACATATGTCCATAAAACACTTGACATTATAAGAATTATTCCACTTTTGCTCTCGTTACAGAACACTGAGTGTCCGCTACATAATGCTTTAAGGTGTCCATGCACTGGGACGATATTACCATCAATCCGTGCGAGTAGACATTTCAATTGATTGGTCCAAAAATTGTACATTTCCCCGATCTTCTTATGCCCATATTCGATTGTAAAAACGAACGCAATATGATTGGGAAAGCCAATTCAACCAATTAAATGATTGTAGTATTTCTGAAATTTGGATTAAATGTAATGTAACCTCACAATAGATGATATTAGACAATAACCACTAAACAAATTAAACGTCGAACAATATTTAGTGTATGGCAATCTGTAAAGGGCATGTCCACCCTTAAAACAAAAATTATGCCACCTGCCTGTTACCTTACCCAAATTTCAAACATTATATTCTCACAATATTAGTAGGGATGAAATCCAGTTCCGAATCAGAACTGATGGTTCTGAAGTTCCCCACAAAACTTTTGTTTGAGCTTTCTTGTGTCTCACATGCTTCCACTCCCATGTGCTTCCCTGTGCCTCACACCCACACACTACTGTACCCCAACCCAATTGTGTTTCCCTGTGCCTCACACACACACACACCTGTCCCCCCAACTAAACACCATTTGCTTCCCTGTGCCTTGCACACACTGTTGTACCCCAAAACCAAACATATTTTGCTTCCATGTGCATCCAACGCCTACTCCTGTACCCCACACCAACAACTATGTGCTTACATGTGCCATATACACACTCTGTACCCCCAATACAAATACACTGTGCTTCCCTGTGCCTCACACACCCACACACACTGTACCCCAACCCAATTGTGTTCCCTGTGCCTCACACACACACACACACACACGCCTGTACCCCCAAACCAAACACCATATGCTTCCCTGTGCCCTACCACACACTGTTATACCCCCAAACCAAACACCTTTTGCTTCCCTGTGCATCACACACTACTCCTGTACCCCCACACCAAACACTATGTGCTTCCATGTGCCATATACACACTCCTGTACCACACCACACACCAAAATGCTTCCCTGTGCTTCACACACAACGGTCCTGAACCGGCAAACCAAACACTGTCATGGAGATGTAATAAAAGTTTTTATCATTGAAAATGATTCTAATTTTGCACTAACCAATCAGATGTAACTTCAAATGGTAAATAACATCTGATTGGTTAGGGCAAAATTATCACCATTTTTACAATAAAATTTTATTACATCTCCCAGTATGTGCTTCCCTGTGCCTCCACATACTCCTGTATCCCCAAACCAAACACTGTGTGCTTTCCTGTGCACCACCCACACGCACACTCCTTTACCCCCACAACTAGCTCCATGTGCTTCCTATTACCTCCCACCCAAACTCCTGTACCCCCACACCAACACATGTGCTTCCAACACAACGCTGTTCCCCTGCCCGACTGGGGTGCGCAGGACATTTGCTACATCCCAGACACGGGTCCTGATGTCCTTGTGATGACTGTGATTATGACCAGTCGTTAAAAACAACCACATACAGATCAAATTCCTCTTGTGGCTCCGGGATTGGTCCAACTGTGTAAATCACAGACAATGGGGCCCTTTACATCAATGACACTGAATAAACCAGTGGCAGTGCTTAAACCCCTGACAGATACATTAACGATTCGTTTATCGATGGGTGAGTCAATCCGGGAAATAGAAACATTGCTCTGCCCTTGTATACCAGGCCTCAGTCAGTGTTTATTTCTCATTAATGCATTAACAATAAAGTTATATCGGCTGCCGACGACTGTACTTGGAATTGGAAGATCTTGTGATTCGCTAGCCGCGGATTTATCCACACGTAGGAATAATTTATCGTACAATTGTATCCAGAGATTGGATAGATGTGTTTCATTAATATTTCAATCTGGTTGTTTCCCAAAGACGTTGTATTTTTTAGTATTTAAAGTTTAATGATGCTTTATTTATCTTCTAGTGTCTCCGGAGGCGATAGGATTTCTTTCAGCTGTTGGAGTGTCAATTATTCTCCTTTTGTACTTTTCCTCTACATTAACAAAAAAATGTGTTTTGGGAAAAATGGAGGATTCTACGTGGCTGGCTCAGAGTTTGGTGCAAAAAGTTCTCAAGGTAAGGCAACATTTGATTATATTGTGAAACTAATGATCAATGCTGGTAATGTAGTTTACTGGGGAATCAATGGGTTTATTTCGAGATGATTAAGGTGCAATCTATAAAACTCCCTGAGCTAAGGCTGATACACATGATATTCCTGCCCAGTACAATATTTGGTCAAAATATCTTTGTTAATTTTTGCCAGTCTAGCAAACATTGGATGTGATGGTAATTTTCAGCACTGGTACCGATTTTATTTCTATGGGGATATCTGGGCAGGGTTACTATTCATTCATCTACGATCACTACAAATAGTATTTTCTTCTAAAAGGAAGCCAGACACATAGCAAAATGATTTCCTCCCCATGTCTAATAATTAAATTGAATTGTTGGCCTCCGATCAATACGATTATTGTACGATTTTATCGTAGTTTGTATGGCCTCCTTACCTAAAGTCTGTCACTAATATTGTCAACAGAAGTGACTTAACAACTGTCATAAAAGTTATTACATTATTAAATGTCAGCCAATGGACAATAGCCTGATTTTACAGAAAGCATTGGTATGGCTCCTTAAAATATGGTCTCTATAAACTGGTTTGCAAATGTTAGGGCTGTTGCTATTCATAATAATGTTCGTCTGATAGGACAAACAACAGTATTTAAAGGGCATGTCTTCCCAAATAATAAGTAATGTTGTTAAGCCTAATTACCCCCCCTTTGACCTTGTTTTTCCTTGACCCACGCTCCCGGGCATGTACTGTCAGTCATGGTCACAACGGTGGCTAGGTAATTAGGCTAAACAAGACTAGACATACCCTTTAACCTAACCAAGATACTAATAGGAATGTTCTGTTTTATCTGATCATTTATTCTTCTGCATTTTTGGACTGGATATCCTTCCACAGTTTTTTGTGGAGTGCCAAGAATTGGGGTTGGTGGATTTAGCTTATTATATTGGCACCAATAAGTTAGGGTCAATTTAAAAAGAAACTAAAGCCTAAAAACCATACTGAATCAGACTTATACTCGAGTCAATCATTTCTGCTCGTTTTCAGATAAATATAAGTACCTTGGCTTATACTCGGGTCACACTTATATTCAAGTATATACGGTACCTGTCTTGATTGCCTGTTTCACATGTGCAGGATTTAAAACTCCCAGCACATGCAGACACTCACATTAATAGAGCCTTGTGCAGCCTTTTAAGCCAAATTCAAAGTTTTCTCTTTTTATTTACTTATTGCGTTTTCCTTTAAGAAACGGAACTTTACAGATCATAAAAAATACAATGTGCTGCAGTTGTAAAACGTTTTTTTTTAACAGGCTAACCATTTAAAAGACTTTCACTCTGTTTTGAAACAACAATGGCTTCTACCAGTTCGTAATGTGGTCAGTATTCCCTGTGAAACTCTTAAATGGAAATGTTGTGATATACGTTGATCCCAAGATAAATGTTAACTTCACAAAAGAGTCATTTGAAGACCTGCTAAAAAAATGATGTTAAAAATAGGGCCAGTCCTGTGACATAAAATTAAAAAAGCTATCGTGCCTGATGATTGGATAAAAACTTGTCTGATTTGGATGAAAAACGTGTCTGATGATTGGAGCTGAGCAATGTCGTTCTTTAAAAGTTTCCAGAAAAGTCTTCCCTCTGTGTCATCAATCGTTGACAGTCTAAGCAACGCTGTGGATGGCATCACAAGTGTTGTTGAAGAAGTTGGCTCCAGTGTGGCAGATTCCGTATCTGAGCAAGTTACTAGCATGATACAGGTTTTGCGTACGGAGGAAGATGAAACACCAGTATCTTCAGAACAGAATTCTTCATGGCATAAAGACCAACCAGGATCCCAAACTCAACTTGACTGTGAAAAAATGCTGCATCAAATGTGGATCCAGAGGTCGATTCTTCCACTTCACGGAGAAAAAGAGAAAGCAAAGCACTGTTATTCCTCTTCGGAATATTTCAGTAACACTGACAGTTATAGGGAATCCAATTCAACTGTCCAACACAACGAACTTGAGGACATATCATACGGAGCTTCACACCAATATACGTAGAACTAAAAGGGACGTCTTCAGCATTCAAAACAAACATAAATGAGGATGATCAATGTAACCAAGGTGTAAATGGATGTAGCGTTAGCAATTTTATCACGGTGGTGAAAAAGAAACAGGAGGCAACTCTAAGACCATGTCACATAAAGTATCCGAAAATGATGAGTTTGGGAGCAAAGTAAAGTCGCCAATTCAAATACCACGAGTAGCACCCAAAGGGAAACAAAATTCGCATGTGAATACCAAAACGGTGCACGAGTCTGATGCCCCATGTACTTCCGATGATCATTCAAACAGCCATAATACAATGAAACCAAGGAAGGTTGAGTCTAAAATAGAACAAAATCTAATCGGCATGACGTGACATCTCAAGATGTTCGAAACCACAAGTACTCACAGGAAGAAAACACTCCCGATGATTTAAAACGAGGAGACGCAAGAATAAGGAGAGATCTCTACACAAGAGTAAAGACAGGTCTTTAAACAGGACCAGAGAACTAGACAAGAGCAAAAAGCTCAAAGGTAAAGAACCTTCCAGTTTGCAGTGATGTGCAGTTGACCTTCTCCTATTCCTCTCTTGACCTTTCTTCCTTTTATATTATTGAACATACTCAATTAAAACAAAAGCAGGTAGTCGGGAAGACATACTCACGGAATCTACAACCCCAGATAATCAGCGGCGCTCAATCGCTCCTTCACCGCACGACCATAGCGGTGTACATCCTCAGAAGACGATACATAGATGAAGCTGGCTGCACGCTGAGACTTCAGTAAAAACATTCTTTATTGAAATCAGTAAAAACAAGACTCCGAGCAACACCAAAAGGTGGGACAGAGTTAGACACAGATGGTGCCTGACGCGTTTCGTGACGTCAGTACTTTATCGGAGGCCAACCACTCGTGTCCAAGGCCAACCACTCATGTCCAAGGCCAACCACTCCTGTCCAAGGCCAACCACTCTGTCAAGGCCAACCCTCGTGTCCAAGGCCAACCACTCGTGTCCAAGGCCAACCACTCTTGTCAAGCCAACCACTCCGTGTCCAGATGAACCTTATATAGTACAAAAAGTTAAGGGGGAGGGAATAATGAAACAAGCAATCAAAAAACATTAAAAACACAATTAAGTATAACAATAGAACAGGAATACGACATGTCGGAAGGGTGAGTATATAATATACAGTCCTATATCGTAATAAAATAATACATATACTTTGCAAACTTTGTATATATTTACTTAAGGATAAAATCGACATTTAGGTACAACTGCTGATTGACCAATGCTCAATTTTGACGAGACCCAGTGTCGATGTGTCAATACAGGTCTTTATAACCCCTAGTAAAGGTGATATCCACCACCTTTAGTCGCCATTAATTACAAAAAGCTAATATATGTAGAGTGAGATAGTCTAACACAATACGGTACTACATTGAATAAAACAGTCTAGCAAATCCAAACTGTCATAATTCTACTACATCTATTATATCCAACCTTGTACCGAATATCATGATACTACAGAAACGTATATAAAAAGGAAACACACCACTGTATATAAATATTCCATAGCCTAATCCCTTATGAACACTATACAAAAGTATGTAGACAAAAAATTTAACAAGGGGACAATGCAACCAGAGGTTCATACGGTGGTAATGTACAACAATAATATTAAATATATTACATAATCCATATCTGTGAAATACCTGGAAAATGAATGAGAATCTAGAGAGCCGTGCGGATGGTGTGTTCCAGATATCTCGCGACTAAACCCAAATGATGTCTATAAGTTGGCCCGTTGAATTATACATAATTTAATTACAAAGGTATAACCTAATCAAAATTTAATCAAGAAAGCTGATAATTCAAACTCTCTTTAAGGCCAGGGATTGTACAGATTTAAATATAGATCCACTTGGCTTCCAATTTTAAAAGTCTTTTATCGACATCGCCCTTTCTGATGTCCTTCTTATATGTATCAATCTGAAAGGGAATATTAATATCACCATAATGATCCTCTACAACATGTAAATCATTTTAGGAATAGCATTTATATGTTCCGCTATAACGTCGACATACTGGTCTGATAGTCTTCCCATATATCGTAGACCACATTGGCATATTACTAAATATACTACGCCCTTTTTTACAATTGGCAAGAAATTTATCTTATAATCCTTACCCGTGGACGTACTGGTAAATGATTTGGACTGATTAATAAATTTATGTGTTGTTTCTCATTCATTTTCCAGGTATTTCATAGATATTGGATTATGTAATATATTTAATATTATTGTTGTCAATTACCACCGTATGAACCTCTGGTTGCATTGTCCCCTCTGTAAATGTTTTGTCTACATACTTGTATATGTGTTCATAAGGGATTAGGCTATGGAATATTTATTACAGTGGTGTGTTTCCTTATTTTATATACGTTTCTGTAGTATCATGATATTCGGTACAAGGTTGGATATAATAGATGTAGTAGAATTATGACAGTTTGGATTTGCTAGACTGTTTTTTACTTTTTCAATGTAGTACCGTATTGTGTTAGACTATCTCACTCTACATATATTAGCTTTTTTGTAATTAATGGCGACTAAGGTGGTGGATATCACCTTTACTAGGGGTTATAAAGACCTGTTATTGACACATCGACACTGGTCTTGTCAAATAGAGCTATGGTCAATCAGCATTGTACCTAAATGTCGATTTAGTATAGAAGTATATGTATTATATTTTATTATGATATAGGATTGTTATAAATACTCACCCTTCCAACGATTTGTATTCTTGTTCTATTGTTATACTTATTATGGTTTTAATGTTTTTTGATTGCTTGTTTCTTTATTCCACCCCCGTAACCTTTTTTGTACTATATAAGGTTCATCTGGACACGAGTGGTTGGCCTTGGACACGATGGTGGCCTTGGACACAGTGGTTGGCCTTGGGACCGGGTGGTTGGCCTTGGACCGAGTGGTTGGCCTTGCGTGGCTATGGCACGAGTGGTTTGGCCTTGGACACGAGTGGTTGGCCTTGGACACGGGTGGTTGCCTCCGATGAAGTGACTTCAATAAAGGAATGTTTTTACTGAAGTCTTAGCGTGCAGCCCGATTCATCTATGTATTTACTCCATTTAAAAATAAAACGTCCAACTTTGGTCCACTAATGCAGCGTTGTAAAGGGTAAGTTGTAACAATTTTATTGAGAGAAGCTATGTAGTAGCAGTAATCGGAGACATGGTTCGATTTTCTCAGGATCTATAACCCCACTCAACCATGGCGCATGCCCATTAACGCTGCCTACTTTCAGGGAGCAGGAGGATCTAGGCCTGTGTTTCTATTTTACTTGCTCCTTTCTTTAATCCCTATTCCTGGAGTGATTATAACAGAAATTAATCTACATTAACTGGGTTTACCTGTATTAAAGGGTATGTCCACCCTTAAAAAAATTTTTGTATATGATTCCCCCCTGTCCCCCCTGCCCCACGCTCCATTTTTATTTTTAGAAAGTGCCCCAAACTCTACTTCCCCTCTTTCCTCTGCCGCGCTGCGGGCCCTCTGCTGCGGAGAAATCAAGCAAGAGGGGGGGACTGGCAAGTCGCGTCTGTGATTGGCTGAGCGGCAGCCAATCACGGACGCGGCTGCCGGTCATTCTTTGCGGTGGAGGAAGGGGAGGTAAGTAAAGTTTTGGGAGCTTCTAAAAATAAAATGGAGCGGTTGGGGCTGGGGGATGGGGATACCTATATTTAAAAGGTTTTACGCTAGGGGGAGGGAATCATGAGAGGGAGGGAGAGGGAGGAAGAGAGGGATGCAGTACGCATGCCAAACTTCTACCGGAGGCCAGGTAGGAGGAAGAGCCCTCTATGGACTCTGCTATCCTCCTGGTGGGCAGTTTTTGGGACTTTGGGGGGGGACTACAGGGAACCTTATGGAGCTGGGCTGTGAGGTAAGGATTAAACTACACTACATGATGGGGCCAGTAGATGGGGGGGATTATAGTTTTGGGGGTGGACATGCCCTTTAAGGTCCCCTGGCTCTCCCTTATCCCTGGGTAAACTCCAGGATAGGGATGAGCCCATGGCTGATCTCCCTTTTATACTTTACACATCACCCCTACTGGCCAAAAGAACAAATGACTAAAGGGAAACTAGTTTACCCGTTCTTTACAACAGTTTTAGGGTTCATAGGAAAGTAATATATTGTTTGCTTGGTTCTCCCATAGTTACGCAGGAGTTTTATGTTTGGAAAAAAAGACATATTTATAAAGGAGCTTTAGTTTTCTAAATACCAAATTTGAAGTGATATTTGACGTTTTCATCTAGCACTGTGAGTGTGAAACCCAGCACATTGCTCTGACCCCACTGCACCAGGCAATGAGCATGCCCAGTTGTATGCTACTGCTGTTTATCCTGACTGAGTGTAGCTTTTAAAGCCTATAACTAAGACCCAGAGAAACTATAGGCATTATAATAGGCCAGTTTAAAGTGAGCTATTTTAATAGAGGACACTTGTATAGGACCGCAATTACCCTTTAATTACTTTTATGCTGGCTATACACTTATTAAATTACATAGCATTGGATTTGTTCATTGAATTTGTCTTAAATGTAGTAGTACCCTCCGACATTGTCCTAAATTGCGAAAATATCGTCTGGTACATTTTCTAATGTACATCCAGCATTATTCTATGGGGTGGTGGGATGTTACTGAAATTATATGTAAATTGCGGATATCCAATGTATCAACTTTCCCAGACCGACGTCGCAGACTTTCAACCGGTCGGCCAGGAGGAAGGACTGTCGGTCGCGGCAAAAGCTGCCGCATCCGACCGTAACCACGACCCGAACGTGCGGTCCCATAAAGTTTTTGTAGGGTGAACATGCCCTTTAAATCCACCAGTTACATTTCTGCAAACTGGTTGCCATGAACCTGTTGGAGGCTTAAACCACCCTTGACATTTGAATATCACATAAGTCTCAATGGATGAAGCAACATAATACAGAAATGATTTAGGGGATAAAAGCCAGACCACTGGGCTTATTACTAAGCTGATTCCTTATAATGTTTGGCCATTCTCAGAGTTGTAATTCTACGCTTTAAATGTTACCCAGAAAACAATAAACAATTTTAAAGACTCCAGAGGGAATGAAACTCCTTTTCTGTACTTGTTGTTATGACATATTATATCATCAAAAGAAATCTCTCATCTGTATTAAAGAGCAGAAATTACGTTTACAATTCTTTGTCTTGGGCGGAGGAGGAGGAGAGCGAACTTGTGGAGTACATGAGCTCATCTGCATCGAAAAGGTGAGTTATCTACATCTTAAAGGGGAAGTTGTGCAAATACATATATGCTTTTGAAAAAAGAGCAATATTTTCCCATCCCAATGACCTTAACCTGCCCATTCAGCATTGTGTCTGAGTATAACAAAATCTGACTTCTGCTTGCAGGACCCCTATCTAAGTGCCCTCACACACACACATATTTATAACCTTTTACTATATTACGGTATTTAGTAGATCGACTTTTCACTAGTCATCCGACTGGCTTTCTCCATTCATTCATTCAATCTCAATTGCTTCTGAATCTAACTGAATACCACAGATATAATATGAATGAGAACTTTCACAAGCAACCTATTACTATGTTTTTATGGTTGTAAAAACTGGAGCAACCAGGGGAATCCCACACTAGCATATGGAGGGCATGTCCACCCCAAAACTATACTTTATCCCACTACTGACCCCACTGCGAAGTGTTGATAACTACTATCTTACATCCCTGCTCCAAATGGCTGCCCTGCAATGTCTGTGCAAAGTCCTAAAAGATGAAGAGCAGGAGCCTGGCTGTGTCCCAAAAGGTTCTGCCTCTTACCTTCCTCCAGGAGAGGTGAGAAGCAGAGAAGCCTCCCTCTCCCTCCCTCTGGATCCCATTTTCTCTCCCTTTATTGCTTAACCCCTTGCTGGTAGTGTAGTGGTCCCTTTCCCACCCCCAACCGCCATGTTATTTGAAAACAAAAGAAAACGATCCAAGCATTACTTACTTTCCTTCTCCCGGCTTCTGTAATAACAGCAGCCTCGTCCGTGATTGGCTGCCTCTCAGCGAATCACGGATGCGGCTCCAGGTCTGGCCCCCTGCTTGCAGTTCCAGAGGGCCGAGATTACACGACGGGGGAACGAAGGAAAGTAAAATGCTAGGATTGTTTATTATTCAAATAAATATAGGGTTGGGGATGGGATAGGAAACTCTGTAACATATAAAAAAACTACTTTGAGGGTAGACATGCCCTTAAAGTTACACTTTGCAGCTTTAAGTTTAGGTGGATTTGAACCGTGTCTCTGTTATGCAAAGCAACTCACTGACCAGAAGAGCACAAGTGTGGATGGAAGTAAACACCAAACATAAAGGAGATCTCCACTGGTTAAATTTATTTGTTGTATTCAGTTTTATTGAAGAAAAGGAGGACTGTCAGAGGACGCAGCGGTGGAACGAGAGATTGGGTAAGTTCCTTACCTTCGTTCCTGGCTCCTGAAAGTTTTATTAAAGGACACAGTTCCTTTACCTCATGTTCTTCAATAAAAAAAAGTAATATGTGCCCCTTCACATTATAATATAAGGATATTACGCCACAAGGAGTTCCCTGACCATACATTTACAAGGTTTAGTAATATCCTTATGTTATAATGGAAAGGGGCACAATATTACTTATAATACAGACGTTTATGATTCCTTCCCCCAATTGCATTCTAAATTCTAGCTTGTCCCTATTCCACCTAAATTTAAACACCTCCAAGCTAACTTTCTAAGGCTGAGTACACACCAGCCAATATTTCCGTCTGACTGGCCGATTCGGTCGGACGAAATTTGGATGTGGGGCGGGCGGCCGCGACGATCGGGCATGTCGGAAAATTCCTATTGATGCTGCAGTTCCCTATGGGACGCACGATCAATTGCTCGCAAATTCGTCCGCACCCGAATTTGCCGCGACCGGCGGACATCCCGGCACATCGCTCGCTCGTAGCATCGGCCGGACCAAAAGGCCCTCCGTGTGTACCCATTATAAGTTAAAAACCAGTGGAAAGGAAACACCCAGCCCAGCAGCTATCTGGTTAAAAAATCTCTGGGGAGGATGGGTCATTGTTTAGGCAAGAACATTGGAATGGGAAGGACAGTGAAATATAAGAAATGAGTCACTTGGTGACAAAGCTGTATTATAAACACTGCTCCTCCATTATAAAATATCACACTTTGTTTAATAAGAGATAATATACCTCTTACTATGTTACTTAGGATGAAAGGAGATTTTAAAAAGAAAATGGCTCCCTTTAAAAACTGAGACGTGTAAAATATTGCTTGTGCTATTTATTTGCAGCATCCAATCGTATATTAGCTTTTTATTGGGTTATTACAGTTAGATGCAATCTGATTGGTTGCTGCCGATCAATAGCACATAGCACTTATGTATGAACCATAGGTTCCTGGATAAATGGAGACTGTACTTTATTGAAGTGTATTATGATTTAGCTTTTATTCTTGTGTATTTGTCCTACAATGTAAATGCTGGAAAAATACTTTATATCAGAACATTGGGAACTTTCCTGCTGATGACCGATCCTTATTTCTCTTTACATCTCACTGACTTCCCGCAAGTAATTGCATGTATTTGATAAAAGCTTTTCCTTCTGCTTTATGTAAAGAACCATAGGATAGGAAATGGAATATACAACCAGTATCATAGAGCCACTAAGCAGGAGTGGACTTGCATACTCATGGATGACTAAACAACAATTTTATTTTTTTCTTGAGGGAATTGCCTAGAAAATGCACACATTAAAGAAGAATCGGAACTGCCAGATTTTAACGGGGCAGTGCACTGAATTTTATGTTCCGATTAATCTCGCGTGCTAGAGCTTGCAATCTTATTTTAGCTTACCGATCATAGTGTGATAGTGTGGCATAAAGAACCCTAAACAAGTTTTTGCATAATGTGATTAAGGGTACTATAATATACAGGGAGGTAGGTAAGCACAATCCTATCTCCTGTGTGCATAGAATAGGAGCAATGCAGTGGTAAACTTACCTGCCAATTTGCTCTTGCTCCTTCGCCAGGCCCGCATCCTTTCAGTCTTTACAATAGGCGCACTTGTTACAGCTGCAATGCTCCTATTTTACAGCGCACAGGGAGGGTGGAATGTGCTCTCCTATCTCTGTATATATAGAGTCCTAATCACTTTGCTAAAAAAAAAACATTTAATGTCCCTTAAAGCTAAAATCAAAATTAGCTGAATTAAAACCACTGTGTTTTGCAGTCTGTACGTTTGACATTCCTATGCCAGTGATTTCTAATGCAGTCAGCCATACTGCATGTGTTGTTTTCCTGTCTCAGATTTGAACACGTTGGATGACCATTTTTGGTATGGATCACATGCATTTCTGTATCAGGATATCAAAGGAGTGCAAATGTACGTAGAGATAAAAATGCAGCACAATTGCAAGAAACCCTTTGTGAAAAGTTGCAGTACTTGTGCATTGCAGTGGGACCTCAGACTAAAGCTGGGTACACACTTTAACGATAAAGGGACGATTCCGTAGCATCCTCAGACTCGCCCCTTATCGCTAGGGTGGGTAGCGCAGAAATGAGTTTCCTGAGGCAGACAAATGTTAACTGTCGGACTCCGGACAGATCGGAACTGACTGAAGTTTCCCTTGGTTGCGGTCGCCCCCTGTAATAAAATAGGGAGTCTACTGTGGCCCAAGAGAATGTATCAGTCCAGAACATACTCCCTATATTGGTAAAGGAAGAACGCTCGGAATGTGTATCCTGAAAAATGGCAGATTATGTCTGTCACCTTTTAAAGATTGTTACAGTGTGTACCCAATTAATTCTGCAAAGGGTTGTAGTAGGAGGGCAGCAGATTTTAGGAAATGACAGAAACTTGCAAAATTCAACAATAAGTAAAAATACAGCTGTCTTTGTTATGATTATAAATCCATTCAGGTTTATATATATATATATTAAAGGGCAACTCAACCTCATAAGAACATCTTTAGAAAGAATGGCTCTTAAAATATGTTGATATATCCTACTTTGTCCTATGAATTCATTACTGTATGCCCGCTAGGCTTCTGGATGCCTTTTGGAAACTGAGCCATTTAGAAACCTGTACTGAGCCTGTACTGAGCCTGGGCATGCTCCGAAGAGGCAGATGGGATTAACATTCGTCATTGGCTGTGATGTCAACTGTCAAATCCATAACTGACAGTTACTAACTGGAAGAACCAGGAAGCAGAAACAGGAAACAGGACATTGGCAGGATTCAGGTTAGACTTATATATTCACATTTCAAACTATTACCCTTTAGGGTTTGGGGGGGTGATTTACCTGTATGTAAGTTTTCATTTTGGGGCTGGACTTGCCCTTTAAGCTTTAATTCATTTAAAGGGCATGTCCACCCCAAAACTATAATTCCCCCCCCTAGTAATGTGTAAAAATCCTTACCTCACACTGTAATCCCCCCCAAAGTCCCAAAAACTGGCCACCAGGAGGGCAGCAGAGTACATATAGTAGAATATGTCCTGCGCACTGCAGGCCTCCCCCCCCTCCCTCCCTCCCCCTTGCCATATAATAGCTATCCTTCCCAGCCCCAAACGCTATAAAAGATTTTACAGGAACTCCCCCTCTTTACTACCTTACCTCTCTCCCCCTGCAGAGAGTAGTTTTCAGTGCTGTGTGTTAACAAAATAATAATCATGCAGCGTTATTACAATAAATGGGTCGCAGGACATTTTATGTTTTCTGACAATTTTTTGTTCTCTTCTAAGTTGTTTATGTGGGACTCTAATGGCTCAGCAAACCTGTGCGTACAACATAATATTATCCGGCAATCTACCGACTGTAAATAATTTTCATCCATGTCCGATATAACAGAGATGTCCTCAATATGATTTAGACCTGCTACCATGCATGATACAATTTGTGGCAATTGTTTGGGAGTGTGTATTGCCTCCTTTAAAAAGCAATTATCCTACCCAAAATTCACTACCCCCTTACCTAAAAGTTCCCAGAATGAGGACTGAAACTTCTAGGTCCTTACTACTAGGTTTGCCCTAGTTCTCCTCACCAAGTTTGGCGTGTCTGGCCCCTCCCCTCTCCACAGTCCGGGACTGGCCAATGGAAAGACATGACAGATTGAAATATTCCTTACATAAAGCCACACAGTAGCTCTTGATTCATACATGCTTATTGTGATTCACCCAGACTTATTAAAACTGAATTGTAAGTTACTGCAGAACATTCTGTAGTGAAATTTTTATTGATTTAAACAGGTTCATATTCCATTAGGAATTATTTTAATATCATTAGTTTCTTGCCTATGATCTAGAAAATGCGAGTTAGGGTAAAGAGCGGTTTTATATAGATATTGAGCGTACATTAACTTGATAGTCAGCAGTTTGCATCTTGGTTCAGGTTAGGATAGTTAAACAGGTTTCCTTTCAAGGTTACTTCTTTCAAGGTCAAGTTGGTGTTGCTGAATCAGCGCTCTTCTATCAGATTGCTTGCTACAATACGCTTATAGAAGGAACTGTGTTTATGTTAAATAGAATCTTGTGGTCACCATAAGAAACCAGAAATCTATTACTGGGTCCCAACCCAAGGATTAGAACACCAGTTTTGTTTTCTTTTGTTACTGGTGCCATCCAAGTCTATGGTTACACTTGAGAGACCCCCATACTGTACGTTCCTCTCTGTAATTCTTGTGATTATATCACCGCGCTTTATTGTTTTTAGTTTTTTTCCCCCAAACTAATGCGCTGTGCTATATTATATTTCCCTCTCATTGGGATTCATCCGATTTATCCCGAAGCATAACATTGCAGTGTTTTCAGATTTCATGAAACCCAAAATAATTTGATATGTGTAGACGTACTCTGTAGGATAGTAATGGTTTTGTAAATATGTTCGAATATCTGCATATGCAATCAACAGAACAACAGTCAATAGATGGAATGATTTGTTTTTGTCTCGCAAACCGCGCGGGTATGGCTTGGGGAATACAGCGGAATTGTGTGGGACTTGTGTTCAGAATTAAAGGAAAATCAGCCACATTTACTGAGAGGCGCAATCACTGCGCTGGTTTGCAAAAGTTTAACACCAGCCACATAGCTTATTGTCATTTTTGCAAAAATGTGGCACAAAAAGATATTAAATCAGCTGCGCGGATCACTCTCGCAAAATGCCGCAGCCTGTGTGAATCCTTTCTTGTATATAAAATGGTTAGCATTACTGTTTTCTGCCCAGTGCCTTTCCATAAATGATGCTGAATGTGTGTGTTTAATATTTTAATCTGATAGAATGTTAAAGAGACTGAAGTCAACATCAAAGCACAGAACTGCCCCAATTGTTTTATATAAGGAACAAAGACTTCTGGGAATTTACCATTTTTAATGGAAGCTCTTAGGAAAGCTATATCTAAAAAGACTTTTACAGCATCCACAAGCTAAACTCCCTTTTCAGCAATATGCAAATAAGGAACAAAGACTTCTGGGAATTTACCATGTTTTAATGGAAGCTCTTATGAAAGCTATATCTTTAAAAAGACTTTTACAGCATTCCACAGCTAAAACTCCCTTTTCAGCAATATGCAAATAAGGAACAAAGAATTCTGGGAATTACCATGTTTTAATGAAAGCTCTTAGGAAAGCTATATCTTTAAAAAGACTTTTACAGCATTCCACAAGCTAAACTCCCTTTTCAGCAATATGCAAATAAGGAACAAAGACTTCTGGGAATTTACCATGTTTTAATGGAAGCTCTTAGGAAAGCTATATCTTTAAAAAGACTTTTACAGCATTCCACAAGCTAAACTCCCTTTTAGCAATATGCAAATAAGGAACAAAGACTTCTGGGAATTTACCATGTTTTAATGGAAGCTCTTAGGAAAGCTATATCTTTAAAAAGACTTTTACAGCATTCCACAAGCTAAACTCCCTTTTCAGCAATATGCAAATAAGGAACAAAGACTTCTGGGAATTTACCATGTTTTAATGGAAGCTCTTAGGAAAGCATATCTTTAAAAAGACTTTTACAGACATTCCACAAGCTAAACTCCCTTTTCAGCAATATGCAATAAGGAACAAAGACTTCTGGGAATTTACCATGTTTAATGGAAGCTCTTAGGAAAGCTATATCTTTAAAAGACTTTTACAGCATTCCACAACTAAACGCAAAACCAGAGCACCAACTATCGACCGGTTTCGGCTTTATTGAGCCATTATCGGTGCAGTTTTGCAGTGTGAAGCACCTATGGACAGTAATAAATTAAATAGGATAGGGAGAGAATAAGGCTTTGAAACTCCCTTTTCAGCAATATGCCAATAAGGAACACAGACTTCTGGGAATGAACCATGAAATATTGGGATGTCCGCGTTACTTGTCCATTAGTGTTCTCCATTGTTAAATACAGAGGGGAAAAAGTGTTGAGTTCCCTGGGACTACCCTACACCAGCAGCTTTCATTGCACATTTTAAAACAATTGGAACATTTGCAAAGTTGTCGAATAAAGCTGCGAAAAAAAAAGGCAAGAATAGGAAATAAAAGAAACCCATTGAGTTTCCGTGCTCCTTCTCCAAGTCCACGTGACTCCCTTATTTGTGCATTGGCCAGAGTGTTTGCATCAATGAAATGAATAATTAAAGATCCAATGATTATAGGCTGCTCACCATATGGTGCCACAACCACTCCGCTTCAATGGCCCGTTAAACAGGGCTACGCTCATAGGAACAAGACTATACTGGATGTGATACTGATGGCTTGGTGCAGCTCTATACGTTTGACACTTTTTTAATGGAATCTTCAGGGTCTAATGTAAGTTGATTGTCTCTCTGTTCAGCATACAGAGGTAAGGATATATAATATATATATATAGTATACTAACGGTAGACAAAGTTTATGGTGCTGCACAGTGACCAGTACTTCTAAATTACCTGAATACTTCTAAATACCTGAATACTTCTAAATACCTGAATACATCTAAATACCTGGATACTTCAAATACCTGGATACTTCCTAAACCTGGTACTTCTAAATACCTGGATACTTCAAATACCTGATACTCTAATCATATATGGATACTTCTAAATAATATCTGGATACTTGTAAATAAACCTTAATACTCTAAATAATATCTGGATACGTAAATAATACCTTAATACTTCTAAATAATACCTGGATACTTTTAAATACCTGTACTTTTAAATATTATGGATACTTTAAATACCTGGATACTTTTAATATCTGGATACTTTTAAATACCTGGATACTTTTAAATACTGGATACTTTTAAATATCTGGATACTTTTAAAACCTGGATACTTAAATACCTGGATACTTTTAAATACCTGGATACTTTTAAATATCTGAATACTTTTAAATATCTGAATACTTCTAAATAATATCTGAATACTTCTAAATAATATCTGGATACTTCTAAATAATATCTGAATAATTCTAAATAATATCTGGATACCGGTACTTCTAAATATCTGGATACTTCTAAATAATATCTGAATAATTCTAAATAATATCTGGATACCGGTACTTCTAAATATCTGGATACTTCTAAATATATCTGAATAATTCTAATATCTGGATACTCTAAATAATATCTGAATAATTCTATAATATCTGGAACCGGTACTTCTAAATATCTGGATACTTCTAAATAAATCTGAAATTCTAAATACCTGGATACTTCTAAATAATATCTGGATACTTCTAAAACCTGGATACTTCTAAATAATATCTGGATACTTCTAAATACCTGGATACTTCTAAATAATATCTGGATTTCTAAATCCTGGATACTTTAATAATATCTGAATCAAACTGGATACTTCAAATATCTGGTACTTCTTAACTGAATTCTAAATAATATCTGGATACTTCTAAATACCTGGATACTTCTAAATACCTGGATACTTCTAAATAATATCTGGATACTTCTAAATAATATCTGGATACTTCTAAATAATATCTGGATACTTGTAAAAATACCTTAATACTCAAATTATCTGGATACTTGGAAATAATACTTATACTTCTAAATAATACCTGGATATTTTAAATACCTGGATACTTTAAATACTGGATATTTTAAATATCGGATACTTTTAAATATCTGGATACTTTTAAATACCTGGATACTTTTAAATACCTGGATACTTTTAAATATCTGGATACTTTTAAATACCTGGATACTTTTAAATACCTGGATACTTTTAAATACCTGGATACTTTTAATATCTGAATACTTTTAAATATCTGATACTTTTAATATCTGAATACTTCTAAAAATATCTGAATTACTTCTAAATAATATCTGGATACTTCTAAATAATATCTGAATAATTCTAAATAAATTACCTGGTACTTCTAATATCTGGATACTTTAAATAATATCTGAATAATCTAAATAATATCTGGATACCGGTACTTCTAAATATCTGGATACTTCTCAAATAATATCTGAATAATTCTAAATATCTGGATACTTCTAATAATATCTGAATAATTCTAAATAATATCTGGATACCGGTACTTCTAAATATCTGGATACTTCTAAATAATACTCTGAAAATTCTAAATACCTGGATACTTCTAAATAATATCTGGATACTTCTAAATAACCTGGATACTTCTAAATAATATCTGGATACTTCTAATACCTGGATACTTCTAAATAATATACTGGATATTTCTAAATACCTGGATACTTCTAAAATAATATACTGGATACTTCTAAATACCTGGATACTTCTAAATAATATCTGGATACTTCTAAATAATATCTGAATAATTCTAAATAATATCTGGATACCGGTACTTCTAAATATCTGGATACTTCTAAATAATATCTGAATAATTCTAAATACCGCTGGATACTTCTAAATAATATCTGGATACTTCTAAATACCTGGATACTTTCCTAAACTAATATCTGGATACTTCTAAATACCTGATACTTCTAAATAATATTGGATATTTCTAAATACCTGGATACTTCTAAATAATATCTGGATACTTCTAATACCTGGATCCTTCTAAATAATACTGGATACTTTCTAAATAACTGGATACTTCTAAATAATATCCTGGATACTTCTAAATACCGGATACTTCTAAATAACCTGGATACTTCTAAATAATATCTGGATACTTCTAAATAATATCTGGATACTTCTAAATAATATCTGGATACTTGTAAATAATACCTTAATACTTCTAAATAATATCTGGATACTTGTATAATACCTTAATACTTCTAATAATACCTGGATACTTTTAAATACCTGGATACTTTTAAATATCTGGATACTTTAAATATCTGGATACTTTTAAATATCTGGATACTTTTAAATACCTGGATACTTTTAAATACCTGGATACTTTTAAATATCTGGATACTTTTAAATACCTGGATACTTTTAAATACCTGGATACTTTTAAATACCTGGATACTTTTAAATATCTGAATACTTTTAAATATCTGAATACTTTTAAATATCTGAATACTTCTAAATAATATCTGAATACTTCTAAATAATATCTGGATACTTCTAAATAATATCTGAATAATTCTAAATAATATCTGGATACCGGTACTTCTAAATATCTGGATACTTCTAAATAATATCTGAATAATTCTAAATAATATCTGGATACCGGTACTTCTAAATATCTGGATACTTCTAAATAATATCTGAATAATTCTAAATATCTGGATACTTCTAAATAATATCTGAATAATTCTAAATAATATCTGGATACCGGTACTTCTAAATATCTGGATACTTCTAAATAATATCTGAATAATCAAATACCTGATACTTCTAAATAATTACTATATCTAACATTTAACTGGGTTTACCTGTAATTAAAGGGTATGTCACCCTTAAAAAAATTTTTGTTTATATGATTCCCCCCTGTTCCCCCTGCCCCAACCGCTCCATTTTTATTTTAGAAAGTGCCCCAAACTCTACTTCCCCTTTTCCTCTGCCGCGCTGCGGGCCCTCTGCTTGCGGAAAATGCAGAAGAGGGCGGACTGGCAGTCGCGTCTGTGATTGGCTGAGCGGCAGCCAATCACGGACGCTGTGTGCCTGGCTCGGTCATTTTGAGGTGGAGAAAGAGGGAAGGTAAGTAAAGTTTTGGGAGCTTTCTAAAAATAAAAATGGAGCGGTTGGGGCTGGGGGATGGGGAATCCTATATTTAAAAGGTTTTACGCTAGGGGGAGGGAATCATGAGAGGGAGGGAGAGGAGGAGAGAAGGGATGCAGTACGCATGCCAAACTTCTACCGGAGGCAGAGTAGGAGGAAGAGCCCTCTATGGACTCTGCTATCCTCCTGGTGGGCAGTTTTTGGGACTTTGGGGGGGGACTACAGGAGAACCTTATGGAGCTGGGCTGTGAGGTAAGGATTAAACTACACACATGATGGGGCCAGTAGATGGGGGGGATTATAGTTTTGGGGGTGGACATGCCTTTAAGGTCCCCGGCTCTCCCTTATCCTCTGGGTAAACTCCAGAAATAGAGGATGAGCCCATGGCTGATCTCCCTTTTATACTTTTACACATCACCCCTACTGGCCAAAAGAACAATATGACTAAAGGGAAACTAGTTTACCAGTTCTTTACAAACAGTTTTAGGGTTCATAGGAAAGTAATATATTGTTTGCTTGGTTCTCCCATAGTTACGCAGGAGTTTTATGTTTGGAAAAAAAGACATATTTATAAAGGAGCTTTAGTTTTCTTAAATACCCAACTTTGAAGTGATATTTGACGTTTTCATCTAGCACTGTGAGCTGTGAAATCACCAGCACCATTGCTCTGACCCCACTGCACCAGGCACTGAGCATGCCCAGTTGTATGCTACTGCTGTTTATCCTGACTGAGTGTAGCTTTTAAAGCCTATAACTTAAGACCCAGAGAAACTATAGGCATTATAATAGGCCAGTTTAAAAGTGAGCTATTTTAAATAGGACACTTGTATAGAGACCGCAATTACCCTTTAATTACTTTTATGCTGGCTATACACTTATTAAATATACAATAGCATTGGCATTTGTTCATTGAATTTGTCTTTAAATGTAGTAGTACCCTCGCCATTGTCCTAATATTGCGAAAAATCGTTCTGGTACATTTTCTAATGTACATCCAGCATTATTCTAGGGGTGGTGGTGATGTACTGAAATTATATGTAAATTGCGGATATCCAATGTATACAACTTTCCTCATGACCGACCGTTCGAGACTTTCAACCGGTCGGCCAGGAGGAAGGACTGTCGGTCGCGGCAAAAGCTGCGCATCCGACCGTAACCACGACCGAAACGTGCGGTCCCATAAGTTTTTGTAGGGTGAACATGCCCTTTAAATCCACCAGTTACATTTCTGCAAACTGGTTGCCATGAACCTGTTGGAGGCTTAAACCACCCTTGACATTTTTGATATCACATAAAGTCTCAATGGATGAAGCAACATAATACAGAAATGATTTAGGGGATAAAAGCCAGACCAATGGGGCTTATTACTAAGCTGATTCCTTTATAATGTTGGCCATTCTCAGAGTGTAATTCTATCGCTTTAAATGTTTACCCAGAAAAACAATAAACAATTTTAAAGACTCCAGAGGGAATGAAACTCCTTTTCTGTACTTGTTGTTATGACATTATTATATCATCAAAAGAAATCTCTCATCTGTATTAAAGAGCAGAAATTCACGTTTACAATTCTTTGTCTTGGGCAGGAGGAGAGCGAACTTGTGGAGTACATGAGCTCATCTGCATTCGAAAAGGTGAGTTATCTACATCTTAAAGGGGAAGTTATGTGCAAATACATATATGCTTTTAAGAAAAAAAGAGCAATATTTTCCCATCCCAATGACCTTAACCTGCCCATTCAGCATTGTGTCGAGTATAACCAAAATACTGACTTCTGCTTGCAGGACCCCTTATCTAAGTGCCCACACACACACATATTTATAACCTTTTACTATATTACGGTATTTACGTAGATCGACTTTTCACTAGTCATCCGACTGGCTTTCTCCATTCATTCATTCAATTCTCAATTGCTTGAATCTAACTGAATACCACAGATATAATAATGAATGAGAACTTTCACAAGCAACCTATTACTATGTTTTTATGTGTTGTAAAACTGGAGCAACCAGGGGAATCCCACACTAGCATATGGAAGGGCATGTCCACCCCAAAACTATACTTATCCACTACTGACCCCACTGCGAAGTGTTGATAAATCTCTATCTTACATCCCTGCTCCAAATGGCTGCCCTGCAATGTCTGTGCAAAGTCCTAAAAGTGAAGAGCAGGAGCCTGGCTGTGTCCCAAAAGGTCTCTGCCTCTACCTCTCCTCCAGGAGAGGTAGAGAAGCAGAGAAGCCCTCCTCTCCCTCCCTCTGGATCCCATTTTTCTCCCTTTAGTTGCTTAACCCTTTGCTGTAGTGTAGTGGTCCCTTTCCCACCCCCAACCGCCATGTTTATTTGAAAACAAAAGAAAACGATCCAAGCATTACTTACTTTCCTCTTCCCCGGCATTCTGTAATAACAGCAGCCTCGTCCGTGTGGCGCCTCTCAGCGAATCACGGATGCGGCTCCAGGTCTGGCCCCCTCTTGCAGTTCCAGAGGGCCGAAGATTACAGCGACGGGGGAACGAAGGAAAGTAAGTAATGTAGGATTGTTTATTTATCAAATAAATATAGAGTTGGGGTGGGATAGGAAACTCTGTAACATATAAAAAAAAACTACTTTGAGGGTAGACATGCCCTTTAAAGGTACACTTTGCAGCTTTAAGTTTAGGTGGATTTGAACCTGTGTCTCTGTTATGCAAAGCAATACACTGACCAGAGAGCACAAGTGTGGAAAGTAAACACCAAACATTAAAGGAGATCTCCAATGGTAAAATAAATTTTTGGTATTCAGTTTTATTGAAGAACAGGAGGACCTGTCAGAGGACGCAGCGGTGGAACGAGAGATTGGGTAAGTTCCTTACTTCGTTCCTGGCTCCTGAAAGTTTATTAAAGGACACAGTTCTTTACCTCCATGTTCTTCAATAAAAAAAAGTAATATTGTGCCCCTTCACATTATAATATAAGGATATTACGCCCACCAGGAGTTCCCTGACCATACATTATACAAGGTGTAGTAATATCCTTATGTTATAATGGAAAGGGGCACAATATTACTTATAATACAGACGTTTATGATTCCTTCCCCAATTGCATTCTAAATTAGCCTTGTCCCTATTCCCACTAAATTTAAACCTCCAAGCTAAATTCTCTAAGGCTGAGTACACACCAGCCAAATTTCCGTCTGACTGGCCGATTCGGTCGGACGAAAATTTTGGATGTGGGGCGGGCGGGCGGCCGCGACGATCGGGCATGTCGGAAAATTCCTATTGATGCTGCAGTTCCCTATGGGACCGCACGATCAATTGCTCGCAAATTCGTCCGCACCCGAATTTGCCGCGACCGGCGGACATCCCGGCCAATCGCTCGTCGTAGCACTCGGCCGGGACAAAAAGGCCCTCCGTGTGTACCCATTAAAGTTTAAAAACCAGTGGAAAGGACACCCCAGCCCAGCAGCTATCTGGTTAAACAAATCTCTGTGGAGGATGGGTCATTGTTTAGGCAAGAACATTGGAATGGGAAGGACAGTGAAATATAAGAAATGAGTCACTTGGTGACAAAGCTGTATTTATAACACTGCTCCTCCCATATAAATATACACTTATGTATTATATAAGAGATAATATACCTCTTACTATGTTACATTAGGATGAAAGGAGATTTTAAAAAAGAAATGAGCTCCCTTTAAAAACTGAGACGTGTAAAAATATTGCTTGTGCTATTTATTTGCAGCATCCAATCGTATATTAGCTTTTTTATTGGGTTATTACAGTTAGATGCAATCTGATTGGTTGCTGCCGATCATAGCACATAGCACTTATCGTATGAACCCATAGGTTCCTTGGATTAAATGGAGACTGTACTTTATTGAAGTGTATTATGATTTAGCTTTTATTCTTGTGTTATTTGTCTACAATGTAAAGCTGAAAAATACTTTATATCAGAACATTGGGAACTATTCCTGCTGATGTACCGATCCTTATTTTCTCTTTACATTCTCACTGACTTCCCGCAAGTAATTGCATGTATTTGATAAAAGCTTTTCCTTCTGCTCTATGTAAAGAACCATAGGATAGGAAATGGAATATACACCAGTATCATAGAGCCACTAAGCAGGAGTGATGACTTGCATACTCATGGATGACTAAACAACAATTTATTTTTTTTCTTGAGGGAATTGCCTAGAAAATGCACACTTAAAGAAGAATCGGAACTGCCAGATTTATACGGGGCAGTGCACTGAATTTTATGTTCCGATTAATCTCGCGTGCTAGAGCTTGCAATCTTATTTTAGCTTACCGAATCATAGTGTGATAGTGTGGCATAAGAACCCTAAACAAGTTTTTGCATAATGTGATTAAGGGTACTATAATATACAGGGAGGTAGGTAAGCACAATCCTATCTCCCTGTGTGCTATAGAATAGGAGCAATGCAGTGGTAAACTTACCTGCCAATTCTGCTCTTGCTCCTTCCGCCAGGCCCGCCTCCTTTCAGTCTTTACATAGGGCACTTGTTTACAGCTGCAATGCTCCTATTTTACAGCGCACAGGGAGGTAGGAATGTGCTCTCCTATCTCTGTATATTATAGAGTCCTTAATCACTTTGCTAAAAAAAAAACATTTAATGTCCCTTAAAGCTAAAATCAAAATTAGCATGAATTAACCCACTGTGTTTTGCAGTCTGGTCACGTTTGACATTCCATATGCCAGTGATTTCTAATGCAGTCAGCCATACTGCAGTGTTGTTTTCCTGTCTCAGATTTGAACACGTGTGATGACCATTTTTGGTATGGATCACATGCATTTCTGTATCAGGATATCAAAGGGTATGCAATTGTACGTAGAGATAAAAATGCAGCACCATTGCAAAGAAACCCTTTGTGAAAAGTGCAGTACTTGTGCATTGCAGGGGACCTCAGACTAAAGCTGGGTACACACACTTTAACGATAAAGGGACGATTCCGTAGCATCCTACAGACTCGCCCCTTTATCGCTAGGGTGGGTAGCGCAGAAATGAGCTTTCCTGAGGCAGACAAATGTTAACTGTCGGACTCCGGACAGATCGGAACTGACTGAAAGTTTCCTGGTTGCGGTCGCCCCCTGTAATAAAATATAGGGAGTCATCTGTGGCCCAAGAGAATGTATCAGTCCAGAACATACTCCCTATATTTGGTAAAGGAAGAACGCTCGGAATGTGTATCCTGAAAAATGGCAGATTATGTCTGTCACCTTTTAAAGATTGTTACAGTGTGTACCCAACTTAATTCTGCAAAGGGTGTAGTAGGAGGGCAGCAGATTTTAGGAAATGACAGAAACTTGCAAAATTCAACAAATAAGTAAAAAATACAGCTGTCTTTGTTATGAATTATAAAATCCATTCAGGTTTATATATATAATATTAAAGGGCAACTCCAACCTCATAAGAACATCTTTTAGAAAGAATGGCCTCTTTAAAATATGTTGATATATCCTACTTTGTCCTATGAATTCATTACTGTATGCCCGCTAGGCTTCTGGATGCTTGTGGAAACTGAGCCATTTAGAAACCTGTACTGAGCCTGTACTGAGCCTGGGCATGCTCAGAAGAGGCAGATGGGAAACATTCAGTCATTGGCTGTGATGTCAACTGTCAAATCCATAACTGACAGTTATAACTGGAAGAACCAGGAAGCAGAAACAGGGAACAGGACATTGTGCAGGATTTCAGGTTAGACTTATATATTTCACATTTCAAACTATTACCTTTAGGGTTTGGGGGGGTGATTTACCTGTATGTAAGTTTTCATTTTGGGGCTGACTTGCCCTTTAAGCTTTAATTCATTTAAGGGCATGTCCACCCCAAAACTATAATTCCCCCCCCTAGTAATGTGTAAAAATCCTTACTCACACTGTAATCCCCCCCAAAGTCCCAAAAACTGGCCACCAGGAGGGCAGCAGAGTACATATAGTGAATTGTCTGCGCACTGCAGGCCTCCCCCCCCTCCCTCCCTCCCCCTTTGCCATAAATAGCTATCCTTCCCCCAGCCCCAAACGCTATAAAAGATTTTACAGGAACTCCCCCGATCTTTACTTACCTTACCTCTCTCCCCCTGCAGAGAGATAGTTTTCAGTGCTGTGTGTTAACAAAATAATAATCAGCATGCTGTTTTACAATAAAGGGTCGCAGGACATTATTTTATGTTTTCTGACAATTTTTTGTTCTCTTCTAAGTGTTTTATGTGGGACTCTAATGGCTCAGCAAACCTGTGCGTACATACAATATTATTCGGCAATCTACCGACTGTAAATAATTTTCATCCATGTCCGATATAACAGAGATGTCCTCAATATGATTTAGACCTGCTACCATGCATGATACAATTTTGTGCAATTGTTTGGGAGTGTGTATTGCCTCCTTTAAAAAGCAATTATCCTACCCAAAATTCACTACCCCTTACCTAAAAGTTCCCAGAATGAGGACTGAAACTTCTAGGTCCTTACTACTAGGTTTGCCCTAGTTCTCCTCACCAAGTTTGGCGTGTCTGGCCCCTCCCCTCTCACAGTCCGGGACTGGCCAATGGAAAGACATGACAGATTGAAATATTTCCTTACATAAAGCCACACAGATAGCTCTTGATCTCATACATGCTTATTGTGATTCACCCAGACTTAATTAAAACTGAATTGTAAGTTACTGCAGAACATTCTGTAGTGAAAATTTTATTGATTTCAAACAGGTTCATATTCCATTAGGAATTATTTAATATCATTAGTTTCTTGCCTATGCATCTAGAAAATGCGAGTTAGGGTAAAGAGCGGTTTTATATAGATATTGAGCGTACATTAACTTGATAGTCAGCAGTTTGCATCTTGTCGGTTCGGTAGGATAGTTAAACAGGTTTCCTTTCAAGGTTACTTTCTTTCAAGGTCAAGTTGTGTTGCTGAATCAGCGCTCTTCTATCAGATTGCTTGCTACAATACGCTTATAGAAGGAAACTGTGTTATTGTTAAATAGAATCTTGTAGTCACCATAAGAAACCAGAAATCTATTACTGGGTCCAACCCAAGGATTAGAACACCAGTTTTGTTTCTTTTGTTACTGGTGCCATCCAAGTCTATGGTTACACTTTGAGAGACCCCCATAACTGTACGTTCCTCTCTGTAATTCTTGTGATTATATCACCGCGCTTTATTGTTTTTAGTTTTTTTCCCCAAACTAATGCGCTGTGCTATATTACATTTCCCTCTCATTGGGATTCATCCGATTATCCCGAAGCATAACTTGCAGTGTTTTCAGATTTCATGACAACCCAAACATAATTTGATATGTGTACGTACTCTGTAGGATTAGTAAGGTTTTGTAAATATGTTCGAATATCTGCATATGCAATCAACAGAACAACAGTCAATAGATGGAATATGATTTGTTTTGTCTCGCAAACCGCGCAGGGTATGGCTTGGGGAATACAGCGGAATTGTGTGGGACTTGTGTTCAGAATTAAAGGAAAATCAGCCACATTTACTGAGAGGCGCAATCACTGCGCTGTTTGCAAAAGTTTAACACCAGCCACATAGCTTATGTGTCATTTTGCAAAAATGTGGCACAAAACAGATATTAAATCAGCTGCGCGGATCACTCTCGCAAAATGCCGCAGCCTGTGTGAATCCTTTCTTGTATATAAAATTGGTTAGCATTACTGATTTCTGCCCAGTGCCTTTCCATAAATGATGCTGAATGTGTGTGTTTAATATTTTAATCTGATAGAATGTAAATGAGACTGAAGTCAACATCAAAGCACAGAACTGCCCCAATTGTTTTTATATAAGGAACAAAGACTTCTGGGAATTTACCATGTTTTAATGGAAGCTCTTAGGAAAGCTATATCTTTAAAAAGACTTTTACAGCATTCCACAAGCTAAACTCCCTTTTCAGCAATATGCAAATAAGGAACAAAGACTTCTGGGAATTTACCATGTTTTAATGGAAGCTCTTATGAAAGCTATATCTTTAAAAAGAATTTTACAGCATTCCACAAGCTAAACTCTTTTCAGCAATATGCAAATAAGGAACAAAGACTTCTGGGAATTTACCATGTTTTAATGAAAGCTCTTAGGAAAGCTATATCTTTAAAAAGACTTTTACAGCATTCCACAAGCTAAACTCCCTTTTCAGCAATAGCAAATAAGGAACAAAGATTCTGGGAATTTACCAGTTTTAATGGAAGCTCTTAGGAAAGCTATATCTTAAAAAGACTTTTACAGCATTCCACAAGCTAAACTCCCTTTTCAGCAATATGCAATAAGGAACAAAGACTTCTGGGAATTTACCATGTTTTAATGGAAGCTCTTAGGAAAGCTATCTTTAAAAAGACTTTTACAGCATTCCAAAGCTAAACTCCCTTTTCAGCAATATGCAAATAAGGAACAAAGACTTCTGGGAATTTACCATGTTTTAATGGAAGCTCTTAGGAAAGCTATATCTTTAAAAAGACTTTTACAGCATTCCACAAGCTAAACTCCCTTTTCAGCAATATGCAAATAAGGAACAAAGACTTCTGGGAATTTACCATGTTTTAATGGAAGCTCTTAGGAAAGCTATATCTTTAAAAAGACTTTTACAGCATTCCACAAGCTAAACGCAAAACCAGAGCACCAACTATCGACCGGTTTCGGCTTTATTGAGCCATTATCGGTGCAGTTTTGCAGTGTGAAGCACCTATGGACAGTAATAAATTAAATAGGATAGGAGAGAATACAGGCTTTGAAACTCCTTTTCAGCAATATGCCAATAAGGAACACAGACTTCTGGGAATGAACCATGAAATATTGGGATGTCCGCGTTACTTGTCCATTAGTGTTCTCCATATGTTAAATACAGAGGGGAAAAAGTGTGAGTTCCCTGGGACTACCCTACACCAGCAGCTTTCATTGCACATTTTAAAACAATTGGAACATTTGCAAAGTTGTCGAATAAAGCTGCGAAAAAAAAAGGCAAGAATAGGAAATAAAAGAAACCCATTGAGTTTCCGTGCTCCTTCTCCAAGTCACGTGACTCCTTATTTGTGCATTGGCCAGATAGTGTTGCATCAATGAATGAATAATTAAAGATCCAATGATATATAGGCTGCTCACCATATGGTGCCACAACCACTCCGCTTCAATGGCCCGTTAAACAGGGCTACGCTCATAGGAACAAGACTATACTGGATGTGATACTGATGGCTTGGTGCAGCTCTATACGTTTGACACTTTTTTTAATGGAATTCAGGGTCTAATGTAAGTTGATTGTTCATCTGTTCAGCATACAGAGGTAAGGATATATATAATATATATATAAGTATACTTAACTGGTAGACATAGTTTATGGTGCTGCACAGTGACCAGTACTTCTAAATTACCTGAATACTTCTAAATACCTGAATACTTCTAAATACTGAATACATCTAAATACCTGGATACTTCAAATACTGGATACTTCTAAATACTGGATACTTCTAAATACCTGGATACTTCTAAATACCTGGATACTTTAAATAATATCTGGATACTTCTAAAAATATCTGGATACTTGTAATAATACCTTAATACTTCTAAATAATATCTGGATACTTGTAAATATACCTTAATACTTCTAAATAATACCTGGATACTTTTAAATACCTGGATACTTTAAATATCTGGATACTTTTAATCAACTGGATACTTTTAAATATTGGATACTTTAAATACCTGGATACTTTTAAATACTGGATACTTTTAATATCTGGATACTTTTAAATACTGATATTTTAAATACCTGGATACTTTAAATACCTGGATACTTTTAAATATGAATACTTTTAAATATCTGAATACTTCTAAATAATATCTGAATACTTCTAAATAATATCTGGATACTTCTAAATAATATCTGAATAATTCTAAATAATATCTGGATACCGGTACTTCTAAATATCTATACTTCTAAATAATATCTGAATAATTCTAAAAATATCTGGATACCGGTACTTCTAAATATCTGGATACTTCTAAATAATATCTGATAATTCTAAATATCTGGATACTTCTAAAAATATCTGAATAATTCTAAATAATATCTGGAACCGGATACTTCTAAATATCTGGATACTTCTAAATAAATCTGAAATTCTAATACCTGGATACTTCTAAATAATATCTGGATACTTCTAAATACCTGGATACTTCTAAATAATATCTGGATACTTCTAAATACCTGGATACTTCTAAATAATATCTGGATATTTCTAAATACCTGGATACTTCTAAATAATATCTGGATACTTCTAAATACCTGGATACTTCTAAATAATATCGGATCTTAAATACCGGATACTTCTAAATAATATCTGGATATTCTAAATACCTGGATACTTTAAACTGATATTCTAAATAATATGGTACTTCTAAATAATATCTGAACTCTATATCTAACTTGTAAATAAACCTTAATACTTCTAAATAATCTGGATACTTGTAAATAATACCTTATACTTCTAAATAATACCTGGATATTTTAAAACCTGGATACTTTTAAATATCTGGATACTTTTAAATACTGGATACTTTTTAAATACTGGATACTTAACTATACTTTAAATACCTGGATACTTTTAAATATCTGGATACTTTTAAATACCTGGATATTTTAAATACCTGGATACTTTTAAATACCTGGATACTTTTTAAATATCTGAATACTTTTAAATATCTGAATACTTTTAATATCTGAATACTTAATAATATATGAATCTTCAATAATATCTGGATACTTCTAAATAATATCTGAATAATTCTAAATAATATCTGGATACCGGTACTTCTAAATATCTGGATATTCTAAATAATATCTGAATAATTCTAAATAATATCTTGGATACGGTACTTCTAAATATCTGGATACTTCTAAATAATATCGAATAATTCTAAATATCTGGATACTTCTAAATAATATCTGAATAATTCTAAATAATATCTGGATACGGTACTTCTAAATATCTGGATACTTTAAATAATATCTGAATAATTCTAAATACCTGGAACTTCTAATAATATCTGGATACTTCTAAATACCTGGATACTTCTAAATAATATCTGGATACTTCTAAATACCTGGATACTTCTAAATAATATCTGGATACTTCTAAATACCTGGATACTTCTAAATAATATCTGGATACTTCTAAATAATATCTGGATACTTCTAAATAATATCTGGATAATTCTTAATACCTGGATACTTCTAAATATATCTGGATACTTCTAAATACCTGGATACTTCTAAATATCCTGGATACTTCAAATAATATCTGGATACTTCTAAATCCTGGATACTTCTAATAATATTGGATACTTCTAAATAATATCTGGATACTTCTAAATAATATCTGGATACTTCTTAATACCTGGATACTTCTAAATAATATCTGGATACTTCTAAATACCTGGATACTTCTAAATTGACAGATATTTACTGTATTTTCTACAAATGGCTAATAATCTGTTCTCATTTGTTTTATCAAGAGTCTAAGCAATGTATTCTCTGGATACAATTTGAAGACAATAGGGCATGTGTAGTATAGATTGTTAGCTCTTCAGCTTAGGGCCTGAATGGACAAATTAATATCAAAGTGATGTGTGATATGTTTGGGGCTAGATAAGAAAGGAACTACAATAAGAAAGATAAGAAAGGGATACTTAAGGGTTAACTGGAGGAATCTCTTTTCACGTGTGCTCTTTGGCTTGGCCATTGGTCCATGTTCTATGCCACATATGGGAAGATGTGTTTTCTTTTAGGCTGGACCACCTAACAAGTGAAGAGGCATCTCTGGACTAAACCAACACTAAATACTCGTACAACACAATATTTTGCCTGTAAATCATGCACATGTGGCCATCCATTTGGGTGTTGTTGGTGGACTGTCCTGTTGGATCAACAAATCGTTTTTAGAAATGGAGTTTTCTCCCAGAGGATCCTGTGTACAGCAGATCGGATTGAGTTTAACTATTTAGTTCCCCATTTACCAGGTAGAAGTACACAACATATAGGTATGTGATTTTTTAAATTTTATTTGAATTCTTTTGAGAAGAATTGAGAATATTAATGGTGCTGCCATATTGGTTTGCCTGCAGTAATAATAGGATAAAAGGAAATCCCATCCACTGACTACAATAAAAAAACGTTTCAAAAATCATTTTATCTGATGTGTTCACGATTATATTCAGTTGTCCACAAATGGACTAATATCCTAAATATCTGAATTTTCAGTGTGTCTGCCAGATGAATGCATTGTTTAGTGTTAGCACACAAACTACCACTTAAAGGGCTAATTCACCCTTGTCAGTTATCTGCCTGTAACCTTAACTGCTATTTTTAGAAGTTTATTACATGCATTAGTAACCAGATATTTAATGATAAATTAAGTCCGATAGGAAATAATAACCGCACGCCGATTTTACGATCAGCCATACACGATTTTCACTGTTCAGTATTTCAAACAAAATTGGATTTTTCAGTTGTCATTTTACAATAAATAAGGTCCATGAAATCTTATATAACTTGGTAATTCTGGCAAAACTTTTTTCAGACAAAAAAAAAATGTCCCTTTAAGAAGCCCTCGGTTTTAAGATGCAATGCATTGTTAATGGTGTATCTATTAAATTCAACCCAAAGCATTTTTAGCATGTAGTACAGATGTGCAATTTTGTGGCGTTATAGTACAGATGAAGTGTATTGTGTTTCAAGCCTGGTCTAGAATTGCTTGGTATGAATGCAGTTCCCATAGTAACCTTTAATAGCCTTGCTATCATACTTCAGCTAATGCATCAGATATCGTTTGTTGGAATAACAGATCTGTTTATCTAATGTAAGTGAATTCATCTGTTTTTGTTCTTTTGGAAAAATAAAAAAGTTTACGGTTTATCATTCGTGTGAAGATCTATTTTGCTGCTGTAGATGGTGAACTAAAAAAAAAGGCAACAGGTTGCATATTTTATTTTGTAAAGCTTACTGGTCCATGCCAGGTATATAATGCATCTTTGTTAAAGGAATTCATTACAAGGAGGAGAATTATATTCTCCTCCTTGTATTCTAGCAGTTTGAATCCCCATCCTGGATACTTTGAAAGAAAGGGGGAGGTTGGGGGGAATATAATTGCCCTTTTCTTCTCAAAGCTGCAGAAAAAAGCCTCCTCTGCTGCTGTGCCACAAATATCTAACACAGCAACACAGGAGGCTTCTACTTTAAATCAAGTGGTGAGGGTAGACATACCCTTTAAAGGACAATTAGGTATATTGATTTACCATGCTCTTCTCACCATTTGAAGTACTCAGGGTAAGGACAGTAGGAGAGAAAGTGTTAGACTGGACTGGTGAAGGACATTCTCTATAAGGGGTGAGGACATAATGGTTTAGGTATATTAAAAAGAGCATCTGTGCCTTCAAGTTCGAATGGGCTGCAAACCAATGAATATACCATTTGGAAGAGAAGGAAGCAAGGAAATCTGAGCTATAAGCGTACACCACACATTTGATATTTTACCATATGAACCATTGATTTTAGTTATTTTGTTTTAATTGCAATGAAATATATTAACACAATACTGGACAGAGAGAGGAATCGATATGACCAATCGTAGAAGCTTCAAAGGGCATGTACACCCATACATTGAAATTTTACATACAGCGGCAGGACCCCCCATTTTACTTACCTTCCCCAAAGATGCAGCTAAACATACTTACAATCCCGGCCCCTCGCCACCTGGGATCTGCACTCTGTTGCGAACTGGTTTCGAGAACAGCAGCAGTGAGGCACTTTCTGGTCGCAGCTTTCAGCTATTGGGCGTCACCATTGTGCCTAATAGGAAGTGTAACAGGATTGGCTAGAGGCTACAAGTGAGCATGTCCTGCTGTATCAAGTTCCTGCAGTAGCTTAGAATTGGGCATTTGCAATACTGGAATGCTGGGAAATAAAATAAAAACACATTCATTCATTCCCAGCACCCACATTAAAATGATGGGTGGGACACAGATTACTGCTTTTATATTAAGGTGCTCTGCCTTCTAATTCAGTGTTTTTCTGAGACTTTAGTTCTCCTTTAAGTGACCCACATGCCATAAAATTCAGGTATTCTAGTGATTATATTGACGTAGAATGAACCTGTTAACTACATGTTCTGAACAATTGTTGGTAGTCCCACATTAGATATTACTGCAATTAACCAAAAACGCTTTCCTGGAAAAACCGTTAACAAACAATGAATGATTTTAAATACAGTTGGCATAATTGCAGTTAATAGCAGAGTATGTCACAGAACTCGGGCACGTAATGATAGATTTCAATGAAAATGTAAAGATGTATTCCTTATCTATTGAATTAATATATACTGACGCTTTTATCTAAATCCCACAATTCTCTCTGTTTGCTAAACATAATTCTAGGTCCTTGTAGTTTGGTAAATATTACATTAACCTTTTATGTTTTTAGCTAATATGTATAAAGTGTAGTTCTTGACATCTGCAGAGCATTACAATTAGTATATTGATGAATCAATTCAGGATCACCTACCTGCAATCTGTCAGAACTGACTATGTATGGATTCATTTGTATTTAAGAAGGGTTATGTTGCTTACCTATTGGGATTGACTTATATTCACACTGATATTGTAATATTATAACATAGAAATAGAAAAAAATATGTGATACATAATTGCTGCAGTGGAATATATACATATGTCCATAAAACACTTGACTATTATAAGAAATTATTCCACTTTTGCTCTCGTTACAGAAACTGAGTGTCCGCTACATAATGCTTTAAGGTGTCCATGCACTGGGACGATATTACCATCAATCCGTGCGAGTAGACATTTCAATTGATTGGTCCAAAAATTGTACATTTCCCCGATCTTCTTATGCCCATATTCGATTGTAAAAACGAACGCAATATGATTGGGAAAGCCAATTCAACCAATTAAATGATTGTAGTATTTTCTGAAATTTGGATTAAATGTAATGTAACCTCACAATAGATGATATTAGACAATAACCACTAAACAAATTAAACGTCGAACAATATTTAGTGTATGGCAATCTGTAAAGGGCATGTCCACCCTTAAAACAAAAATTATGCCACCTGCCTGTTACCTTACCCAAATTTCAAACATTATATTCTGCACAATATTAGTAGGGATGAAATCCAGTTCCGAATCAGAACTGATGGTTCTGAAGTTCCCACAAAACTTTTGTTTGAGCTTTCTTGTGTCTCACATGCTTCCACTCCCATGTGCTTCCCTGTGCCTCACACCCACACACTACTGTACGCCCAACCCAATTGTGTTCCCTGTGCCTCACACACACACACACCTGTACCCCCAAACTAAACACCATTTGCTTCCCTGTGCCTTGCACACACTGTTGTACCCCAAAACCAAACATATTTTGCTTCCATGTGCATCACACGCCTACTCCTGTACCCCACACCAAACACTATGTGCTTACATGTGCCATATACACACTCCTGTACCCCCAATACAAATACCATGTGCTTCCCTGTGCCTCACACCCACACACTACTGTACCCCAACCCAATTGTGTTCCCTGTGCCTCACACACACACACACACACACGCCTGTACCCCCAAACCAAACACCATATGCTTCCCTGTGCCCTACACACACTGTTATACCCCCAAACCAAACACCTTTTGCTTCCCTGTGCATCACACACATACTCCTGTACCCCCACACCAAACACTATGTGCTTCCATGTGCCATATACACACTCCTGTACCCCCACACCAAACACCAAATGCTTCCCTGTGCTTCACACACACACGGTCCTGAACCGGCAAACCAAACACTGTCATGGAGATGTAATAAAAGTTTTTATCATTGAAAATGATTCTAATTTTGCACTAACCAATCAGATGTTAACTTTCAAATGGTAAATAACATCTGATTGGTTAGGGCAAAATTATCACCATTTTTAACAATAAAAACTTTTATTACATCTCCCAGTATGTGCTTCCCTGTGCCTCACACATACTCCTGTATCCCCAAACCAAACACTGTGTGCTTTCCTGTGCACCACCCACACGCACACTCCTTTACCCCCACAACTAGCTCCATGTGCTTCCTAGTACCTCCCACCCAAACTCCTGTACCCCCACACCAAACATGTGCTTCCAACACAACGCTGTTCCCCTGCCCGACTGGGGTGCGCAGGACATTTGCTACATCCCAGACACGGGTCCTGATGTCCTTGTGATGACTGTGATTATGACCAGTCGTTAAAAACAACCACATACAGATCAAATTCCTCTTGTGGCTCCGGGATTGGTCCAACTGGTAAATCACAGACAATGGGGCACTTTACATCAATGACACTGAATAAACCAGTGGCAGTGCTTTAACCCCTGACAGATACATTAACGATTCGTTTATCGATGGGTGAGTCAATCCGGGAGAATAGAGAACATTGCTCTGCCCTTGTATACCAGGCCTCAGTCAGTGTTTATTTCTCATTAATGCATTAACAATAAAGTTATATCGGCTGCAGACGACTGTACTTGGGAATTGGAAGATCTTGTGATTCGCTAGCGCGGATTTATCCACACGTAGGAATAATTTATACGTACAATTGTATCCAGAGATTGGATAGATGTGTTTCATTAATATTTCAATCTGGTTGTTTCCCAAAGACGTTGTATTTTTTAGTATTTAAAGTTTAATGATGCTTTATTTATCTTCTAGTGTCTCCGGAGGCGATAGGATTTCTTTCAGCTGTTGGAGTGTCAATTATTCTCCTTTTGTTACTTTTCCTCTACATTAACAAAAAAATGTGTTTTGGGAAAAATGGAGGATTCTACGTGGCTGGCTCAGAGTTTGGTGCAAAAAGTTCTCAAGGTAAGGCAACATTTGATTATATTGTGAAACTAATGATCAATGCTGGTAATGTAGTTTACTGGGGAATCAATGGGTTTATTTCGAGATGATTAAGGTGCAATCTATAAAACTCCCTGAGCTAAGGCTAGATACACATGATATTCCTGCCCAGTACAATATTTGGTCAAAATATCTTTGTTAATTTTTGCCAGTCTAGCAAACATTGGATGTGATGGTAATTTTCAGCACTGGTACCGATTTTATTTCTATGGGGGATATCTGGGCAGGGTTACTATTCATTCATCTACGATCACTACAAATAGTATTTTCTTCTAAAAGGAAGCCAGACACATAGCAAAATGATTTCCTCCCCATGTCTAATAATTAAAATTGAATTGTTGGCCTCCGATCAATACGATTATTGTACGATTTTATCGTAGTTTGTATGGCCTCCTTACTCTAAAGTCTGTCACTAATATTGTCAACAGAAGTGACTTAACAACTGTCATAAAAGTTATTACATTATTAAATGTCAGCCAATGGACAATAGCCTGATTTTACAGAAAGCATTTGTATGGCTCCTTAAAAATATGGTCTCTATAAACTGGTTTGCAAATGTTAGGGCTGTTGCTATTCATAATAATGTTCGTCTGATAGGACAAACAACAGTATTTAAAGGGCATGTCTTCCCAAATAATAAGTAATGTTGTTAAGCCTAATTACCCCCCCTTTGACCTTGTTTTTCCTTGACCCGACGCTCCCGGGCATGTACTGTCAGTCATGGTCACAACGGTGGCTAGGTAATTAGGCTAAACAAGACTAGACATACCCTTTAACCTAACCAAGATACTAATAGGAATGTTCTGTTTATCTGATCATTTATTCTTCTGCATTTTTGGACTGGATATCCTTCCACAGTTTTTGTGGAGTGCCAAGAAATTGGGGGTTGGTGGATTTAGCTTATTATATTGGCACCAATAAGTTAGGGTCAATTTAAAAAGAAACTAAAGCCTAAAAACCATACTGAATCAGACTTATACTCGAGTCAATCATTTCTGCTCGTTTTTCAGATAAATATAAGTACCTTGGCTTATACTCGGGTCAACTTATATTCAAGTATATACGGTACCTGTCTTGATTGCCTGTTTCACATGTGCAGGATTTAAAACTCCCAGCACATGCAGACACTCACATTAATAGAGCCTTGTGCAGCCTTTTAAGCCAAATTCAAAGTTTTCTCTTTCTATTTACTTATTGCGTTTTCCTTTAAGAAACGGAACTTTACAGATCATAAAAAATACAATGTGCTGCAGTTGTAAAACGTTTTTTTTTTACAGGCTAACCATTTAAAAGACTTTCACTCTGTTTTGAAACAACAATGGCTTCTACCAGTTCGTAATGTGGTCAGTATTCCCTGTGAAACTCTTAAATGGAAATGTTGTGATATACGTTGATCCCAAGATGAATGTTAACTTCACAAAAGAGTCATTTGAAGACCTGCTAAAAAAATGATGTTAAAAATAGGGCCAGTCCTGTGACATAAAATTAAAAAAGCTATCGTGCCTGATGATTGGATGAAAAACTTGTCTGATGATTGGATGAAAAACGTGTCTGATGATTGGAGCTGAGCAATGTCGTTCTTTAAAAGTTTCCAGAAAAGTCTTCCCTCTGTGTCATCAATCGTTGACAGTCTAAGCAACGCTGTGGATGGCATCACAAGTGTTGTTGAAGAAGTTGGCTCCAGTGTGGCAGATTCCGTATCTGAGCAAGTTACTAGCATGATACAGGGTTTGCGTACGGAGGAAGATGAAACACCAGTATCTTCAGAACAGAATTCTTCATGGCATAAAGACCAACCAGGATCCCAAACTCAACTTGACTGTGAAAAAAATGCTGCATCAAATGTGGATCCAGAGGTCGATTCTTCCACTTCACGGAGAAAAGAGAGAAAGCAAAAGCACTGTTATTCCTCTTCGGAATATTTCAGTAACACTGACAGTTATAGGGAATCCAATTCAACTGTCCAACACAACGAACTTGAGGACATATCATACGGAGCTTCACCAGATATACGTAGAACTAAAAAGGGACGTCTTCAGCATTCAAAACAAAACATAAATGAGGATGATCAATGTAACCAAGGTGTAAATGGATGTAGCGTTAGCAATGTTTATCACGGTGGTGAAAAAGAAACAGGAGGCAACTCTAAGACCATGTCACATAAAGTATCCGAAAATGATGAGTTTGGGAGCAAAGTAAAGTCGCCAATTCAAATACACGAGGTAGCACACAAAGGGAAACAAAATTCGCATGTGAATACCAAAACGGTGCACGAGTCTGATGCCCCATGTACTTCCGATGATCATTCAAACAGCCATAATACAATGAAACCAAGGAAGGTTGAGTCTAAAAATAGAACAAAATCTAATCGGCATGACGTGACATCTCAAGATGTTCGAAACCACAAGTACTCACAGGAAGAAAACACTCCCGATGATTTAAAACAGAGGAGACGCAAGAATAAGGAGAGATCTCTACACAAGAGTAAAGACAGGTCTTTAAACAGGACCAGAGAACTAGACAAGAGCAAAAAGCTCAAAGGTAAAGAACCTTCCAGTTTGCAGTGATGTGCAGTTGACCTTCTCCTATTCCTCTCTTGACCTTTCTTCCTTTTATATTATTGAACATACTCAATTTAAACAAAAAGCAGGTAGTCGGGAAGACATACTCACGGAATCTACAACCCCAGATAATCAGCGGCGCTCAATCGCTCCTTCACCGCACGACCATAGCGGTGTACATCCTCAGAAGACGATACATAGATGAAGCTGGCTGCACGCTGAGACTTCAGTAAAAACAATTCTTTATTGAAAATCAGTAAAAACAAGACTCCGAGCAACACCAAAAGGTGGGACAGAGTTAGACACAGATGGTGCCTGACGCGTTTCGTGACGTCAGTACTTTATCGGAGGCCAACCACTCGTGTCCAAGGCCAACCACTCATGTCCAAGGCCAACCACTCCTGTCCAAGGCCAACCACTCCTGTCCAAGGCCAACCACTCGTGTCCAAGGCCAACCACTCGTGTCCAAGGCCAACCACTCGTGTCCAGATGAACCTTATATAGTACAAAAAGGTTAAGGGGGAGGGAATAATGAAACAAGCAATCAAAAAACATTAAAAACACAATTAAGTATAACAATAGAACAGGAATACGACATGTCGGAAGGGTGAGTATATAATATAACAGTCCTATATCGTAATAAAATATAATACATATACTTTGCAAACTTTGTATATATTTACTTAAGGATAAAATCGACATTTAGGTACAACTGCTGATTGACCAATAGCTCAATTTTGACGAGACCCAGTGTCGATGTGTCAATAACAGGTCTTTATAACCCCTAGTAAAGGTGATATCCACCACCTTTAGTCGCCATTAATTACAAAAAGCTAATATATGTAGAGTGAGATAGTCTAACACAATACGGTACTACATTGAATAAAAACAGTCTAGCAAATCCAAACTGTCATAATTCTACTACATCTATTATATCCAACCTTGTACCGAATATCATGATACTACAGAAACGTATATAAAATAAGGAAACACACCACTGTATATAAATATTCCATAGCCTAATCCCTTATGAACACATATACAAGTATGTAGACAAAAATTTAACAGAGGGGACAATGCAACCAGAGGTTCATACGGTGGTAATGTACAACAATAATATTAAATATATTACATAATCCTATATCTGTGAAATACCTGGAAAATGAATGAGAATCTCAGAGAGCCGTGCGGGATGGTGTGTTCCAGATAGTCGCGGACTAACCCAGCAAATGAATGTCTATAAGTTGGCCCGTTGAATATATACATAATTTAATTACAAAGGTATAACCTAATCAAAATTTAATCAAGAAAAGCTGATAATTCAAACTCTCTATTAAGGCCAAGGGATTGTACAGATTTAAAATATAGATCCACTTGGCTTCCAATTTTAAAAGTCTTTTATCGACATCGCCCTTTCTGATGTCCTTCTTATATGTATCAATCTGAAAGGGAATATTAATATCACCATAATGATCCTCTACAACATGTAAATCATATTTAGGAATAGCATTTATATGTTCCGCTATACGTCGACATACTGGTCTGATAGTCTTCCCAATATATCGTAGACCACATTGGCATATTACTAAATATACTACGCCCTTAGTTTTACAATTGGCAAAGAAATTTATCTTATAATCCTTACCCGTGGACGTACTGGTAAATGATTTGGACTGATTAATAAATTTATGTGTGATTCTCATTCATTTTCCAGGTATTTCATAGATATTGGATTATGTAATATATTTAATATTATTGTTGTACATTACCACCGTATGAACCTCTGGTTGCATTGTCCCCTCTGTTAAATGTTTGTCTACATACTTGTATATGTGTTCATAAGGGATTAGGCTATGGAATATTTATATACAGTGGTGTGTTTCCTTATTTTATATACGTTTCTGTAGTATCATGATATTCGGTACAAGGTTGGATATAATAGATGTAGTAGAATTATGACAGTTTGGATTTGCTAGACTGTTTTTACTTTTTCAATGTAGTACCGTATTGTGTTAGACTATCTCACTCTACATATATTAGCTTTTTGTAATTAATGGCGACTAAAGGTGGTGGATATCACCTTTACTAGGGGTTATAAAGACCTGTTATTGACACATCGACACTGGGTCTTGTCAAATAGAGCTATTGGTCAATCAGCAGTTGTACCTAAATGTCGATTTAGTATAGAAGTATATGTATTATATTTTATTATGATATAGGATTGTTATATACTCACCCTTCCAACATGTTGTATTCTTGTTCTATTGTTATACTTAATTATGGTTTTAATGTTTTTTGATTGCTTGTTTCTTTATTCCCACCCCCGTAACCTTTTTGTACTATATAAGGTTCATCTGGACACGAGTGGTTGGCCTTGGACACGAGTGGTTGGCCTTGGACACGAGTGGTTGGCCTTGGACACGGGTGGTTGGCCTTGGACACGAGTGGTTGGCCTTGGACACGAGTGGTTGGCCTTGGACACGAGTGGTTGGCCTTGGACACGAGTGGTTGGCCTTGGACACGGGTGGTTGGCCTCCGATGAAGTGACTTCAATAAAGGAATGTTTTTACTGAAGTCTTAGCGTGCAGCCCGATTCATCTATGTATTATACTCCATTTAAAAATAAAACGTCCAACTTTGGTCCACTAATGCAGCGTTTGTAAAGGGTAAGTTGTAACAATTTTATTGAGAGAAGCTATGTAGTAGCAGTAATCGGAGACATGGTTCGATTTTCAGGATCTATACCCCACTCAACCATGGCGCATGCCCATTAAGCGCTGCCTACTTTACAGGGAGCAGGAGGATCTAGGCCTGTGTTTCTAATATTTACTTGCTCCTTTCTTTATCCTACTGTCTTGTTGTGTTTTGTTTAATCTCCATTTGTTCAGTGATTGGCGAATCGGTGAAAGGTTATTGTGATATTTTGTAGCACTTCTGTAATCTTTTCTCTTTTGCAACAGGCAGGGATCTCCATGGATCATCATCTGAAAGTGAAGATGAAGTGTTAGGGAAATACCAGGAAGCAGCATCTCGAGTGCATCCCAACAGAACAGACAAACAACACAATTACACTTGGGAAACCAGACAGAAATACAGCCCACTGTCTGCAGAATATGACGGCTACAGCAGTGAAGTTTCTGCAGATGAAGGTGAGTGATGTCATAAAAGTAATTCCTTTTGTAGTTATGTCGAATAGGTTATTTTCGACACTTCCTGTGGTGCTGTGAGGTCATAAGTAAACTTTGCTGGTTGCTTGCATCATGCTTATTTGTTTGTAGTAGGAAGTCTGGGATTAGTGTAATAGAGAACTGAAGACTGGATGTATAATTTGATGGCGCTATTTGAAGCAGTTGCATAAGAATTAAAAAGTAATAAACTTTAATATAACTGTCATGGGCCTTTAGATATGTGAGGCTGCATTTAACTTTTGGAAACCCTGAAATTGTGGCTTTTGACGAGAATCGCATTCACGTATTCTGCAAAGTAATTTTAACAACAGGTACTTTAATAATGAATTCTGCGTTTTTCTTTATTGTAAATGTCAACACAGGTCTGTATAATTGCTGTTGACGTTTGTATTGATTGGATTCCGACAACCATATATTTTCTTGACTAGCTTATTTTCATCCCAGTGCTTTACCAGCAAACATCACACTGCCAAATGCCTTAATCTGTGTTCATTTAGCATAAGGAAATCTTTTCCAAGTATCTGTCAGACTTTGCAATGGAAGGAGCAGCTCGGATTATTGACTGCAGCACAGAACTGATTCACTCCCTTGCGAATGTGTCATTGTCTATTTGTAGCTGTAAAACCTTCTGTACTGTGAGCTTTACACTGAATATGGTACTTTTTAAAGGACCTCTAAATCTAATAATTCATTAAAGGAATTATAGCCGCTCCACCCAACCTCTCTTTCCATTGGATATACCCAGGGTGAGGACCTCATCCCTGGGTTTACATTAAATTGCCTGCAATACTTAACAAAACTTCGCTCAGGGGTCCTGCTCTGCCCCGCCCTCTCCCTTAGTCAGGGACCTGTCCAATAGGAGAATGCACTTCTTGCAGAGTAGGACCAGACAGTTAAGTGCAAGTTTAGGTAATTATTGCCATAGATCCAAGGCTAAACCAGAGGGGAGGACCTAGCGGTTTAGGTACATGAAATGTTAGGAGGGTAGTGTGAAGGGTATAATTCCACTTTAAGATGAGTTTATTCCCCTTTAACTGGTTTCTGTATCCCTTTGTGTAATGAATTCAGTGTAATCCAGTCTACTGGCCTGGTGCCAAATTAATATTTGGCTGCCAGGAAGGCATTACCAGCTGCAAAGGATTTTGGGAGAAAAAGAGGTGCCAAACCCACTACAGCATTTATAGTTTGTTAATTGTGATATTTATAAAGGGGTGATATTGTTAAATTACCATACCGCTCCTACCATTAGTACCTGTAGTATTGGTATTTTTGTGCTCCAACAAATTTATGGCTGTGTTGTAAATTACCGATTAGGGTATGAAATACTGATACGGAGCAGTATTTTACAACCGCCCATTGACTACGGTGGACATCATTTTAGAATGTGGATGTAAATGACAACGCAGTGACTGTAAATTACCAATAACTCCAATTCCGATCCTTTATAAATACTGCGCAATGTTTTTAGAGTTAATAAATATGTTGACCCATAAGGAACCACTTAAATGATCCGCCTTAAGTTCTCCTTTAATTAAGATGGATTGTTTATTGTGATCATTTCCAGATTTCACGGGTTATTACCATCTAACAGTTACATAATCTTTTTCTAATGGAGTAAAACCCACTCAGTCGCCATTTATAGCAGTGAACCAACCCTAGAATTGTACATATAGTTCATTTATTGTGTCAAACACACCTTAGTGCGTTACTGGACTTGGATCCAGCTTTGTTTATCAGTACAGCCCTTTATTGTTTTGCTAAAAGGCAAATTCCTTTTGTTCATGTTGCTGTTTCTCTGTTGTGTTTTTTTTTAATATAAATTAAAGTATTTGGGGCTTAAATGTCTGTGTCCTGCTACATTTTTGGGAGATTATAACTATGAACAGTCTAAGCATAGGAAATTGTCAACATATGCTATTCTATCTCAGTAGCTCTTATGCATATGTATGAGGCGTCCTGTGACCATCCTTCCCTGCAGTGCTGCAAATTTAATAGGCTATAACAGGGCCTGAGCAAAATAAAAATGCTATTGATATTATAACAAGATTGATGACCAAAGGGATTTTACTGTCGTCTTCATTGTTAGTACTTTAATCTGCAGCTTTCCCCATTCATCGCTTCACTGTGCACATTATATCCTTCCACTCCGAGAGCTGGGTAGACAGAATATAATGGCACACTGTCAATATCACAAGTTCAGGATTGGGATTCTTCCTTATCAGTGTTTTGTTAAGGCTCCCGCGTTTTTTTATGTTAAAAAAAAAAAATTGGTTGCGGTTAATCTTAGTGCAAATACGCAGAAAATACATTTTGTGTCGCGCAGCACTCTGCTCTGATGGGAGGCCTTTTATTTTAAAGGGAACCGTGGTTTTGCACGAGCGCCACTCAGAAAAACATGTCTTGTGCTTCAGTTTTCCTTTTAAAGGGCATGTCCACCCCCAAAACTATAATCCCCCCCCCCCCCACTAATGGCCCCACCATGTAGTATAATAAAATCCTTACCTCACATCCCAGCTTCATATGGTTCTCCTATAGTCGTCCCCCCCAAATTCCCAAAAACTGCCCACCAGGAGGATAGCAGAGTCCATATAGGACTCTGCCTCTTACCTGGCCTCCGGGAGAAATTTGGCATGCGTACAGCAGCCCTTCTCCCCCTCCCGTTTTGCGATCCCTCCCCCTACCATAAAACTCCTTGTCCATATAATAGTATTTCTTCCCACAGCCCCAACCACTAAAAAATAATTTTAAGAAAGACCCCCGAACTCTACTTAACTTAACCCTCTCTCCCCCGGCATTCTGAGAAGCCGACAGCCGCGTCCATGATTGGCTGCCTCTCAGCCAATCACGGACGCGGCTGCCGGTCCCGTCGGCGTCGGAGGAGAGAGGGAAGGTAAGTAAACATCGGGGCACTTTCTTAAATTTATTTTATAGCGGTTGGGGCTGCGGGAAGATATACTATTATATGTCAAAAGTTTATAATAAGGCTGGACATGCCCTTTAAATCAGTTTAGTTTTCCATTATAAGGGGAATCAAAATGTATCAGTAATTTTTTTTATTTTAAGCCTGGCAGCATTGTGTAAAATAAAAACAAAGAAATAAAACTCTGAAATTGGTTTTGTACAGTTTGCTTAATTGTCCTCTAGATGGCCTTGTAAAACTTTCTTATTTTGCTTGGAAATAAAATAAATTAGGGTTTATTTTAATTTGCAAAATGCAGTCAAATTACCATGTTTGATATTCCCAAATATTACAAGTTGTCTCTGTATATTATTGGAGACCATCTGATAGGTAAATACAAATTCTTGGTGGATCTTCCTGTGCATTCCGATAGGTGATGATAGTGTTTACATCATGGATCTTCCAGTTTTGGGCATAGAAAGAGAGTCTGGAGCTAGTCTTGTATATCTGGTATCTACAATGACCAATGCAGTTGTCTTCTGCAAGGAATAATACACTGAGCATAGAATTATGGCTTAAAGGGGAACTATGGTCTCCATACAAATTGAGTTTAAATGAAAGGCCAGTTTCCTACCTTTAAAACAAGCCATCAACCACCTTTCTACGTGCTCCACAGCCCAAGATATAAAGAAATGACTGACCTCAGTGTGTGAGGGAGACAGGAAGTCCCTCCTCCTCTCTGCTGTGTGAAGTCCTGACAGAGAAGGTAAGGGAATCTACAGTCTTTCAGGCAGAGTTCTCATGGGGCTGTAAGAGAATGGGCCAGGGGGGGGGGGGCTGCAACTGGAGGGACCATGTGGTGCATGATGGGAGGGACCAGGGGGTCTGTAAAGGGGAGGAGGAGACACAGGGCAGATTGACTGACATTGTTTCAGAGCAGGAAGAGCTGCCATATTACACACAAAAATGTAAATATCTTCAAAACTATGCAAAATTAACAATGAAAATAAATAGCAAAAATTCCCAGGAGAGCAATTCCTATCAATTTACCTAAAGTGATTTTTGGACCAAAGTTCCCCTTTAAATACCCAAGTTAAATGTCCGAGACTTTAAAGGGCATGTCCACCCTTTACATGAAAATTCATACTTAAAATCCCTCCCCTGAAAACCTTAAGACTGCAATAGTGGCTTACCTTATCGGTGTTCCTGAAGTGTGTTTATTGATCTGGAGTTCCAGTCCCTTTTCCCCAAATGTTACCGGTCTGCATCTGTCTTTCATGGCTGTGATTGAGAGAGAAGAGGGCCAACTCTGGGGTGGGGGTGGATATGCCCTTTAGTGAATATTGTTAATTGTTAACAACCCCCAACTCAAAACTCCAATAGTTAGACAGGCATAGCGCTAATGCAGCAAAATTACTCTCCTCTCTACCTCTCAAAGGTTTACACCACCTCTTCAAGTTCTCCGAGCTATTTACAAGCTTATACATGCTTAGAGAAGGCAGCTGGGAGAATAGCATCCAGTCTGGCTATTATGTCATATTTTATTGCATATTTTAATTAAAGTTACTACAGTTTGTGTACAGAATTAATAAAGAGTCCGGCAGTTAAATTATTTAGCTTTTACATTGAGCTGTTGCTTTAGGGTTGAAAATCGTTTTAAATCCGAGGTAGAAACCAAAGTAGAAACAGCATGTTCTGTCCCAACCAACCCATTCATTGTCATTACAAATTCAAAAAACTATTTCAACAACTTAATAAGCGGTTGTTATGGATTTTTAAGAAATCTCCTTTATCAGCCGCCGTCAATCTGCTAAACAGTCAAAGATATTAAAAGCCCTTTTATTCCAGTTCCTTTACTCACAATTCAATTGATGTCCTTGTGATGTGCTATTACATATTGTAGCATCATTTCATAAAAACTCTTTTTTAGAAACATTTTCAGATGATGCCACTTATTCGATTAATTTTAGATAAGTCATCACATTAAATATTTATTTTCCTTTAAAAGACCAGATTTGTCAAATAATAAGGAATTTGTGAAAGCATTTAGCAAATATCAGAATATGATGCCTGTTTACAAGGTATTAAAGGGCACATTCACCCCCCACTGCAAAAGTTACTAACCTGTCCAACATTCCTGAAGGATGATATTCAGTCTGGTATTTGCTTCCCTGGCCTCTTGAGCCAAGCATTCAATCATGGCCATGCCAGATAACATCACGGCCAATAACTGACTGCTGCCAGCCAAGCTGCCTTCTTTGCGCATCTGCAAGCTTCTAACAAGCTCGTATAGCTATAAGAGGAGGCAGCATCCTTGCATAAAGAGGGTGGCAGGTATGTTAATTTTGCAGGCTTGTGGTTTTTGGTGTTGTAACGGTATGTATAGCTTTTATGTATAGTGGTGGGCATGCCTCTTGTATTCTAGCTGTCTGTTTATTTTGGTGGAACTTTCATGTTTCAGAGACATGAAATAGATTATTTTCTTAATGAAATTAGTGTTACCGTATATACTCGAGTATAAGTCGAATTTTTCAGGCTTTAAAATTAGCCTGAAAACCTAATCTCGACTTATACTCGGGTCAAGTCCTAATTTAGAGCCAAATTCTGCAATTGCAGATAGTAACCAGTAGGTGGCGCTGTGTTAACCTGCATAGAAAGTTACAGGAGCTGATCTGCCTTTACACTTCCTACTTCCTGTAGTCTGGCTGCTGGACTCACTTAGCACTGTCACAGCTCCTCTGGATGCTGTAAATCTGATGGGTCTCCTCAGTTTGGGGCAAAAAATGGCTGCTAGTTCAGTGAAAATGACAGCTTGAAACTACAACTCTCAGGTTACATTTATCTATTGGGGTCAGAGTGCCCTTTACTATATGGGGGTCAGAGTGCCCTTTACTATATGGGGGTCAGGAGAATTGTAAATGATGGTAAGCTTAATTAAAAGTTTACTGAACCTTGCCACTCCACATGTTTAGAAACTGAAACTCCCAGCAACAAAGCATGCTGGGAGTTGTAGTTTCCAAACATCTGGAGTGCCAAGGAATTGGAGGTTACTGGTACTGGATGTGGCTATTACTGTATGGGATAAGGCAGCAGTGGTGATAATTTCCACCCTCGACTTATACTCGAGTCAATCAGTTTTTACAAATTTTTCAGGTAAAAATAGGTACCTCGACTTATACTCGGATCGACTTATACTCGAGTATATACGGTAAGCCTTTTATGAACATAATAAAACAATCGAGTACTTCTATTTACTCCTACCGTTTTACACTAAGCAAGAGAACTAATGTTGCCACCGGAATTAATTATGTGCCCCCAGTTGCTGGTAAGCAGTGGATAATTTCCTCAGACATACCTGAGGAAGGGGCTATACATCCCCTGAAACGTATGTTTTCTGCTCAGTAAATATTACAGATTGTGTGAAGTAGTGTGCTCCTCCATTTGTCTGCTCCTATTTGTGCTTGCCCAATGTCCTGGAAGGTACAGCATATCCCAACAGAGCTGGGTAATGTGTTGTGAGTATTTTCTCATTGACCATAACCTGCCCATCTAATACTGACCTCCTGATTGGTGGGTCTCTAAAAGACTTTGTTATAGTCTCAGTCCCTGGGTTGATTCAGTTGCTCAGTAGGGATCTAAGCATGTTTGACTCATCCAACAGCCAATCAGTAGTAATTACTGTTAGGAACATTCCAAGAAAGTGAACCCTGGAAAAAGGACTAGAACCTAAAATGCCAGCTCACTACTGAATGAATGAAAGGGTAGCAAAGAATCCTTATTTCTTTAAGAAACATCTTACATTTCAGACATCAACCGGGAGATTCAATAAAAGTTCTTATAGTTAGAAATGGTGCTAATTATGACCCAAACAATCAGATGTTTGCTTTCAAATGCAGAAAAAGATCTAACTTTTATTGAATATACATGAAATTGCCTTATTATGGTCAACTCTGTGTGTAATTTTTCTGGAACTGAAATAGTGACAGTTGGTATGTGTAAATGGTTTGAAATTCCCCTCCCAGTTTTGACTCATTGTGATTGCTGATCTTGCTTGACCAAGATCATGTCAGCTGGAAGAGTCATGTCAGCTGGAAAGAGGAGTCATTTAGTAGTGGGAGGGGAATACTTACGTTAAGCAAAACAAGCACAGAATTAAAGGCATGCAGCAGCAACACACACACCTTAGACTAGGGGCTTGTTTTGCAGCAACCAATAAGATGTCCTGCACCAGACCAGTAAAAAGATATAAACTGATTGGCTGCATCTTGCACCTCTTTTTTTACACAAAGGCCGGCCCTGTTAATTATTATTGATCTCCCCGTTTCAATTGTATGGGTCCCTTTAATTGCATCCAGCAAATGATAGACTGCTCTTGGAGCCCTATTGTAAGCAATCTGGGATTCAAGATCACTGTTCTGTATGTTTAGAACCACTGATCACTGCATGTAAAATTCTGTAAACTTCTATCCCCTAGGTTAACTTGTAACACAAAATCCCCCGTCTCCCAGTATGTAAAAGGTTAATCTGATGGAGCGTTGTGATTCTATGGGTGTACAAGTTACCCTCACCCGACTACGGCCCCGTCCCTAACCCCTTGCTCCATGTGAATGTCACATGTTCCAGGCAGACATAATATGGCAACCATGCCCGTGGGTCCAGTCTCGGTTCCATCAGTTCAAATTTAGTGATTTAAATACCATCCGAGCCATTCCAACAGGAACTAGATGTAAGTTCATCCCAACCAGGGTCGCTTTATAAACACCTGTATTCTCACTGTATGGATTTCGATTAGAACTATCAGCAGTTGTTTACGGTAACATAGTTGAGCGATTTACCTGACTTTGCAGGCCCCCGACTTTCCAAGTTAGTAGCTTGAGGTTAGAGGAGGCCGTCATTTATGTAAAGACCTGGACTCAAACCCGCAGAGTTGTTGAGGTTGGAATGGAATATGATATGATGGGATGGAGTATTGGACTCCAAGGTCTGGGGTCAGCAGAAGGTAATAATTGGAAGGATCCCAAACAAGGTAAAGTAGGTAATATGCCATTGTGTCTCTGTAGTTCAGGAACTTGAACAGGTAATGAATGTACATGACAGGATGCCCGGGTTAGGGGTGGCGCTGGATTGTGCGGTGCCCCGTTTCTATTGCAACAAGTCCTGAGAAGCAGTCTTTACCGATGGTGGAGGGGAGAAGACCTTTCCGGGCCTTCAGCTATTTTAACCACAAATCTGTTATTATTTCTGTAATTTCTGTTTTCGAAGTCATGTTGGCATGAGTGCGACTCGCGGATGTGCACCGTGTTGTTCTGTGCCTTGTAAGGCCGGGAGGCAATCTTCCATACCACCTATACGTGTTTCAGTAACTCGGTCACTTAACACGCCTCCAATACTAACCAGATATTTAATGAAAACCAATCACAACACTTTACTGCTGGTTTCCTTTGCTGGTAAGCTGTTTTGTAAACTAGGCCCTAACTATCGAGTGTGGCAGTCTTATCGGAGGGCAAAGTGCCCCTATCTATTAGACTGGAAAATAAAAACTCTATGGATAGAAAGAAAATAAATGAAATTGCAAATGTGCCTCTAACAGCACAAAAAAATACCGTATATACTCGAGTATAAACCGACCCGAGTATAAACCGAGGTACCCAATTTAACCTAAAAAAACTAATAAAAGTGGTTGACTCGAGTATAAACCGAGGGTAGAAAATGTACTAACCACTACTGCCTTCTGATTCTGTTTTGAGGCTGTTTTGCAGCCTGTGTGCCAGCATTGAAGGTAGGTACGGTAAGCAGGTAGAGCTACCCTGTGCTCGGGGAACATTGTGTACAGAAGGGAAAGCTGCCTGTCTGCTTATGGCGTCTGATGGTCAGGTTGCTCCTGTGGGTACCTCCCTCTTAGGGTTAACATTGCAGTTATCAACAGTATTGTATAATCTGCATCCTAATTAGGTTACATTAGCAAAATATAGAACCAGGAGGAATTTATTTTGAAGTGCCAGCTGAGGATTCTGGGAGTTGTAGTTGTTATTTGTCACAAAATATAACCCTCCATGGAAAGCAATTTCACACTTCCTAATATTGAAAGAGTGTTAATATGAAGTGGCTGGATAGGAAACCAACACAGGACTTGGGCTACATCATGGCCACTGGGCCTTCAATCCAAACATTGTTACCATACCAGCAGGGTAGGCCCAGGGAGATGTTGATCCAACCACCGCATATCCTTTTATTGATGGGCTCATTGGTATGGCAGCACCTGTAGTCAGTCCAAGCTGTGGGGAGGGAACATTCCATATAATGAACAGGCCTTTTGAAGCTGCATTGAAGGTAGGTACGGTAAGCATTCCGGCAGCCGCGTGGTCATTCCCTGTACTGGCGCGCCGGCTGACGTCACTAATTGGCGCCAGGCAGTGACGTCAGCCGGTGCTCCAGTAAAGGGAATGAGCCTGAAAAACTCGGTTTATACTCGAGTATATACGGTAGGTTTCATTCCCGGTCGTCCTGACTTCCAGAAGATACATAAATATCCTTTTAATTAATTGCACTTAACAAGGTTATTGTAGGGAAGGCAGATGCTTTGATTTGAATTATTGTCCAGCTCTGATGAAAGGAGGAACTTCAAAGTTCTTTAAGAAAATGGTGATCAAAATCTCAAGTGAGGTCTCCGAGTGGTACATTAGAGGGGGCAGACATGCTGGGGGTGGGAGGGAATGGGCGGAATCAGTGTGTGTGGGGGGGAGTGAAAACCAGGATAAAGGAATATGACAGGAGAATGAAAGGATAATCAGAGAACAGTACATATGTTTATTCAGGTGTCAATCTGTAGCCTTGGCTTCTGGAAATACCAGCATCGTAGTGTCTTGTATAAAGAGAGTTTCAGCTTATTGTTAAAGCAATTTATTGTATTCAAGGAGTATCCCTCCTATAAATACTTTGATCAAAGGCAAACTAACCCTAAATATTAACTTTTGGGGAAAGAAGTCGGGAGGAAAAAAAGACAAATCCAGACAAACTAGTTTTCAAATAGTTTTTTTTTAATTTTATTTTGAAGTTTTTATTTTATCTTTATTTAAACCTATTTAAATTCTACTTTAATCTCTACCTGTATGAAAAATATTTTTACGCATTCATTTTTCTCTATTCAAATTCTACTTTAATTCCTACACATTTAAAGAAAATTTACAGGGAAACAAAAGGCTAAGCTGTCCTCCTCGTGTGTATATAAGGTAGTTTGGATACCTACCTCCCAGCTGCAAGTCCTACTCCAGCTCCTTTCACTAGGTAGGTGGGCCCACCAATTGGGAGAGACGCTCTGCATAAATGGCATCCTCCCATAGGTGAAGCATCCTCTGATTTTCTGGCCAAGGGAGAGGTCAGGACTGAAGAGAAGTGGCACCAGCAGCTAGTAGGTAAGTATCCAAATTACCTGCTGTTTCCCTTTAATTCCTACCTATTTAAAAAACATTTTTTAAAGGGCAAACAAGTTACGGTTAAATGAAAGCCTGCAGTATTTCATTTATAATGAGCCGACAATCACATCTCTGGCTTCACCCTGTGAGAAATGACATTGGGTTGAATGTTCAAACTTCCTGCTTCCAGTAGGTTGAGTGACATCACCTTATCTCTGCACACCCCTTCACCTCGGGGGAGAAACATGCTCAGTAAAGACTTAATGCTGGGGAAATCAGGAAGTACCCGGGGAAAATATTGACAGTTGAGAAGGAGAGCCTATTAATGCAGACAGGCTGGTCACATGACTACAAGCTGGTCACATGGATGAAAGCAGGAAGTAATATTTCTGAACCTTTCCAGCAATAACTTCTCACACATTTATCTAGAGTTGTGATTTAGGTTTTATTTTGAAAGTACGATGGAAGTACGATTCTTACTAGTTTGGAAGACTTGGAGACCACAGTTACCCTTTAAGTTCTTCTCTATATAAACCTATTTAAATTCTAACTTAATTCCTACCTATTTAAAAAACCTTTTTAATGGGAAACAGAAGCCTAAGCCATCTCTCTAGCAAGTACATAAGGTAGTTTGGATACCTACCTGCTTGGCAGCAAGTCCCGCTCTGTTCCTTTCACTAGGTGGCCGGGAATTGGGAGAGACTGCTGGTAGACCCCTGGCTCAAGGATTGCAGTTAAGCCATTACAAAAAGCTAAAGACATTTTCTGGAATAGAGCCTGTTCCCACTGGAGAAGAGGGATTTAAGATCTGGTCGGAATTTGCATTACAAGCTCTGGACGAATGGGGTTCTGAACAGACCAAAAAACTGTTTCCTGACAAGGGTTTCCTTTTTTCTGTTACAGAATATTATCGTAGTGCTGTATTAGACCAATATATAGATGTTTAAAAATAAGAATACGGTGATACCTTTCTAAGGACTAACAGTTAATTAAGTTGACAACAGAGAGTACTGCTCTGACTTGATGAAAAGGGTTTAGCCCTCAAATGCTTGTCAACTTAATAAACTGTTAGTCCTTAGAAAAAGTATCTCCGTATTCTTCTTTTTAAACTTCTTTCTGTTTACACCTTAATCATAGTGACTTGTTATCATATTGGTTCTCTCTTTACTTCCCCTTAACTTATTGGTTACCTGTCTCTTCCCCATCATTTCCTAGTCTTGGCATCTTAAAATCGCTATGATACGGGATGAGTAGCTCGAAAGCATCCCCAGCTTCCCTACATACAGGTTAATGGATGGAGAAATTCCTATAAGGAGGGATGGACAAAGTGTTGTCCGGTTGGCTCGTAAAGTCAGAAACCATTTTGCACAGTTCATCTGTTTAGTTCATTTGGATTCTAGGAACCTCTAGAAGGTTTCCAGGTTATTTGTGAATTTCCTGACATTTTACTCCTTATAAAATGAAATTAAAGGCTACCTACGACCCTTTCTTAATTAAATGCACCCAATCTGATGCAGGGTTGTATCTCCAGTAATTAATTATCCGGAGGGGCCTTAGGATTAATATCTCCCATTTAATACACTAGAGTAAGGGCTACTTACATATATTTTATAGATTGACCTTTAAATTAGAATAGATAACATATCTCCAGGATTCCAAATAATTGACTTTTTTGCTTCTTCTTTGCTCCTTGAACTTCTCCGTTGAATTGTTGCACTTTCTTGTTAGTTTCTACCCATGCCAGCGAGGCACAGAACAGACGGCAATGAGGAGCAGAACCATAAATCTCACTACATATTTTCTCTCGTTTAATATGTGAGAAAATGAGAAACAAATTCCAATCTACACAGTTCTTCTTCCAAGCTTAACTTTCTGTATTATGGTAAATGGCAAAAAAATGATGTTGCAAGATGGCGGAAGGAGTAATCCGTTGCATTAATGAGGCATTATCTGCCTAAAACCTTCCGCAAGGTGCACAGATAATCCCGTGTGTGAAATTTAAATTCGTTGTACTCTGCTTCCCGTTAATGTGTTTCAGGTGGACGTTTCTGCCAATCACGGCGTTCGGTTTCGTGCTATAACAGCTGGAGTCTTTGACACGTTTACTGTCAATGCATTTATTGACACTTAACTGACACTATTGAAACAAGCTGCTTTCTTGGCTCCAGCAAAGTCTCTCAATGTCAGACTGAAGCTATTCTTGTGCCGTATATCTGGGCTGTGAATAGAGAGCGAGAAAGCAAAAGTTAGAATCCAACTTTCCAAAATATTAGAAGAGGTTTAAAGGGGAACTAAAAGGCCATTAAGGTTTAGGGAATTATTCACTGTCCCTTGCTGACACTGTCCTCTCCCTGCAGGCTTGGGTGTTTTTAGGGGATAAGGAAGGAATGTATAGATTCCCAGTTGTTTATCATGCAGTGCTCCCCAGCCAGCTGCCATGTACTAAAGCAGCCGTTAAGGATTGTACAGGGTTATAGCTTATGATGCCAATGATTTCAATCCGTTCATGATTTGGGGGATTACAAAAGACAGAGCTTTTAGATAGTGGCGTAAGTCAGTGGCGTCCCCCGGGAAGATACTTTCCTGTTCTTCACAAAAATAACACTTTAGTTCCCCCTTTTTTTTTTAAAAAAAAAAGGACGTTTTTTTGGGTAACAATAATCTGTATCTGTATTTTTTGTGACTACTGTTAAGGTAATTACACATTTTTTCTGCCAAAATATCGTGACATTGATGTATTTGTGTACAAAACTCCACTGAGTTTCCAGCCTCACTTGGCAGAGCTAATTTATATAAAGATGGGATAGTATACATCCATTATAAAATGCAACCAGTGACCAATTTAACATAGTGTACATACCAAAAGGAAGCCTAGTGCACACTCCATTCAAATTGCTTACATGTTAATTCCCTCTATGATGCTGCTTTAAAAGCCCGCCATTCTCTCTGGATAAATAAAAGCAATAAGTTCAATTAATTGGCCAAATTATTTTAAGCCCAGCAACCACTTCACGGTTTGCTTTTTCAGCTGGGTCCTATCAGTATTTGCCTTTTATGAGCTGAAATTCCTTGCTGCACTAGGGCTAGCTTCCTTTGGACTAAAGATTCATACACACTTGCGATCGCCGGTGTGTAGGAACGTTCGTTTCGGACGATAATCAGACGGACGATATTTATAGATAAAGAGTATATTGACTACCGAAACAAGGCACACCTGCATGCCCCGTCCAACAGTTTGAGAAGGCTTGGATTAATAATTGCATGTGTTTTTGTTTAATAGACCAGATCTGTTCTCTTGTAGGTTTGTTCCCTAAAGTGTTTGGTCAACCTTAAGCCATCTCTCATGTTCTGCAGTATCTAGATACACAATTACAATTAACAGGTTAAAGGGCATGTCCACCCCCAAAACTATAATCCCCCCCACTACCGGCCCCATTGTGTAGTGTAGTTTAATCCTTACCTCACATCCCAGCTCCATATGGTTCTCCTGTAGTCCCCCCCCCCCAAAGTCCCAAAAACTGCCCACCAGGAGGATAGCAGAGTCCATATAGGACTCTGCCTCCTACCTGGCCTCCGGGAGAAGTTTGGCATGCGTACTGCATCCCTTCTCCCCTTCCCTCCCCCTCCCTCTCCCGATTAGGATTCCCTCCCCTAGTGTAAATCCCTTGTCACCAAAGATTCCCCCTGTCCCCCCAGCCCCAACCACTATATTAATATTATTAGAAAATGCCCAGAACATTACTTACCTTCCCTCTTTCCTCCACCGCACTGAACTCCCGGCAGCCGCGTCCGTGATTGGCTGCCGCTCAGCCAATCACAGATGCGACTGCCGGTCCCGCCCCTCTGCTTGCATTTACTTGCAAGCAGAGGGCCTGGCAGCGCGGCAGAGGCAAGAGGGAAGGTAAGTAAAGTTTGGGGCATTTTCTAATAATATTAACATAGCGGTTGGGGCTGGGGGCACAGGGGGAATCTTTGCTGGGAATTTTTTTTTAAGGGTGGACATACCCTTTAACTAGATTGGAAAAAAGTTGAACTTCTCATATCAACCAGTCTTGGTGTTTATTTTATTGAATGTCTAGGAATACTTGAGTTCTATTCTAGACCCGTCTCTATGCATGTGGATTTCAGCCTATGCAAAGGGACACATCTGTCCATAGGCTGTCTACACCATATGCACTGTCTCACGTTTGAAAGCTCGAGCTGTACATTAAATAAACAATGTAGATGAGCTCCACAATACCTTTTAGTGCTATCTAATCCCAACAACATCTGGGAGTGTCAAGCTTAAACCCCCAGTTAAGTTGACCTTAAAGGGTATGTCCACCCTTAGAACTCACTTTTAACATGCTGTTCCCCCTGGTCCCCCAGCCCCAACCGCATAATTTTTTTCAGAAAGCCCCCCCAAACTCTTACTTACCTCCCCTCGTTCCTCCGCCGCACTGCCGGCCCTCTGCTTGCGAGAATGCAAGCAGAGGGGCGGTACCGGCAGTCGCGTCTGTGATTGGCTGAGCGGCAGCCAATCACGGACGCGGCTGCCGGTCATTCAGTGCACCGGAGGAAAGCGGAGAGGTAAGTAAGAGTTTGGGGAGCTTTTTGAAAAAAAAAATATGCGGTTGGGGCTGGGGGACATGGGGGAGCAGCATATTAAGGGGGATTGACGCTAGGGGGAGGGATAGTAGAACGGGAGGGAGAGGGAGGGGAGGGAGGGGGGAGAAGGACTGCAGTGCGCATGGCAAATATCTACCGGAGGCAAGATAGCAGGCAGAGCCTGCTATCCCTGGTGGTGAGTTTTGGGACTTTGGGGGGGGACTACAGGAGAACCCTATGGAGCTGGGATGTGAGGTAAGGATTAAACTACACTACATGGTGGGGCCAGTAGTTGGGGGGATTATAGTTTTGGGGGTGGACATGCCCTTTAAATTATACCGACAAATAACAAGCAAGCAAAAGAACTTGACCTTGAAAATGAATTCATTCTTGTCATCCTGAGCATGATACAGGACACAGGGACCCACTAGTGTTTCCTTTTAAACCTAGTGGGCTAACAGTAGGATCATATAGGATAACAATTTTAGAGTTTCTTTAACAAATGGGTCTTTTTGTGAAATTGTAATCCGGGAAATTCCTTGCCCATCATACAACAGGGTTTGCCAGAGTCGTTAGGTGGGCGCTATGTTAAAAAAAAAAAAAATGTCTACTAATATATGCCAAAGGAACACTCTGGCATGTTTCCCTAAAGTCTGAGTTTATCCTGCAGATTGTATAAATGTACAAGGCAGCTGGTTCTCCCAGCTCATTAGAATAGTATGTGAGAGGGGCAGTGCCATTGCCAGATGTATATCTAATGATCTCCAAACGTAGGGGCAAGGTGGCTACTGATTCCCAACAGTGTGCCAAGTAAATGAACCTACTAAGAAATGGTTCATTACATTTTATTGGATGAAAATGTTAAAAGTAGGAATTAAGCGGGAATCATTTCTAACATCTGATTACGGATTCAGTTTAAAGTTGCATTACCATCTGGTCCTGTTTTTGCAAGCTAAGCTACAAATTTGCAATCAATGCCTGGAGGTCTTAAGGCCTTTCCATTTTACCAATCTTACAAATCCATCTGAGGCAGGATGAACTATTGTCAAGACATGGAATCTAGGTTGTACTTAAGCAGAAGTAAATGAATTCTTTCTGAGCCTGGGTGATATGCACTGTGATATACAGTAAATAGAACATAGAGTTGGTGTCATTGAATTGTCAAGGTATTTTATCATAGAGGCAAGTGACATCATAGCCTCTTTGGTGCCGCATTAGGGCTAGGTCCCAATTGCGTTATTGGAACGGATGCGTGCATGAGTTTTTTTTCATTGCATGCATTACAATAACACAGATGTGTATTGAATCACGGTGCACATAGCAAATACAGCATGCTGCCGTGCATACTAGTGGGACCTAGCCCTTAGCGCTTGGAGGGCATGTTCCAAATACGTATGCATGGCGCCAGATTTGCTATTTTGGTAGTCTTTTTTTTTTTAAAGGGGAACTAAAGTATCCAGATAACATTGTCCCAATAGGCAGAGCAATTCTGTGGTATTCAGTTAGATCAACTGGACTTGAAGTTTAGTTCTTGAAGACATTTCGCTACTGATCCGACTGGATCTCTCAATTCAGAATGACTTGTCCAAGAATCCGTTGTATTGATTGTTTTGAGGATAAGAGATATTGTCACCTCGTGGGCTGTATGTTTCTAAAACAAGGGCTTTAGCAGGTGAGCTACCACAGTGCATGCAAAGTATATAGGTACCTTAGAAGCTTAAAGGGCATGTCCACCCCCAAAACTAAAATTTAACCCCTTACTGGCCACATCAAGTAGTTTAAAACAATCCTTACCTTACATTCCTGCTCAAAATAGTTCCCCTGCTGTGCCCCTCCAAATTCCAGGAAACTGCTGTGTAGGAGCCGTGTGTGACTCATGCTGTGCCTGAGACTTCCTCAACCTCATCAAGGTTGAGGCATGCTCAGTGCAGCCCTCCCTGCCTCTCAGCCTATCACGGACGCGGCTGCCGGTCCCGCCCCCTGCTTTCAATTCCATGCAAGCAGGGGGCCTGAACACTGCAGCGGAGGAGAGAGGGCAGGTAAGTAAGAATCGGGGGACTTTCTAACAATTATATTAATGCGGTTGGGGCTGGGGGAGCATGCCCTACCACATATCAAAAGTTAAATTTCGGGGTGGACATGCCCTTTAATCTTTTGTTAGGAACTGAATTTAAAAAATAAATCGTAAAATCAGCTGATTATTTTGTATTGCCTTATAGGAAGGCTGTATGCAATTCATGCTTGCTGGTAAATAAACTACAGAGTAAAAACCAGGTTTCTTATCAGGGACTTACGGTATGTATTGGTGTGGACACATCTGTATAGAAAAAAACACTTTCAGGGAGATTCAATAAAAGTTTTTATCATTAAAATTGGTGCTAATTTTGCCCCAACCAATCAGATCTTATTTAACATTTGAAATCTAACATCTGATTGGTTGGGGCAAAATTAGAACTTTTATTGAATCTCCCTGTTTGTGCATAGAGACAGTGAATACTGGGGTCAGGGGGTGTGGCAATGGGTGCGCATGCTCACAAGGCTCTTTGAAGACTACATGGGCTGTGAGTTGTACTGGCACCAATATGTATAGGTGTTCTGGGGAGAAAAACTTTCATATTAGGATTTTAAAAAAATTAAGTTTAGTTCTCCTTTAACGCTTTTTTAAAAAAAAATTCCAAACACTGCAAAATATTTTATCGCACTAAGAAAAGAAACCTTAGATCTGTTCCCTATGTAATATTAATAATACATGTAGTTGGTTAAATGTGAATTTTATTATAGGACCTGTAAAACTCGTTAGGAGTGGATATTGTGTCTGTCCCCTTTTAAAATAAATTGCATATCCCATTTCCATAATATGCATACTATTACGTTTAATGAGCATGTTATTACAACTTTAATATTTCTTCATGACCTGTTTTAGAATGGGATTCTTGGCTTGGTTTCCATTTATTTTATTTTTGCTTCTGTTCATTAATTCTTTAAAAGGCCTTGTTATTCCAAAACAAAGTGGATCAAAATAGATCTAAATGTATCAAACTACCGTATAAGCCGAGGTTTTTAGGTTTAAAAATCAACCTAAAAACCTTGCCTCGGCTTATACTCGAGTCAATAGACACTTACCTTCAATCCAGAAGCAGCCGCGAGTCAGGCCGGCAGTTCCCAGTAGTTCTTCACGGTTCTTCACGCTGGCGGGATGATGTCATCACGCAGCCGTGAAGCAGTACTGGGAACTGCCGGCTCCGCACAGAGCGAGCGGCAGCCGGCAGAGAGATGAAGACTGAAGACCAGGTACGATAAGTGAGCTGGGGGGGGACTGGGGGGAGAGCTGGGGGGACAGTATGCCATGCAGTAACCCCCAATACCTTTCTACTATAGGTGGTTGGAAACTACAACTCCCAGCAACCAAGCATGCTGGGAGTTGTAGTTTCCAAACATCTACAGTGGAAATGTATTAGGGTTACTGTATACCCTTGGCTTATACTCGAGTCAATAATGTTTTTCTAATTTTGGAGGCAAAAATGGGTACCTCGGCTTATACTCGGGTCGGCTTATACTCGAGTATATACGCTCAGGAGCCATAGACCAGCTCCTCAGAAAAAAGACCCTTATAAAAAAAGGCACTACTCATATAGGTCCAACATCTATAAACAAATACCACCTACATTACCAAATAAGTTATGCATAAATAGAGTATAGCAGCTTCACCACCTTCCGATTAAACCTTCACCTTTTATATACATTTATAAAATAGCACTGGAAGTCCGTCTCAGTAACACAGGAAATAAATCCAGCGATCAATAATTAACACAAGTCATATCCAACAATAGGGTTAATCAGCCTCAGAATCACTGATCCTACTCCCCAAGTGATATAGCTGATAGACGAACATTCACTAGCAAACTCGGGACTTACGTGAGAAGTCAGGACCCCTAACGGGACGGACCACACTCTTCACCCGATACCAAGATATCTGGGACATTGCCACTCCTACGTCGACCTGAAGACCTTGTATCCACTCTTTGGCTCCTCGGGTCACCACACTGTATTATTCCTATTCACTGAACACCGGTGATCTTCACCAACTTGTTAAACCTACGCTCGTTTCACCAGTGGCCCATACTTGTGCTATGGCTTCTTCAGGGTCTCGCGATATCTTCTGGTGAGACCTTTTTATCTTAATTCTACGTAAAGACACACGCCTCCTTTCAATCATCCCCATTGCGTCTGTGAGGCGCTGTCTCCGATTGCATTTTACAGCTGATGGTTAATCCACTAGTCTATTTATATGCATATTAAGTATTCCGAATCATTTGCATCCCCATCAAATCTCAACACTTATAATTTCTTAATAACATCTTGGGGAAAAAAGCTTAAACACTAAAGGATAAATTTGTGCCAACTCGTCAGTACCTATACCTATTCATTAAATCAACAATTTCTCACATTTACACAGGGTTATCAACATAACACAACCTAATTAAGGCCCGATAGGGATTGACTGGTTCATGGCATACACAACCCAAAAGTGATTCTGAGGCTGATTAACCCTATTGTCGGATATGACTTGTGTTAATCATTGATCGCTGGATTTATTTCCTGTGTTACTGAGACGGACTTCCAGTGCTATTTTATAAATGTATATAAAAGGTGAAGGTTTAATCGGAAGGTGGTGAAGCTGCTATACTCTATTTATGCATCACTTATTTGGTAATGTAGGTGGTATTTGTTTATGAATAATTGGATGCCAATAAACGCTTTTTTGTAGATGTTGGACCGATATGAGTAGTGTCTTTTTTTATTAGGGTCTTTTTTCTGAGTAGCTGGTCTATGGCTCCCGAGTAGTTTGATATTATTGGATACCCTTTAAGGCACCGCTAGATTTGTAGCGTATACATATGGTCCTTTTGTATTCACTGTGACTGTGCCACACCAGAACAAATTATATAGATTTAAATGTAACCTGCAAGCTAAAGGGCTTTAATGACAACTAGACAAAACAGAGAATTACTTAAAGTCTTCAAGAACTAAACTTCAAGTCCACTTGATCTAACTGAAAACTCTTAAATGGGGACTGTTGTCTGTAAATTAATTAGGTTTGAGTAAAAACCTGCAAACTTGCCTTCAAAATAAACCCTGGATCACAGAAGATCCTGTAAGAAGATATGTTGCTGAAAGTTAAGTTTTCATGCTTCCAGTAGCTTTATAGTCTTCAACAGCAACATTTTCGCCATACTTCCCCCTGCATTGTAAGCCGGTGCATTCCATGCTACCTGCTGGGACTGAAAGGAGGTCATGCTTTATTGATGGCATATTAAACTCTCTAATGATAAGAGCAATGTAGGGACGGGGATCGCTGATGTGCATTATGTTATCAATCAGCAGGTGCTTCTTGCTGGACAGGGGCTAAAGCAAGAAACCTTCCACCTATTTATAATACCCAGGGGAAGACCTAATCAGCTAAGTCTTCACCCCTGGGCACATTACCGAGCTTCTACTCTTCTCTTCTGACTTGTCTGCAAAGTAGCCAGTGGGAAAACACGCCACTTTGCCATTGGCCAGATCAGGGGTTGACAGTGGCAGAGCAGACCAGAGTATTCCAGCTGATTGGTAAAGTACCCATGTGTGAGGACGTTTAGATTCTCATCCTGGGTACTTTTCAGGTGTGGAGCTTGGGAAACATGAATAATTATCCTTTGCACACTATACCATAATCTCTCGACAGGCCACAGTAAGAGAAGTGTCATAGGCCTCATTTTAGAGAATAACCTTTCATGTTACCCTTCCTTGTCTGGAGATTAGGGTTCAGTGTTTATGTGATACATAGTGTTTATTGCATGTTGCAAAACCAGCTTGTTATCACTGGGTTTTTGTGGTTTGAGATTGACCTGGGGATTTGATGTAATTTCTTTGTTGCCTGGAGACATTTTGTCCTGTGGAACATATAAGAAGTTGTAAAATTTCAGTTTAAAATGTAGGTCTTGGTGTTCTATCTAATCCTGCATACAAAATAAATTACCTGGGAATTCTAAGCAGTGCCGCAAACTAGAAATAATGAAAGGAAAATAACGCTTACATGGTCATATTCCCTTTCAAACTGGGCCAGTCTTTGTAAGTGATGAGAAACTCTGCTTTTCCATATTAGTTACATTTACAGGACTCCTGGACTTGCTATTTCTGTCGGAAAGACCACGGGACTATAAACCAGTTTCCCGGTTGGGGAAAAATTCTGTGCATCTGATCACATGACCTATTAAGGGACATGGGATTGGCCAATCCATTGTTGCTTGTGGTGAAATTAGAATTAGTGAATTAGTTACACTTAAGTAAGATGTTCCATCATTTCGCTGTGGTCTTCTTCAATCTTTGGTCTTCCAGCAGTCAATCACGGCTGTGACTGGTGATTTTTATATATAAACTCAGTGCCTACATAACTTTCAGCTGTGCGATCCCACAACGAGCGAGCGAGCCCAACTTGAAGAGGAGGTAGGGGCAATATTGAGGCAATAGTCTATGAACTTATAAGGTTCATAGGTAAGGGACTCTTTTCTTTAGATTTTATGGGGTCAGTATGAATTTTTTATTTTGCAGAGCAATGTGCTGCCGGCTGGAGGAAAAACAGCGTTCAAGTCATGCTAACCAATGTTATATCAGTGATTTTCATACAGCGTTTGCAGCGACCGTGTGGGCCACCCCAAGTGATGTAATATGCCGATAATGGCAACTGTTGCTAGTTTATGCCTGGCGTTAAAGTCCAGCAAAATTATTACACTGGATCCTTATGATCGGGAAGCCACTATCGGCATATAACATCAAATTGCACTAGGATGCATCCTAGTTTTTTTAAGTTGGTGGCTCTGGTCTTAAAGGACAACTCCACCCTCATAAGAACATCTTTTAGAAAGAATGGCCTCTTTATAATATGTTGATATATCCTACTTTGTCCTATGAATTCATTACTGTATGTCTGCTATGCTTCTGGATGCCTCATGGAAACTGAGCAATTTAGTGACCTTTACTGAGTCTGAGCATGCTCAGAAGAGGCGGCTAGGGGATTAGAATTCAGTCATTGGCTGTCATGTCAATAACTGACATTTGCTAAATGGAAGAACCAGGAAGCAGAAACAGGCAAAAGGACATTGTGCAGGATTTCAGGTTAGAAACTATTTCAGTTTTCAAACTATTACAGTTTAGGGTTTTGGTGAGTGATTTACCTGTATATAAGTTTTTATTTGAGGGCTGGACTTGCCCTTTAATTAGTAGAATAAATCCACTCTGATTGATTTAAATTTATATTGCAGTTGTCCTTTTCAGGATTGATGGTGAACCACTGTGCCAATATTCATAGACTGGCATTATTCAATGGCAGGGGCGTCTCTCTAATGAGGCAATTTGAGCAAAATGCTCAGGGCAGCACCCCTGGCAGGCAGCGCTCACTTTAATTTTGTACCACAATTATGGTATGGATAAATGTCTTTTTGAGGAATTGTATAAATACCGCTGTGATGTGCAGTTTAAAAAGACCAAATGTTTAACCACACCCATTCCTGGAAGCCACACACACCTAACAGGGGTTTGCGTTGGCGCACTTCATGGCGCCTAGTGGTACATAAGGGCAGCATTCAAAAGTTTGGTGGCAAAAACCCTAGAGACGCCCCTGTTCAATGGACTTATCAAACTCCAACATTCTAATGATTTGAGCAGTGTAATCTTTATACAAATCCAGCATTAATCGGAAACCATGCCATTTTTAAAAACACGCTATTGGCTATTTTATGATAGACAATTACTTATTAATTAGCAGGGAATGACACGTTTCTGGTGTTCCCCAAGGTCTGAACGAAGCCTCGCACCTGTCTAGCAATTAAAAATGTCACCTTGCAATCTCATAGTAACGAGATCTAAGGGTTTTCTCACGCTCTGAAGGTTAAATATCCTATCATATTTCAAGATAAGTTTTTTATAGAGTAATAGTGTACACTGGTGACTGCTGCATATTATTCAACAAGAAGTCACACCTCAGCTAATTTGAAGGCAGATTTAACTCAGCTTTGGAAGCCCGAGGATAGTAATTTGAATTATGCATGAATGTCTGGTGCAGAGTTCCATTAGTCTGCTAGATAGTAAGGTAAACATGCTCTGAATTTTAAGTAATCCGTACAAGTGTCAGAAAAGGAAGAGTTTGTGTTTTCATTTCCCCTCCTCTCCCTCCCTTGTGCTAAATGGTTCGCAAGATAAGAGGTTATATATTTATGTTTATTAATGTCTTACAAGTGTTAATCTCTTATTTCTAATGTGGTTATGTAAATATCAGCCCCTTTCTATTACATCGTATGGCCTTTTACACTCGTGCTGGTGACTTTAGTCTATGTTCACACTTGTTCTATAAATATAATACACAGACCCACATCGCTCCTTCTGTCAAGCATGATTATTTGTGGGGATAAATGTCTTCGGATAGGGAAGGTACAGAGGACCGAGATTACAAATCATCTTTATCAGGATTTTCCATAAGACACATCCAATACGTGTTTTCTCTTATCATTAAGGAACAGGTCCTGAACTAACTTGCCTGTCAATAAACGACCATATTCACCATGAAGAATAGAGATTGTTAGACAAACCCCAACACTGCAATAGTTAGAAAGTTGAAAGATAAAAGACTTAACGCCTAAAATGCTGCACAATGTGTTTCATGGTTCTTCCAGTTAATAAGTGTCAGTCATGGGTGTAATTGATGACATCACATCGTTGTACGAGCTTTTTTTTTTTATTCGGCCCAACAGGAAAATTTTTGTTGTGTGCAGGGATTTCTTGGTGTATGGGCGACATAATACATAATTACAGTTGAATGCCAGTACATAACATGAAAGCTAATAAAGTATCAGGGTTATTCAATAAAAGTTCTTATCGTGTAAAATGGTGCTAATTTTGCCCCAGCCAATCAGATGTTATTTAACATTTGAAAGCTAACATCTGATTGGTTGGGGCAAAATTAGCACCATTTTAAACGATAATGCACTGTAGTGCAACAAACAAACAAATTGCATCCATTCCCAGTGCTAAATCCGTGTTGCTGTGTTTATCAAAAACATTATAAAAATGAATTCTGTTCTGTATGGACAAATTCCAAGATGGAATGGTAAACATGGTTTTATTACATACCGTATATACTCGAGTATAAGTCGATCCGAAGTCAAGTCGAGGCACCTATTTTTACCTGAAAAATGTATAAAAACTAATTGACTCGAGTATAAGTCGAGGGTAGAAATTATGACCACTACTGCATTCTGATTCAGTATTGTTTTGTTGCTTAAGTTGCCCTTTAAATGGACAGCAGAATTCCCATACATGAATCCCATACAGTAATAGCCAAATCCAGTACCAGTAACCTCCAATTCCTTGGCACTCCAGATGTTTAGAAACTACAACTCCCAGCATGCTTTGTTGCTGGGAGTTGTAGTTTCTAAACACGTGGATTGGCAAGATTCAGTAAACTTTTAATTAAGCTTACCATCATTTACAATTCTCCTGAACCCCATATTGTAAAGGGCCCTCTGACCCCATATAGTAAAGGGCACTCTGACCCCCATATAGTAAAGGGCACTCTGACCCCCATATACTAAAGGGCCCTCTGACCCCCATATACTAAAGGGCCCTCTGACCCCCATATAGTAAAGGGCCCTCTGACCCCCATATAGTAAAGGGCCCTCTGACCCCCATATAGTAAAGGGCCCTCTGACCCCATATAGTAAAGGACTCTCTGACCCCATATAGTAAAGGGAACTCTGACCCCATATAGTAAAGGACTCTCTTATCCCAGTAGTTAAAAATATCACCTGAGAGTTGTAGTTTCAAGCTGTCATTTGCACTGAACTAGCAGCTGTTTTTTGCCCCAAACTGAGGAGACCCATCAGATTTACAGCATCCAGATGAGCAGTGACAGTGCTGAGTGAGTCCTGCCTTTACGCTTCCTGTAGTCAGGCTGCTGATCAGCTCCTGTAACTTTCTACGCAGGTTACTATGTGCAATTGCAGAATTTGGATCTAAATTAGGACTTGACCCGAGTATAAGTCGAGGTTAGGTTTTCAGGCTAACTTTAAAGCCTGAAAAATTTGACTTATACTCAAGTATATACGGTAACTGTGTGAACTTGGTCTTGTACCCCTGCTGTGTATAACATGATTGACAGTTCCCCAGATAAGCTACTCCCATCATTAAAACAGAACATCCAACATATCATTTAATTACATTCTCTGTAACCAACTCCCAATTTTATGTGACCTTCCCTTTAATTTGTCTCTAATTCTTCTTTCTGGTAAAAAAAAAAAAAAACTCTGTCAAGCAATTGAACAATTTAGGTTGGGTACACACGACCGGAATATTTGTCCCGGCGCTATAGGGAACCGCACGATAGATCGGGATTTTCCGACATGTCCGTTTGTCTGATACGGACAATCGAGGTCGGTTGCGGCCACCCGCCCCACACCAGCCAATATTTTCGGCCGATCCTCCTAAAGTGCAGTGAATTGTTCGATCGGCTGAAAATATTGGCTGGTGTGTACCCAGCCTTAGTTGGTACCTCAGCCTGATAAAAGGTGGGGGGTTCGACACCAATTGTCTGCCTTATACAATGTTGTTTTAACTCCTTACCCTGGGCAGTTTTGATAAAACCTCTTCGCTTCAATGCAATCAACACCCTGCATTCAGACAGTCCCTAAGGCTGGTTACACACCAGCCAATATTTCCAGGTGACTGACCGATTCACGGCACTTTCGGTCTGGTGTGGGGAGGCGGCCGCGATCAGACGAACGATTGATCGTACGCGTCGGAAAATTCCGACCGATTGTACGGTTCCCTATTGAAACGCACAATTGATCGTTCTCAAATTCTTCCGCAGTCGAATTTGCCGCGACCGACGAGCTAGCACTCGCTCAGGACAAATAGTCCGGCTGTGTGTACCCAGCCTAACACCTTGCTGTACAGATTCTTGTACAAGTCATTCTGAATTGAGAAAGCCAATTGGATGACTAGCGAAACGACTTCAAGAGATAAACTTCACGTCCAGTTGATTTAACTGAATACCGTAGACAATCCGTGACCTGGATGAATGAGAACCTTTATAATCCTTATACTTTGGTATATCTTCCATCTTCTACTCACTTTAAAAGTTTCTATCTGCTCTTGATCTGGCAGGGTAGGTAGACCAGATCCCTATTACACACCATGTTGGTCTCTTGGGTGACATTTTATTTTAAGGTGCAACCTTATAGCTCAGAGCCAACATGATGATAATGTAAATTCTTTCATCAGACTATGCAATTTACATAAAGCCCAGCGGGTAACCAATTACATCTTAAATGGCAGTTTTTTCGATTTGGTTTTGGCCAATAAAAAAAACCTTTTGCTTTTAATGGGAAGGTGAATTCAGTGATTTTATACTGTTTATTTATCACCCAAAATATCACTAACGTCTGCCTTAGATACATGTTCCATTGAACCGAGTTTGACATTGGCACAATATAGTATATGTATATAGATTTCTAGTAATAATCCCATGCCTCCCTGTTGTATAGTTAGGAATTGATTTTAACAGCATGAGAGATTTAAATGAGTTGTCTGGCTGTATGTAAGATACAGAATAGACTACCAACAGAAAAGGGTTCTCCAGGCAATCACACTAGGAATTACTTATAAAGCTGAACTCACTGTGAGCATCCAAACACAGTAAGTTAAGGATGGTGTCCTTTTTCAAGAGACTTGGCTTCCTTCCCTGTCTGTCCGAAAAGTACAGACCGGCTAATTCCACACCTATGGGGACTAAAATATGGGGACAGACTGAATAATCAATTACGCCTAACCCACAACTTAGCCTGTTATCCTGTGTACGTAAACCCGTTTTCTAGGATGGACTAAGCTAGAGGCACCTTAATATCCTCTGCCATATAAAGTAACCATCTTGTATTATTACATTCCTTAATGGAAAATCAAGCTGTTACTTAGTGACAACATATGGAATACAACCAACCTGCCCATTTTACACAAACGTTACGCAACAGATGCACCAACTGTTCCACATGAGTTTTTCAGGGAGATTCAACAAAAGTTCTTATCATTAAAAATTGTGCTAATTATTCCCCAACCAATCAGATGTTAGCTTTCAAATGTTAACTAAGCTCTGATTGGTTGGGGCAAAATTAGCACCATTTTTAACAATAACTTTTAAGGTTTACAAAGCCATCCTCCACAACACCGTATCTTGCTCATACAGTATATTGAATCATTGACCCATGCTGATCAGACTCTCTTCCAGACTATGCCTACAAATAGGAAAAGGAACTGAACCTTAACTTTCACGACAGCAATGGAAAAAGTGTTTCACACTCACCCACAAACTATCTATAACTTGCATATCTCAGGAAAAAACCATTTAAACTCTCTGGAGTGGGTATCGATGCCCAACTACATACAAAGGAGCTTTCCCGCATATTTGGGGACACCAGCCTCTCTCATATCTGGTCCTTGAATACAACAATTTTATAGATCTGTCAAAAGTTGACCATAGAAAATAGAGTAATGCTCCCACTACTGTTGCTACATTGGAAAACACTATCCTGCCCCCTTTTGAGAAAGTGGGTACAAGACTTCAGCCATATAAGGAAGATGGAAGAATTGACATCCTCCCACGACTATAAAGACTTTTTGAAACATTGGACACCCTGAGCCATGTTTACAAACTGTGACTAAATCTATTATTGTATATTAATATGATGATAAAACTTTATAATAAAGGAACAGCTCCCTACGTGATAATGTTCTGTGATACCAGCCTGCATGGGTTTCTATATTTTATGGTTAAATATAGGCAAGTAGACTCACATCTGATCTCATCCCATTTACCAATGCTTCTCTGTCCTTAACCTCATCGTTTCTTTACCTCTTCCCTTCTGATCTCAAGAGAACGATACTTGGTAGAATCATTTTACACAAAGAATTTATAAAGAAAGTATGTGTATGTGGGTCCAATGAAGGTCTCTAATAAGAGCCTGTTTCTACCCAGTGTTCGTATTCATTCTGGACATACAGTAGAACATGGAGGCCGCGTTGCTTATATTTAGTTTTTTCTTTCTAAAGAAGTTTTTTATTTTTTAACACTTCCAGTATAATAAATCCCAAGATGCCATTGCCTACATAATGGTCCACATCTGGTTGACTGAAGTAACCAGTAATAATTATCTTAACTTTAATTGCTAATTCTGTCGCGTTCTCTATCAACTCACCTTTTGCTTCGTCTTGTCACAAAGACCTACACATCACTGCCTTGCGGTTTCTATGGTGATTTAAGTACACTGGTAATTTCTGCTGTCCCCTGTGTAATTATTGTACGTTAATGTTAGTTTTGTGCAAAATACCGGGCAGGAGAAATGTTGAAAGGAATAAAAATAGGCAGACAGACTATGGAAACGATAAAAATAATATGAATAGCAGATCTTTGAAATGTGCCTTTCGATAAAACGCATTCAGACATTCATTTAGTTTTTATTCTAACAATTCTAAACAGTATACGGCCGCAGTGACCCCATAATTCTCCTAATCATTCTAAAGGTTACACTTAATAATTCTTCGGAACTTTACTTGTACCTTTCATAGAAGGACTGTGGAAGCACTCGTTAAGCTAAATTACAACTATTACTTGCGGAAGTGCGACTGATCTGGTTAAAAATGTATACAAACAAAGAACAGATAATCAATGCATATTCCTGGGCCACATAAAATATCATACTATCTGCACACTGGCATACATTATAAACAAAGAAAAGATAATCAATGCACATTCCTATGCCCCATACAATATCATATTATCTGCACACTGGCATACATTATAACATAGAAAAGATAATCAATGCACATTCCTGGGCCCCATACAATATCTTATTATCTGCACACTGGCATACATTATAAACAAAGGGGTTTTAGTATACATTACTGTGATCACATGAATGAAAAGCCTTCCAACCACGTCAAGGTAACCCCAGTCTGGAAGATCCTAACTTCTAACCTTTTTTACTTTTAATTCTGATTAATTATGGATCAATATAGCAATGTACTTGATTTCGTAAACATACAGCAACATTGGATTCACTGGTATTTGGTCTGTTTTAGGCCCTAAACAAATACATTTCTAGTGTGTATGTTCTTACAAATTCAACTCCGTTAATGTTTTAATGGGTCGTATATAATAAGAGGTGTAAGTTTGCTGTTATTTATAGCAACCAATCAAATGATCGTTTTTTAAGTAATTTACAGAGAATGCCTGCAGTTAGGTTGCGTATGATTGGTCGTTGTACATGAATTCAGTAACCAGGAAAACTTTTTCAACCGTATTATTCTTTCCAAGCCACAAATACAGAAGCAAATGCATGAATGGTATAGTAAACTAATAATCCACTTTAATGTATTTGCAGCAAATTGCATTCAGAGAATGAGGAGGACTCCGCCCCTTGATGAATTGCAACCGCCTCCATATCAAGATGACGGTGGATCCCCTCGCCTTTCATGTACCCCTTCTGAAATTGGGGACAGTAAATGTGAGTTTTCTCAATGTAGCAACAGCCCCAGATACTCTTATAACAAGTGCCCTAGCGAAGGAAGCACGGGCCACGAAATGGAAAGCTTCAAAAACACGGGCTATGAAGAGGACGTACCCAGTGACAGCACCGCAGTTCTGAGTCCTGAGGTAAGCTGGGGATATGCCTAACGCAAAGGATTGGTCCACCTGGTCTGCAGATTGTGGTCATCAGTGGTCCAGAGAGTATCCCAGGCCGTGTCTTGCTTTTGATCGAAAGGCAGAGAACCTTGAAATAAAAGCAGTGAACTGTGGCTTACCTCTCATTTTGATGTGGTTGCTGGGGAATTTACCTTTCTAACATGGGGATTGAGTTTTATTTCCCAGCATTCTAGTATCAAACAGTGTGGTCACTGACCATTGTATTCTTGAACATGCCCAGTTCTAAGCTCCTGCAGGAAATTGTAACAGCAGGCCACGCCTACTTTTATGAAAACTTTCAAAGGGCACTGCACAGAATCGTGCTTACCAATGTAATAAGAGTTAGCGTGGCTTTAAAGGGCACGTCCACCCCCAAAACTACAATTTAACCCACAACTGGCCCCACTGTGTAGTGTAATAAAATCCTTACCTCACACCCCAGCTCCAAATGGTTCTCCAGTAGCCCCCCCCCCAAAGTCCCAAAAACTGCCCACCAGGAGCATTGCAGAGTCCATATAGGACTCTTCCTCCTGTCTCTCCTCCGGGGGAGAATTTAGTCATGCTCAGTGCAGTCCTTCTTCCCCTCCCGTTTTTCTCTCTCCCTCCCCCTAGCACAAAACCCCTTTTCTGTAGTGTAGGGCTCCCAACCCCAAACGCCATAGTAGTTTCACACAAAACAACCCCGATCTGTACTTACATTACCTCTTTCCCCCGTCGATCTGCACAGCCGGAAGCCGCGTCCGTGATTGGCTGCCGGTCCGGCCCCCTGCTTGCAGTTTCATGCAAGCAGAGGGCTGTGACACATCGCCGGGGGAAAGAGGTCATGTAAGTAGTGATCAGGGGTCTTTTGTGTGAAACTACTATGGGGGTTGGGGGAGGGAGCCCTACACTACAGAAACAAGTTGTAAAATGGGGTGGACATGCCCTTTAAGATGGATTTTGTGGCACTTTGATATATCCATGTAACACAGCCAGTGCAACTGAAACTATAAGGCGGTAGTGGCTCTTTTGTGTGATCTTTTTAACCCCATCTTATAGTAGTTGTTAAAGGACAACTCCACCCTCATAATAATGTCTTTTAGAAAGAATGGCTCTTTAAATATGTTGATTTTACTTTGTCCTCTAAATTCATTACTGTTTTCCTGCTATGCTTCTGGATGCCTCATGGTAACTGAGCAATTTAGTGACCTGTACTGAGCCTGTACTGAGCCTGGGCATGCTCAGAAGAGGCAGACGGGGGATTAACATTCAGTCATTGGCTGTGATGTCAACTGTCAAATCCATAACTGACAGTTACTAACTGGAAGAACCAGGAAGCAGAAACAGGACATTGTGCAGGATTTCAGCTTAGACTTAAATATTTCAGATTTAAAACTACCGTATATACTCGAGTATAAACAGAGTTTTTCAGGTTGTAAAATCAGCCTGAAAAACCAAACTGGGTTTATACTCGAGTCAGTTACCTTACAAATGAAATCCAGAAGCTTCCGCAGTACAATCCAGGCAGCCGCTCGCTCCCACGCTCCCTTACTGGCGGCCAGCTGACGTCACTGCCCGGCGCCGAGTAGTGACGTCAGCCGGCGTTCAGTATAGGGAGCGTGGGAGCGAGCGGTGCCTGGATTGACTGCGGAAGTGGAACAGGGAAGCTGGAACTGGAAAGCTGGAACTGGAAAGCTTTAACAGGAAAGCTGGAACAGGGAAGCTGCCACAAAAGGTACACACTGAACTGGGGGGAAGGGTGAGGGGTCATAAGTTTCTACCCTCGACTATACTCTAGTCAAAACTTAAAAAAAAAATTCTGTTAAAAATAGGTACCTCAGTTTATACTCGGGACGGTTTATACTCGAGTATATATGGTATTACCGTTTAGTTTTCATTTCATCCAGAGCACTCAGTCATGCCCCTAACCAGCCCTGTCCATACAGGGAATAGGACTCGTCAGGATAGGCCCCTTTAAATTGACACTAAACTGGTATTGGCATGTACAGTGCATCTTAATCTATTATTCGCTAGGAGGTAACATTCCTTATTGAGGGCAAGTCCAGCACTCAAATGAAAACTTACATACAGGTAAATCACCCCCCTTAACTGTAATAGTTTGAAATCTGAAATATATAAGTCTAACATTAAATCCTGCACAATGTCCTGTTTCCGCTGTTTCTGCTTCCTGGTTCTTCCAGTTAGTAACTGTCGGTTATGGATTTGACAGTTGACATCACAGCCAGTGACGGAATGCTGATCCCCCAGCGGCCTCTTCTGAGCATGCTCAGACTCAGTACAGGTCACTAAAATGTTTCCATAAGGCATTCAGAAGCATAGCAGGCATACAGTAATGAATTCATAGGACAAAGTAGGATATATCAACATATTTCAAACAGGTCATTCTTTCTAAAAGATGTTATAATGGGGGTGGAGTTGTCATTTGAGCTTACCTGCCGACTCCCCACTCACAGCTTCTCCCCAGCAGATGGCGCAATGTCTTGACCGCACAATCTTTTGCACATGTGCACCAATATTAAAGATCGGAGCATGATCAGGACAGCACTCTGATCAGCTGGAGAGAAGCAGCGAGTGAAGCAAGTTTAACTCAGGCGTTCTATTATTCACAGGGGGGTGGTAATAATAAAGATGCACTGTACATGCGTGTACCTTTTTAGTGCCCCCATTATAAACAATTTATAATCAGTTGGCATTAAATATGTTTTACTCAAAAACCTGACATGACTGATGGCAGCTGGAATTCAGAACAGCTGGGCAGACCTGAATATCCAAAGCCTGGTCTAGACTGAACAGCAGGGGTACGGCACACGTCTAGAGTACATGTTTCAATGCAGCTGCATTTACTGGATTCCCTGTTATAAATAAAATCAGAGCCATCACTGGAAAACAAAACCTGTTAATTGAATTCAGATGTGTTCCTTGTGGTATGGAGACAGTGCATAGGTTGCAAGGCTAAGATAGCTAAGATAACTTGGGGTTACCGGATGACAAGATACTGTAAACATGTCAATCTTCTCATATCAACTCCCCAGGGGAGGGAATTGGAAGTGGGAAAAAACTTTGAAAAGTGGAACTGTGGTCTCCAGAAAAATTTTAAATGAAAGGCCAGTTTCCTACCTTTAAAATGAGCCATCAACCACCTCTCTATGTGCTGCACAGCCCACGATATGAAGAAATCACTGGTCAGAAAGTTAGGGGGTGGGAGGTTCTGATTCTGCGGTCAATGGTAGTTTGGCCTTCTAATCTGCGGTTGGCACATGCTCGGTGCAGGAGAAATGAGAAGAAACCAGGAAGAGATTGAGTGACAGTGACTAAAGGGGGGGGGCACCTCAGACCCAACCCCATGGCCTGCAAGGGGAGGGGCCATGGGGGCCCACAAGGAGCAGGAGCAATGTTTGTATGAGAAAATCTAACTTTTTAGTCCAAATGTACATTAAAGGACAATATTCTAACCTCCTTCTCACTCCTCTCCTTCCACACTTGAGTACCCAGGTTGAGGACCTAAACTGTTAGGATCAGAGGTTAGGTTAGGTTATAATTGTCTTTTAAATTTCATGTCCACCCTTAAAAAAAACAACAACAAAAAAACCTGCACTTGTCATGTATTTGCCCCTATCCCCAACTGCCATTTTTAGCACTTTCTAACTGGATATTTAGTGATAAGTATATTCCCTGCTCTCTCCGTTTCTAACATAGATTGCCGCCTCCTTCCCCTGCTCAATGAACTTTTAGGAACTTGGATCTTCCCATGGTAAAGGTAGGGGAATTTAATTGGTAGTGAAAAAACAGAGGGCTTCCTGTAATAAAAGGTTTTCTTGATTTCCAACTGGTTTATTTTTAGTGAGGAATTACCATGAAAGACAGTAAGGGGGCACAATCATTTTTAACCCCTTAAAGACTGCTGGTAGACTTGAACTATATAAACTGTGAACTATAAAAACACCAATTAAAATCCTGTGTGGGTGTATATATATATATACCGTATATATATATAAGTATTGTGGGACTGAACAATGTGTAGGCATTCAGATGACTTGGCAGAATTCCCTAATTTTAGGCTTTCTGCATGTGTATATTTAATTGATTTAATCCCGCGCTGCTGGTTCCCTTCTGCACCTTAAATTGGCGGTGAAATGACCTGAGGCTCAAACACGAATTTCGGTTCCTGCTTAATAGTCAATTTTGACAAGTTCTTAGCTGAAGGGTAAAATCTGCAAAAATAGAGATTTCTAAAGTCTATAAATAACTGGTTGGTCGGATTCCAACTCTCTCAATCTGGCCAACGTACGAGGTTTTAACAGCCACTCTAAGGGACGTCCTCATTCTAAGGCCCTTATTGCTAAATACAACGTATCTGAGAACAAATGGGATATACGTGCAGTCATGTTCTTTGCTGCTTTTTATTTATTCTTCTTCTTCTTCTTGCAGGATATGTCAGCCAGAGGATCATCTTCACAGCTTCCGAAATCATTTGATCCGGAGCCAGTAGCTAAATATGGCACGTTGGATGTAACTTTCGACTATGATTCACAAGAACAGAAACTTCTAGTTACCGTGACAGCTGTCACAGACCTGCCCACACATAACAGGACAGGCAATAGCAATTCGTGGCAAGTCCATCTTGTTTTGCTCCCTATGAAGAAGCAGCGAGCAAAAACTGGTATCCAGAAGGGACCGTGCCCTGTGTTTACGGAAACGCTTAAGTTTAATCACATAGAATCAGAAATGATCGCCAATTACGCTGTTCGGTTCAGACTGTATCTTGTACGACGCATGAAAAAGGAGAGGATAGTAGGGGAGAAGGTATTTTATCTAACCAAGCTGAACCTTCAGGGAAAGATGTCCGTTCCGGTGGTCTTGGAATCTTCTTACAGCCTTTCAGTAAGTACTTATAAAGGACCACTTCATTAAAGGGGAGGTTAAAGCAAAAATGAATAAGTGCTTTTCTTGAGATCTATTGTAATAGTGCCCAATGAATTTTCGTTTTTATTAAATGCCTTTGTTTAATGAGAGGCCATGTGCAGGTCATTTTAGTGTTTACTTGACAACCGGTTTCCTTGACTGACAGGCATATGCTGATTGGTAGTCTGCCAGATGGGAATTAAGGAGACACTGTTGTTATTTTGGCCTGACCAGTCGTTTGGCCTATCGAAGACCTAAAATTCAGTTGGTCATGCTCCAAATAGTCGAACTGATAGAGTTCGATAAGGCAGGCAACCAGGCTGGAATGTAGTAAAGTCCTTTATTAGTAACAAACGCTAAAAACACACATCGCGGCCATAGCTGCATGGAGACATTAACAGGGAGATTCAATAAAAGTTCTTATCGTTTAAAATGGTGCTAATTTAGCCCCAACCAATCAGATCTTATTTAACATTTGAAAGCTAACATCTGATTGGTTGGGGCCAAATTAGCACCATTTTTAACGATAAGAACTTTTATTGAATAACCCTGATAGTGTGCACAGATGGACACAAACATGGCTCCACCCTACGCGTTTCATGGAGCTCGTCCACTTCCTCAGGGGCTGTGTTTTTAGCGTTTGTTACTAATAAAGGATAAAGGTTTTTACTACGTTCCAGCCTGGTTTGCCTGCCTTATCGAACGCTATCAGTTCGACTTTTTGGAGTTCTAATACATTCAGAAGGCGTAGTGAGCACCGACTGCATAGGAGAAGACGCTCCCGAACAGGTGTGTTGATCGTTGGAAGTTTCAGTTGGTCATGCTGTCAATTGTGGGTCTTTGAATTACAAGAAATCCCACATTTTCTAAAATTGTCTGCACACGATCTGCAGTAGCTGGTCATTTCTTTAGGAATGTCACGTAACTTGTGAACAGGTAGATACGATTTGCATCATCTAAAAGATCTAACCTGAAACATTAGAAAAAGAGAATTATTAATGTGGAAGAACCTATGGCAATTATCTGTATATTAAGTAAAACACTAATCAATGTACCATAATCATCATGCCAGTGGCATATGTAGTAGAAACTTGGAAAGGAAACTTGTCCATGTGTTTAGGAAATGGAACTGTTGCCCATCTGGACATTTCTTTGTTGCCCCCTGTGACTACATCATCCAAGACTGCTATCCATTTGTGCAGTTCTAAGCAGTTGCATAATTAGTGATTCTCTATAGCGCGCATTATCATGCATACGCGCTAAAGAGGATTAGAACCAGGAAGCGATCGGGATTTGTTCTGCAGCGGAGGATTGCAAGAAAAGTCACAGGGACTGTCACATGGTTTCAGAGCAGGAAGCAGAAAGTGCAGGAGATCTGGTGATGCTGCTACCATATCAAACATTAAAATGTAAATATCTTCAAAACTGTGAAAAAAAAATAATATAAGTAAATTGCAAAAATACTCCGGAAAACAATTCCTGTCAATTTACCTTAAGTCATTTTTGGACCACAATTACACTTTAAAGGACAACTATAATGTAAAAATGTACATTTAAGAAATGAAAAAGTCCCTGGGGCAGGGAGGTAGGATTGATTATCTCTACCTCCCAATTTTGTTACACAGAGGAGCTACAGCACAAACAGTTTTCATCTGCCAGGTTAGTGTCAGGGCCTTCCAGTGTTAAAGATGGTGCTGAAGCACTCAGGAAGACTGGCAGAAGCAGTTCTTTGTGCTGCTGTTCCTCATCGAAACTATTTTGGGTGGTAGAAAATCCTACTCCCTGCCCTTTTGGACTTTTCATTTTAACTGTTTTTGAAAAAACTTTATACGCACTATAATTTTCTTGTAAAATATCTTCCTATAATGAACCATCACAAACTAAAACCTCTAAATCCTGCTGCACTGGGGCTGCTGGTGGCATTCATGCTATTCCTGTGGTGCTCCACTATTTAGTTAAACCAATGATAATCCACCTGGTAAAAGGCTGGTGATAGCACAGACATTCTATAGATCCCGAATCTGGTGCTACTAAGACTTAATCATTGTATGGCTAAAACTGCTGATCAGTAAAATTCATTATAAGCTAATAATGCAGGTACTTTGGTTGTCAAACAGCCTCTATAAAGAGATTGAGTTAAGTTCTTTACAGAATAGAATTTATTATATTCCTTCTGTATATAAAGTCAAGAAGCTCATCCACTGTCAATAAAGGGAACTGTATTTGCATTTCAATATTATTGCTGGAGTGAAACCAGTGTATGACTGATTGGGTAAGAGCAAATAATATCATTGCTCATTTGCCTCTAAAGCTGCTACATTAATGCTTCACAAGCATATATTATACGTACTCTGCCATGGAACAGAATAAATGTAATTAAACCATAGCCGGTGGAGGTGAAAGGAGGATATTATATTATTTTTACATCATAACAAAGCAAAGAACAAAATGTCTTTTATTCTTTTCAATAGAACATATTTCCCTTCCAAGACTATAATATTAATTTACTGCAATGTTGTTAAAGGGCATGTCCACCCTTCTAAAAAATGTTTTACATAACATTCCCCCTGTCCCCCCAGCCCCAACCGCTATATTTTTATCATCAGAAAGTGCCCCAAACATTACTCACCTCCCCTCTTTCCTCCGCAGCGCTGCCAGGCCCTCTGCTTGCGAGAAAATGCAAGCAGAGGAGCGGGACCGGCAGTCGCGTCTGTGATTGGCTGAGCGGCAGCCAATCATGGACGCGGTTGCCGGGAGTTCAGTGCGGCGGAACTCCACTACGTGCCCCATTACGGAACCCTCTGTGTTGTGGGGGTCCTTACCTTTCTCCTCTGCTCCTTATGGTTATCCTGTAGGACCTGATGAAAGTACAGAAAAGTGAACATTGGGGGCCTGCCTTTGTCTCATCCGGTATCTACCTCCTTCTTGTCCTCCCTTAGGACTCTGACGTGCATAGAGGAGCTCCCCACCTCAGGAACCTATGGTGCTGCATTCTATTAAAAATAAACTGCTATATTGTATGGGACTTTCCCCAACCCAAAAACCAACCTTGTTCCCTTGGCTCCCTCGATAACCAGCAGCCGTTTCTGTGATTGGCTGACTCACAGCCAATCACAGATGTGGCTGCCGGTCCCGCCCCTACTGCTCTTCTGTTCCCAGAAGTAGCAGTGGAGACAGAGGCCTAGGAACTGAAAGGTAGATATTTCCTGGCACTTTATGTTAAAACCCTATCATTTAGGGCAGAGGGGGGGGTCCCCTACACTACAGAAATTTTTATTTGGGGTAGAGATACCCTTTATTAGCCTTTTGTTGCTCCACCACACCCTGTCCAAAATCTGTCCAATTGAAAGATACCTATCTTTCCGTTGGTTTGCCCATGACTCAAAGGGGCAGAGCAATGAAGGACCGGCGATCTAAAATCAAAATATTTAAATATTTCAAAATAATCAAATATTTAGAACTCTGAACCGTAAATACAGGAGTGAGGAATTGGTCATTTAGGTCCTCACCCTGGATAGTTTCTTAATGGAGGGGGTGGTTTGGGGGCTATAGTTGTTCATCTTGGGCAGACTTTTTTTTGTTGGCAAAACGTTTGGCTGAACCAATTGCTTTTTATTTTAGGCAAGCAAGAACATTTACTTATTAGCACCGAAGAGGCAATGACTCCAGCCATTTTGTTTCGGTCCTAGTCTAGCAGTGGGTATTAAGTAGAGGTGAGGCAGCACTTACTATGATGTGTTTGTGTTGCTGCATGACAGTACTTGTTTTGTTCAAGCTCAGTCCCCCAGCCCCCTGCCAGACTACCTGACTCTCTGTGAGGGCAAACATCATCAGTAATCCCTATGAGGCAGCATTGGGAGAGAGAATTTCCCATCATGCATGTCATGTACAAACTGTCACTATTCTAGCTACAGCAAAACTATATATAACAGAAGAGTTTATGAAAATAAGGCACTTGATTGACAGCTGAAATGTAAGATGTTTCAGACTGGATGACTGAAGGTTTTAAAAATGTTCATTAATATTAGGTTCCATCTCTGCCAGCTTCAGTGGCTGTTATACTTTCTACCCTTACACAGGTTATTACTTTATCTGATCTTTATACTTCTTCTCAATCATATGACCTTGCCTTAAAAAGCATTGTCAGTTTGCCTATGTATTGTAAAACGAGCACAGAAACATTTTATTGAATTGATGAAATACAGCCCTGAAAATGCCAACTTTTCCTATTGTTTTGTATTGTTCTTTAGAAAAATCGTAACTCCATTCAACTGTATTCACAAATGACAAGACAGATACTCATTCTTTCCATTTTATCCCCTTTCTTGACAGTTGTTATCCTCTTAATCTTTGTGTAATACCACATGTGGTTCTTTTTTCCTAATTACATTCCCCTGACTGACTACTTTAACTTAATTGTTGAAAAAGCCCAGCACTTAACATTGTACCTCCAACCGCATAATGAAAAATGAAGTATCCTTCGCAGCTTCGGATGATCTAGTAAATATAACAAAAAATAGGTTTGGGTGGGTGCTGAATATGAATCAAATTTTTATTGAGACTGAACTTGTCCTATTCTATTTTCTGTAGTAATTGCCCCGTTATTTGTGCTTCTTTATAAAAATGTCTAGTTAACACTATGCCTTCACATGCTTATAAATATCTGTCTTATTAGGTGCAACTGTTTTCACTACAATGCCTTTGATACACTTGTAGGTTAAAGACACTGGGCACTCTTAAAGGAGAACTAAACTTGTTTTTTTAAGTCTAATTTGAAAGCTTTTCTCCCCAGAAAGCCTATACATTGTACAATTTGTCTCTCGTTGCATTTAGTACATGTTAGTAATATATTCTGTAGCTAAGAGGGCTTTTATATTGTTGCCAGTACAACTGGCAACAATGAAGTCTTCAGAGAGCCATGCCCCTGACCCCAGTATTCACTGTCTCTATATAGAGAGGTCTCCACACCAATATGGAAGTCCCTGATAAGAATTGTTACCCTACAGTTTATTAACCAGCCAGTGTGATTTGGATACAGTCTTCCTGGGCCAATAAAAAATATTCAGCTTGTTTTACTGACATTTTTTAGCAAGACAGAGTACATGAGGTTGCAGGTTCCATCCCCTTCTCTCTGTTCTGTGTCTGGGAGAGGAGGATCTTTGTGCTGTTCTATAATTGGCCTTCGGCTTCTAGGAAGCAAGGCTGCAACTTCCTTGTTTTGATCTGTTGAGCACTACAAAGCATGTTAAAGGACAATTATACTTGCCTCCCCCTCCTTTCTCTCCTTCCATACTTGAAGAGTACCCACGATAAGGACCTAAACCGCTAGGTCCTCACCTCTGGGCACTTAACAGAATGTCTGTAACACTTGCTAAAAGCGCTCCTTCCCTGGCTGGCTCCTCCTCCGCCTTCTGACAGCAGGCTGGGAAGTGGACAATGGGAAGATTACCTCTGATTGGTTCCTATTGCGCCTTTTATTGTACTTTTATAGATTTCTATATTTTTGTATTCCGCCTTCTCCAATATAAGTTTCTTCCTAATACCCTTCTCCGCATTCTTTTCTTATGAACCTTTCATGATCCTTTACCGATCTGCGGCTTACAGTATTTTATTAACCCCGTCCTGATTTTTTTGAAGTTTAAATGTTTTCATATTTCGGCGATTTGTAATTTTATATCGGCGCAATCAAATCTCCTTGTCCTATATTTGCCATAATTGATTTATGTGCAAATAACATTGAATCTGAATTGCATATGCAGCAAAGGTTGTAAAAATATATCCAAGGCGCTCTCTCCAACTGCCAATATAGTGTAATTGCAATAAATCTCCACTTTCTGGCGACTGTACAGTGACAAAGGCAATTGCATTGTTAGCTCGGATCCCCGCATAATAACCGAATGTTTAAATAAAATCGACACTGCCAGACACCCACACACAAATCTCAGGTTTATTATTTGAATCTTGAATTTGGAAACTGGTGTTTTTTTTAATAAAAGCTTTATCATTCTTGTAGTGAAATCAGTGAGATTTTTAAAGGAAAAAACATTGGGTTGTTGGCCTTAAAAAGATGGAGAGTTTACAGTGGCTGCTGGGGTTGTGCCGTTCCTGTATCTGTGGTTGACTGGTCCCTGGTGTGTAACACCCCCCCTGGTACCCTGGCAGAGATTAGCAATTAAAGGAGAACTAAACACAAATTTTTATACTTCCGAATCTGAAAACAACCCCCCAAGTAAATAGCATTAAATTACACGTAGGTTGGTGAAGAAGTAACTGTGTGTATGTGCAGCGTCTGGCCACACCCCTGATCTCAGTCACATGCTCTCTTGCTTGATCTGTCCTGTCAAAGGATTGGCTAGAGACTACAAGTGGGTGTGACCAACTGTAACAAGTTTTTGACGTGGCTTAGGACTGAGCTTGTGTGAAGAACAAAATAGTCGTTGACCGCACTGTGTGATAATGGAATGTTGGGAAGTAAAGCACAAACTGCGTGTTAGTAAAATACATTTCCCAGCAACCACATCAAGGTGTTCTGCTTTCTGATTCAGTGTTGTTCTGGCTTTACTTTGTTACCCCTATTTACTTGATGTAGTGAAACTGACCAGAAAACAGTTAATCCATGTTCAGACTTCGATAGAAAAACATTTGTGTGTCTGTGTGTAGGGGTGACAACAGGAAAAAATGGCCAGTCTTCTAAATCAAAAAGAGATTTAATACCGTATATAAACAATAAATGTGGGTGACCAATAGACTGTAGGAATCGGAGTTATATGTAAGACTGGCATTGGGGCGTGGGTATAAATGTCCACTAAGGATTAGAATTGTGCATTAGTACTGTTCCTGTGATAGTTCCAATACAGATCCTTAGCTTATGAATAAAAAATAAATCTAAAATGTGATTAAAAGATTGAATTTATCCTTCCTAAAACTGACATTACCCGGAGAATTATAGTGGGATTAGTGGGTGTGGGGGGGGGGGCACATTGCATTGCACAGAGAAGATATTAACACGCTCTGCTGCAATGCACAGTATGGGACTTCATTCAAGGGTCCAGATCATTCCAGCTGCTGCCATTGTGCAAACCGTACGGACCGTGTGTGTGTGTGATAAAGAGAGAATGAGTTCGGGGAGTGAAATAGATATGGGGAGTTTGTGTGTTTACAGAGAGAAGTGAAAGACGAGACCTAGCGATGTGCAGGCTGGTGTCTAATCTAAATATCAAGGCAATTGGACGGTGCTGATCCCCACATTAAATGGAAGTCACGGCCTGAATTATTGATGTGAAACATTGGTGGCGGATCAGCCAAGCACCCCGCGTGTGACAGAGACAGCAGTACGTGGCTTTGTTTCCCTGGCGATGAAAATTAAAACCCAATGGGGGTGGAATAAGGATCTGGTCAGATGGCGACGCTGTGAAGTTAACTGATCATTAGACAGACTTAGGGAAATAAATTGAAAGGACCCGTCTTGTGCTGTCTATGGAGCTGTCACAGTGTGAACAGAGAGAACCGGGCTTGGCATCCTAACTCCGCTCCCTTTCGGATACAATAAGCCAAGAGCAAAGGGTTAAGGCCTTTTTATTTAAACTATTATTATTCCTGTGGCTGCCACCTCTGCCATTATTCCTGTCTAATGTAATGTCAAGAGACACAAGAGAATTCTCACACAGACGCGTCAGTTTGTCATTCTGAACCTGCCAGGATCATTAAATCCTGCACTCGATGAGCAGAAAACATCCAGGATAATGTATATTAGGAGTGCATGGAAATGGAGAAAGTCTGGGATGTAGGGCAAGGCCCCTCTTTTCTCTGCCCCTAAAACCGACACTTTCTAGATGATATTATGATGGAAAGCACCGTGACACCATAGAACAGCAGTAGGAGATCTATCATGTGTACGGTTAAAATGAAAAGTACTTGGGACAGGGATATAGGAATGGTAATTCCTACCTCCCAATATTGTATCTGTGCACCAGCCCAAAGAAAACCGATTCTTCCTCCTGGCTTCAGCACTATCTTTAATAAAGGATTAGTCCAGGTCTAGCCTGCCCAATGAAAACTGTACGTGCCGTAGTCCAGGTCTAGCCTGGCCAATGAAAACTGCACGTGCCGTAGTCCAGGTCTAGCCTGGCCAATGAAAACTGTACGTGCCGTAGTCCAGGTCTAGCCTGGCCAATGAAAACTGTACGTGCTGTAGCTCCTCAATGATACTGTGCGGTAGGAATACTCAATCTCACCTTCTTACAACAGGTACTTTCCATTTTTTTAATTTTTTAGTGTATTGAATCATATTCGCAATCGGATTGCACATTAATATGCCCTAGAGTGGCCTAGCCCTCAGTGTAAATTTCCCTTACCTGTCTGTGTCAGGGAAAACACCGTACTATGCCAGTCATTCTCTGATACCAACAGATTAAACTTCCAAATGCAGATCTACCCTCTTAGGGCTAGGCCCCACTTGCTCATTTTTTTAAGCGTTTGCGCAACGCGTTTTGCGTTCGCAAAAACGCATGCGGTTTGGTTATAATGGAAATCGCGGGAACGCAAAAATCCCTGCGATTTCCCAATGTTATTCTCTCATATTGATTGGTCTAGGCCGGTAAATATTGACCATTTAACACTGCGGAATAACAGCCCTTTCATCGGGTTCCAATCGATTAAATGGTTGGATTTATCAAAATATTGAAACAGTCAATGGCCTGTATAAATGCTACAGTGGAAATCGGCCCATGTTTGTTTTGTTTGTGCATTGTTCATGTTTTTACCTAATTGCACATTTCTCCAGCGTTGATTGATTGCTGTGTTATTTATTTCTGCCATGGTAATACGCCGGGAGGCCTAAAAGCCTTAACTCTGTACATCAGTTTCAGAATAATGACACAAGTCGGTGATCTATGTCGTATCTGTTTATTACCTTGTTAGGTTCCATTTCATTATTCTGTGTGGCACCGTGATATATCTCGCAATAGTGTAGCACACCCATCACATTATTGTAAATATTTTATTATTCTATCTTTTCATGGGGCAATACTGAAGATATGAGACTTTATACAATGTGAAGTAGTCAGTGTACAGCTTGTGTAACCGTGTACAGCCATTAATGTATAAACTGCTGGCAACAAAAGTAAGGATACCGCTAAGTAAAATGTCCAATATTTTGTGTGGCCACCATTATTTTCCATAAGTTGGCACTGGAATCCTCTTCCACTCCTCCATGACGAACACAGTCGGTAGATGTTGAAGACCATGAAATCCTCCATCTTCCAGTTGAAGATGCCCCACAGATGCTCAATAGGGTTTAGGTCTGGAGACAGGCTTGGCCAGTCCAGCACTTTTAAGTTTTTTTTACCAAGGCAATGGTCTTGGAGGTGGGTTTGGGGTCATTATCATGTTGGAGACTGCCTGTGGCCCAGCTCTGCTTCAGTATGTCACAGTTCACGTTGGCATTCAAGGTTCCCTCAATGAACTGTCTTTCTCCAGTGCCAGCAGTACTCATGCAGCCCCAAACCATCACACTTCCACCGTCATGCTTCACTGTAGGCAAGACGCACTTATCTTTGTACTCCTCACCTCCACATACGCTTGTTACTATCTGAACCAAATAAGTTTATCTTGTTCTCATCAGACCACAGGATGCGTGTTTCAGTAATTCATGCTCTTACTCGTCTTGTCTTCAGCAAACTGTTCACAGGTTTTCTTGTGCATCATCAGAGGCTTCCAATTTGATGCAGTGTGCGGTGTATGGTCTGAGCACTGGCAGGCTGACCTCCCACCCCTTTAACCTCTGCAGCAATGGTGGCAGGACTCTATTTGCAATATGACCCTGAGCATGTGCACTCAACTTCCTTGGTCGTCCATGGCGAGGCCTGTTCTGATTGGAACCTGTCCTGTTAAACCACTGTATAGTCTTGTCCACTATGCTGCATCTAAGTTTCAGGGTGTTGGCGATCTTCTTATAGCTTCGGCCATCTTTATGTGGAGCAACTATTAGTTTTTTCCAGATCCTCAGAGTTTTCTTTACCATGTTTAACTTCCAGTGACCAGTATGATTGTATTTTAGAGCGATAACAACAAATTTAACACACTTGCTCCCAATTCACACCCGACACCTTGTAACACTAACGAGCCACATGACATGGCCCATTGGGCAGAATTTGGCCATTTTTCACTTAGGGGTGTACTAACTTTTGTTGTCAGCGACTTCGGAACAGGAAATTGCCACTTTTATACAAGCTGTATACTGACCACATTACATTGTATCAAAGTCATATCTTCAGTGTTGTCCCATGAAAATAAGATGTGATATAAATGGAAATTGGGCAATAGATTTAGTACCAGATTTACTGGTTAGCCTCTAGCTCTCTGAAGTATTAGAGACACTACCCTAGAATAATGGAACGTGTAACGTTATATTGACTGTGGGTTTCATTCAGACCACATGTGGCTCCTGGATAATAATGCCCTGAAGTCTAATGGTTTTCTGATTATATGAAGATTGATTTGTGTGTCTGAGGGAGGTAAACCATATGAATTATTATCTCTATAAATAGATCTGCATTATATGAGTATAGGGCAATACTAACTGGCTGTTCTGCAGTGTTCTGAACTGTTCTCTAACAGAATCTGTATAGTTTATTTAGGGCCTGGTTAAAGGAACACCAAGCAAATTTTTAGTTTGCAGAACCCACTGCAAGCCATTAACTTTTTTCTACCCAACCCGTCCAGATGGCTGTGCTATGGTGCACAGCCATCTGGACGTGTTGGCAGCAATGTGCCAATTAAAGTACACCACTTTGCAGCAGTGTGCCTATTAAAGTACACCACTTTGCAGCAATGTGCCTATTAAAGGACACCACTTTGCAGCAATGTGCCAATTAAGTACACCCTTTGCACATGTGCCTATTAAAGTACACCACTTTGCAGCAATGTGCCAATTAAAGGACACCACTTTGCAGCAATGTGCCAATTAAGTACACCACTTTGCGCAATGTGCCAATTAAAGTACACCACTTTGGCAGTGTGCCAATTAAATACAACCACTTTGCAGCAATGTGCAATTAAAGTACACCACTTTGCAGCAATGTGCCAATTAAAGTACACACTTTGCGCAATGTGCCAATTACAGACACCACTTTGCAGTGTGCCAATTAAAGTACACCACTTTGCAGCAATGTGCCAATTAAAGGACACCACTTTGCAGCAATTTGCCAATTAAAGGACACCACTTTGCAGCAATGTCCAATAAAACACCACTTGCAGCAATGTGCCAATTAAAGGACACCACTTTGCAGCAATGTGCCTATTAAAGGACACCACTTTGCAGCAATGTGCCAATTAAAGTACACCACTTTGCAGCAATGTGCCAATTAAAGGACACCACTTTGCAGCAATGTGCCAATTAAAGTACACCACTTTGCAGCAATGTGCCAATTAAAGTACCCACTTTGTAGCAGTGTGCCAATTAAAGTACACCACTTTGCAGCAATGTGCCAATTAAAGGACACCACTTTGCAGCAATGTGCCTATTAAAGGACACCACTTTGCAGCAATGTGCCAATTAAAGGACACCACTTTGCAGCAATGTGCCAATTAAAGGACACCACTTTGCAGCAATGTGCCAATTAAAGGACACCACTTTGCAGCAATGTGCCTATTAAAGGACACCACTTGCAGCAATGTGCCTATTAAAGGACACCACTTGCAGCAATGTGCCTATTAAAGGACACCACTTGCAGCAATGTGCCAATTAAAGTACACCACTTTGTAGCAGTGGCCAATTAAAGTCCACCATTTGCAGCAATGTCCATTAAAGGACACCACTTTGCAGCAATGTGCCAATTAGGACACCACTTTGCAGCAATGGTGCCTATTAAAGGACACCACTTTGCAGCATTTGCCAATTAAAGGACACCACTTTGCAGCAATGTGCCTATTAAAGGACACCACTTTGCAGCAATGTGCCTATAAAAGGACACCACTTTGCAGCAATGTGCCTATTAAAGGACACCCTTTGCAGCAATGTGCCATTAAAGGACACCACTTTGCAGCAATGTGCCTATTAAAGGACACCACTTTGCAGCAATGTGCCAATTAAGGACACCACTTTGCAGCAATGTGCCTATTAAAGGACCCACTTTGCAGCAATGTGCCTATTAAAGGACACCACTTTGCAGCAATGTCCATTAAAGGACACCACTTGCAGCAATGTGCCAATTAAAGGACACCACTTGCAGCAATGTGGCCTATTAAAGGACACCACTTTGCAGCAATGTGCCATTAAAGGACACCACTTTGCAGCAATGTGCCTATTAAAGGACACCACTTTGCAGCAATGTGCCTATTAAAGGACACCACTTTGCAGGCAATGTGTCCTATTAAAGGACACCACTTTGCAGCAATGTGCCTATTAAGGACACCACTTTGCAGCAATGTGCCTATTAAAGGACACCACTTTGCAGCAATGTGCCAATTAAAGGACACCACTTTGCAGCAATGTGCTATTAAAGGACACCACTTTGCAGCAATGTGCCAATTAGAGACACCACTTTGCAGCAATGTGCCATTAAAGGACACACTTTGCAGCAATGTGCCTATTAAAGGACACCACTTTGCAGCAATGTGCCTATTAAAGGACACCACTTTGCAGCATGTGCCTATTAAAGGACACCACTTTGCAGCAATGTGCCTATTAAAGGACACCACTTTGCAGCAATGTGCCTATTAAAGGACACCACTTTGCAGCAATGTGCCTATTAAAGGACACCACTTTGCAGCAATGGTGCCTATTAAGGACACCACTTTGCAGCAATGTGCCTATTAAAGCCACCACTTTGCAGCAATGTGCTCTTAAAGGACACCACTTTGCAGCAATGTGCCTCATTAAAGGACACCACTTTGCAGCAATGTGCCTATTAAAGGACACCACTTTGCAGCAATGTGCCTATTAAAGGACACCACTTTGCAGCAATGTGCCTATTAAAGGACACCACTTTGCAGCAATGTGCCTATTAAAGGACACCACTTTGCAGCAATGTGCCTATTAAAGGACACCACTTTGCAGCAATGTGCTGTATCAATTAAAGATTAGAACACATCTTTGCAGCAATGATCTTGAACCGCATTCTTCTTGAAGATGTTGCAGCCATGGATCATTATAACATTTTTTTACGTCTTCAACCAACTTTTAGTTCAGTAAACTGCCCAATATCCATGAGTCTGTTAAAGAGAAGTATAAACGGAAATTGATTTTAACAATGTTGGATGTTGGTAGATGTAGTTATGTACAGGTGAGATCTCCCTAATCAAGGAGATAAGTCCTGGTAATTGAAAAGGATGGACATATGTCTTTATTTAGAGCTCGGCCACACTGCTGCGCTTTTTGTTTGCACTTGCGTTTTTCCATATCATTAAAACGCGTCAACACACCGAAAAGCTTGTTTTCGGGTGCGTTGCGTTTGCGATTTGCGTTCTGCAGTTTAAATCGCAATCGCATGCATTTTTCAATAGTTAATAAAAAAAAACGCAATGAAATCGCATGCGATTGCGTTGCAGTGTGGCCGTGCCCTTAACCTCCAAAATTATGTAACTATGTAACCTTATCTACTGGCTGGGAATGTATTTTGGGCAATCATGTCAAATTGCCTTAATCTGAATTTTTTTAGAAGATATTTATTGGTCTACTTCCAAAATGAAGTCAGCCTGATGCCTGCCACTTCCCTTCACAACCTCTAAACGTTGTGTCAACTCAGAGAGCTTTCGAGCATGCTCGTTTCAGCTTCATGTGATGTCATCCGTCACTGTCATGACTGACGGGCCTACCCAGAAGATATCCAGTACAGGGGCAGAGAACACCTTGTAGAAATGCTTGGGAGAAGTGTGAGTAATTCAGTTTATGGTTTGGGCTGACAGATTACCAGTTGGTTTATTGATTGACTTTTTGTATACCAGACTTGTTCTCTTTTCAACTTTAAATTAGTCATCTGGTCTATGGAGTTTGGTGCAGGCTCAGGCCTTAGTTCAGTGGAATGTTTCCATTCCCCTCGGATTATGAGGAATTGATCGTCCAAACCTCGACAGCTGTTCCTCCCCCTGCAGGGATTTTGTCTCATTAGCTGAGTTTTTATGAAGTGTTGTAATAAATTCATACAGTTTTTCCATTGGTTGAAAGTGCCCCAGTGCTCGGAGATTATAAAAGATCTGATTTTGGGCAGTTATTATTTTTTTGGATTGGAACATTAACAAAGGTCTGGATTTAGAGCAGACAGGGTTCCCGTTGTGAGATATGTGAGTTTAATTTGAATCACTGTGGGGCACATATTAAGAGTGGGAGAAATAATATGCAGAGTGGCGTTTCAGAATATAACGGCTCCTTCGCGGCCAGTTTATGTCCATATGTACCAAGTCTATGGCTGACTCCTAGCACATTTGCTTTAGTTGTTTAGTGTGAGTCTTCTCTTTATTTACTGTCATACAAAGGCCTGAGCTAGGCTGCGGGAGTAAAATACTAAAGGTGAGGAAGACTGTGAGTTAGTTATCAAATTGTGTGTATTATCTGCCTTTATATTACATTTGGTCTCGGAGTCTTTTATTATCAGGGAGATTCAATAAAAGTTCTTATTGTTTAAAATGGTGCTAATTTTTCCCCAACCAATCAGATCTTAGCTTTCAAATGTTAAATAAGATCCGATTGGTTGGGGCAAAATTTGCACCATTTTTAATGATAAGAACTTTTATTGTATATGTATTAGAAGGAGAACCTGACATCACTGCAATTTCCCCTAATGCACCCATTTATTTTTACAAAGATGATTTGTGAGGAGGGGAATAAAGGGGGTTGGATACATACAGTAACCCACTGGGTGATAGACTGGAAAGAAGCTGTAGCGATGTCAGCTGCTTCATTTTCAGGAAGATTCTGACTTGTATCTCAGATGCCAGGTGGACCATATAAGGTTTAGTGATTCTACTAAACAGGCTTAGAAATATCTTCCATATATATATAGGAAATATATGTAGGAAAGTCATTTATGTCATGGTTCACCAGGATCTGTTACATGCCCATTGTATATTTTGTTCTCTGTTCAGAGTATGGTACAATTCAATGATATTGATGTCATAGGGGGGTAATGCTGCTTAAAGCAGCAAACAGTTTGGGGGGGAAAGTCACTAGTTGCTTCCATAGGAGACTGCGTTTTTCTGTTACTGGTGTTTGTGTCACTTTAACAAACAGAATTCTATTATTGTATCACATGGCAGAATTCAAGATCATTCAATCTCTGGTTTGGTCTGTCATTCCATTCCAGTCGGTTGCTTTTCAGAATAGAATTTCTGGAGATCTCTGTGTTTATGCTGAATACAGACGGTTAAGTATTCTAGTGAGGTGTGCCATATGTATTTAAAGGGCAAGTCCACCCCTCAAAACATTGTATATAAGAAAAATCAAACCCCAAAACTGCAGTAGTTGAAATAACCTGAACACTGCCTGATGTTTTGTTACCCCTATTTCTGCTTCCTGGATCTTCCAGCAAGCAGCTGTCAGTCATGAATGTGACAGATGTCAGAGCCAATGACTGAATGCTATTCCCCTAGCTGCCTCCTCTGATCAAGTGTGAGCTTGGAAAAGTTGGAGAGGAGGCAGAAAACTTAAGAGGCAGATGGAAGGGGGAGAAGAACATTTCTCTGTATAACAGATTGATCTTATATATAAAATAAACTCCATTTATTTTCTCCCCCTTCTGGGACCCTGGGGTGCTGGCCTTCCATCAGGCAGCTCCAGACTCCCCAAAGCCTGCAGAATCTGCCACCCATGTAGTGTGGTCACATCACATAACTATAGGGGGAATTGCTACAGCCTAGGGATAGTGAGAAAGAGGAGATAGTGTTGGACATAGTCTAGCAGTAACATGTGGGTACAAACATGCATTAAAGGACAACTAAAGCCACAGAACAACACTGAACCAGAAGGCAGACCAACTTGATATAAAACCAGTAATCTGTGTCTTACCTCTCATTTTGATACGGGCGCTGGGAAATTTACCTAAATAACATATGGTTTGTGCTTTACGTCACAGCATTCTAGTATCACACAGTTTGGTCAACGACCATTATGTTCTGCACATGCTCAGTCTTTAGCTATGGCACAAACTTGTTACAGTTGGTCACACCCATTAATAATCTCTAGCCAATCCTTTTACAGGACAGATAAAGCAAGGAAGCATGTGACTGAGGGCAGGGGGTGTGGTCTGACACTGCACATACACACAGATACTTCATCCAGTTCTTAACAGGCTTACAATTTACTTTAATACAATTTACTGAAGTGGGATTTTATAGCTTATTGGTGTTTTTAGGGGGTTGTTCTCTGATTCTGCAATATAAAAAATTGGGTTTAGTTTTCCTTTAAGAAGAATGGAATAGGAGGAGGATCACACCCCACTGTGATTTACTGTATCCAGTGGGTAAGGCAAAAAAGGTCTCCATGGCAAGTTACACAACATTATAAACAGAACATCCTGGGTATCTAATGAATGTAAAGTTCATAATAAGCTGTAAATATCCAGTGAGGAATGTCTGTACACTATACACCTTGTGTATTTTTTGCTTTCAGGGCTGTGATTCTCAAATGAGTATGTCAGAAATGTCATGCACAGAGAGCACCTCCTCCTGCCAATCCCTAGTACACGGCTCGGCTCCTGAGATCCTCATTGGCTTGCTTTATAATGCCACCACTGGAAGACTCTCTGCAGAAGTGATCAAAGGAAGTCACTTTAAGAACCTGTCGGCGAACAGACCACCCAGTGAGTACAAACCTCTTTTTCTTTCTTTTTTTTGACAATATAAACTGGGAGGAGTTTTAACTTTTGTCCCTCTAGTTAGGCACATGCCAAAACAGTGGGAGATGGAACATAGCAGTAGGGGTGTCTCTCTAATGAGGCAATATGAGCAAAATAATCAGGGCGGCACCCATGCTAAATATCAGAGGCAGCAGGCAGAGCTCCCTTTAAAAAAAAAAAAAATCTTTTTAAAAAAGTGTCAGGAGGAGCAGAAGGAAAATAAACATAGCACCTAGTAATACATAGGGACGCCATTCAAAGGTTTGGCTCAGGTGGCAAAAACCCTAGAGACACCCTGCATATTAGTCAGTTATAGACACAGACCCTCGGCACATGGTGACCTGTATCCTCATCCTAGACAGTAGTATCATATCCCTAAACAAGGATTCTTCCCCTAAACAGTCAATCCTACTATAAACCCCAAGCCCATTCTAACTAAGGGCACATTAAGACTTCAATGATGTGTATCTTACCTGTAGTCGTCCAACCATTGTCATAATTCCCAACATTTTGGGGCTTATTCAAAAAGAGGTGGAACATTTTGCCCACGCTCTTAATCCTTAGTAACCAATCAGATTTATCAAATGTTTTCTAACTGTAGTAGACCAGTAACAAAATGTTTCTACTAAAAATAATGACTCGTAGCCTAGAAATTGCTGATGAGAAGGATCCATTATTTAACTAGTTCATTTAATCCAATAAAGTTTATCTCTGTTCCTTGTAACAAGCCCAGACATGCTTGGCCTGCTGTATTGAGGGAGCAAAAGCAGCTTTACAATCGGCTGTATTACTCTGTGCTAAGAGGAGGGGTGAGAAGGTGATGGACCATTTAGAGATTTTCCTGTCTCTGCAATGCTGTATTTTGGGATAGGACGTTTATTGATCCATTGAATCTGCAGTTTCTGGGCTTCGTGTTTGGGAAATTTGATTTAGCATAAATATTTCTACTATGTGTTACCTGTACAGCCTACAATAGGTGTCTTCTGTTTATCGTTCTATTCTTAGCTTTGGGGAATTTACCATATCAATGCTTGGAAAGCCACAGGACAATTCAAGTTAAAGGACGTGTAAACCCTAATTTCACTCACCTAATGTCTTTCACCTAGAATTCTAAGTTTTAATTTCCCTTCCCTTTAAAATGTATCATGATCTCCAGCCAAATTACCTTATATCTATTTTCACTGGATTTCAACCAGGTCTCATTCTAGCTTAGTCTGTATGTCAGTGCTTGATTGGGGTATAACAAATATGTCGTATTGATCTGCTCTGAAGGTCTCATTTACTTTCAGATAGGGACACTATTGAGATTTGTATTGCATTATCCTCCCTTTGCAGTTCTGCACTATTGGGCTTCGTAACAAAAGTTCTTATTGTTAAAAATGGTGCTAATTTTGCCCCAACCAATCAGATTTTAGCTTGTAAATTTTAAATAACATCTGATTGGTTGGGGCAAAATTAGCACCATTTTTTAACGATAAGAACTTTTATTACATAGGCCTGTATGTTGTTTCTAGATGTGTAACTATTAAATTGCTGATGGAATGCAATCTTCAAAAGACTGTAGCAGATTTAAAGCAATTTTTAGGAGATTCCCTCACTACAGCAAATCAGCAAAAACAGAGGAGAGGGATCCGGAGGGAGGGAGGGCTCCACTGGGCATGCCAGAGTCCTCCAGGAGGACAAAGAAATAGCAGGGACTGGATGACATCCAGACAGCTCCTACTCTTCACTTTTCTGAACTTTGAACAGGCACTGCAAGAGAACCATAAGGAGCAGAGATGTAAGGTAAGGATGTTTTAAAACTGCACAGTGGGGCCAGTAGTGGGTCACATTTTAGTTTTGGGAGTGGACATGCCAAACACATATAAAAATCTACATGCAGAAAGGCTGCGAGGTTTTACATTCCAAGCATGATGCCGGCTTTGCATGATTTCATGTGAGATTACGATAACTTTATTTTTTCTTTACCGCCTTAAAACCTGGAAGAAGATGATAAAGATTGGTAAACCAGGACTGAGATTTACTATAACTGTATGTTTTCTGTACTACGTGTTCTTGTCTTCTAATTTACATTGACCAACAATTCTTTCTGTTATAAGAAGAGTTTTTTTGTGTTTATTTCTAGTATAAAAAAACAAAACAATCCCTGCAACCCTTTCAGAACACTGCAGCCTGATACGTGTGGCATGATGGGCGCAGCAGTGCTGAATGGGTTAACTTCGCCTTTAACCCTCTCTCACCGAACTTTTGTCATTATTTCTTTTTCTGCTTTCTACCCTCTGTTGTCAGACGGACTGTTCTGTTGTCTTAAACACTTGATAGGTGGACAGGTTTATATAATCCGAGGTGAGTTCTATGGAGGCTAACGTGGATTTCTTTTCTCATGCGAAGGATAACTTGCCGGCAGTAAAGCTGTCCACCATGTGTATATCTTTGTCTTTTATTTTCAGTTCCGTATTTCTCTAAACTGTGGTCCACCAAATTGGGTTATAAGGAGCTGATCTCTGCCAATGGATAATGACTAGAAATAAAAATAAGAATTCTTTGGCCCTTCCACCATTGTGGTCCTAGAACTCCAATCATGTCCTCTGCTAATCTGGGTAATTTCGTGTTTCCATGGAAGCCCTTGAGCCAATGATTTAACAGCATTTTATGAGCTAAGTGCAGATCCAGAGTGATGTTCATTGCTAACAGACATGGGTACAGGGATAGTTTCATTGTATATAAGTGACTGTAAAATCTATGATGTTACTCTGTATCCTGTATTAAATACAAACAATTTGAAACCCCTGATCCGTTCTTACTAAAATACAGAATTGTGTTTTTACATTGCTTCAGGGGCACACACAGACAGATTGCATTGGTTCGAGTTGTCTGTTGGATACAAAACTAACCACACACTTTCCCAGCACTCTATGTATTTTCCGACCCGTCTGATCGTGCTTTCGTCAGATTTGGATGAAGGAACGGTCGGCGGCCGGTCGGAGCTGCCATATAATAATTTGACTTGACCGACTGAAACACTGAAATCTTGGTTGGTCGGCCCGAATTATTGTATGGTATGTACCTAGCTTAAAGGAAAACTAATCTCCATAATCTGAACCAACCCCCCAAGAACCCCAGTAAGCTGTAAAATACCATGGCAGTAAATTGCATTAATGTTAATGTAACTTGACAAGGCACTGTCTGGCCACACTGCTTGACCTCTGTCACATGCTTTTTTATCCTGTACTTGTCTGTAACAGGATTGGCTAGAGAGTACTAGTGGAAGTGACCTGCTGTAGCAAGTTCCTGCAGAAGCTTAGGAATGGTGCCACGCCGATAATTTCGCCCGACCGATTCATGGAAATTTCGGTCGTCCGAAAATATCGGCTGGTGTGGGGCGGCCAGCCGCAGCCGACATTGATCGATCATGCAGTTCCCTATGGGACCACATGATTGATTGTTCACAATCGATGGGCCCTTTATCGGCTGAAACAAATGTTTGTACACATCGTGCGATCGCACGTGTGTACGAACCTTAAGTGACTCTGGTGGATAAAGGTTTAGTTATTCTAGTAGATAACAGCTGTAGTAAGCAGTGTCAACAACAAGATATTGTCTTGTATAAAGAGGGGAATAGATTCAAGAGAAATAGAAGGGCAACTAAATTAATAAGGGGAATGGAGGGGCTAGACTATGCAAGCAGATTAGACAAATTAGGGCTGTTTACATTGGTGAAACAACGTTTGCACAGAGATTTGATCACTTTCTATAAATATATTAATGGGCCATACAGTGAACTCTCTGGTGCATTGTTCACCAATAGGTCATATCAGAGGACACGTGGACATCCTTTGGGAGTGGAGAGAAGGGGACGATAAAAATGGAGCAGCATTGGGGTTTTGGTGTTAGTTCTGTTAATTTCAGCCATTAATATTTTGCTCCCCCTAAAACACCCAGCATGTGGATTTATATATATTGATTTGAGAAACTTATAGATACGGTAACATAATTACATAATGGCCAAGTTTATTGCAACATGTTTTGGACTTGTTGGTAAAGGAACAAAGGGCTGATTGGAGGCTGAAACATGTTGCAATCATTGTTTTGCCTTATATAACATTATGGCAGACGCTATTCTTCAAAATTCTGAGGAAGTCCCTAATTTTAACCTCATTCAGCCAATGACACATTATTGGGAACTGCGTGATTTACCTGCCTTGCACTTGATTATCAGTAATGATTTCTAAACAATGTCAGTGAACAATGGCAATGAGGAGCCTCTTGTACATCCCCCTGCCTTTTCCTTGGCACAGAACAGGCTGTGAGATTGGGCTTTAAAGGGTTTGTCCACCCTAAAATTCACCCTCATTTTTTAATATAAGATTCCCCCTGCCAGCCCAGCCCCAACCGCTATATTTATATGTTTAGAAAGTTCTCCAAACTTTACTTACCTCCCCTCTTTCCTCCGCCGCACTCCCGGCCCTCTGCTTGCGAGAAAATGCAAGCAGAGGGGCGGGACTGGCAGTCACGTCTGTGATTGGCTGAGCGGCAGCCAATCACGGACGCGGCTGCCGGCAGCTCATTTCGGCGGAGGAAAGAGGAGAGGTAAGTAAACTTTGGGAAGCTTTCTAACAATATAAATATAGTGGTTGGGGCTGGGCTGGCAGGGGGAATCTTATATATTAAGGGATTTACACTAGGGGGAGGGAATCCTGAGATGGAGGGGGAGAAGAGCCGCAGTACGCATGCCAAACTTCTCCCGGAGGCCAGGTAGGAGGCAGAGTCCTATATGGACTGCTATCCTCCTGGTGGGCAGTTTTGGGGACTTTGGGGGGGACTACAGGAGAACCATATGGAGCTGGAATGTAAGGTAAGGATTAAACTACACTACATGATGGGGCCAGTAGTTGGGGGGATTATAGTTTTGGGGGTGGACATGCCCTTTAAAAGATCTTGTAAGGATTTCTCCAACATATCATACATGTACCTAGCTTAAGTGTAAGTACGAATTTCCCACCTGTAGCCCAGAGGATGCTTGGAATTCTATTTTATAAAACCTTCTGTACCACAATCTGGATCAGACCAAGACCTGTGTCAAACACACACACACACCCATGCAGAGATGAGCTTTCCTGTTCCCATATTTGGTATTCCATTTGCAGCTGTTTTGATGTCGTCATTTCATCTCTGTTCCATTCTTTACTTGTTCTCTAATCCCCCCTTAATGTCCATGTCTGTTCAGTCTCCAAATCTCAGTAGTTTGCTTTAAGTGTCGTGGCTAGACAGCTTGCTCAGTGTTAGTAATGCTATTTTTCTTTTCGCTAATTGCATAATTAACAGTGCCGGAGGATTATGAGGTATACCTTTCTAATTAAATAAAAAAAACAACATAAAGATTTCTGGTTCAAAATGGCTGCTCAAAGCTTCCTGCTAACTTTTCTAAAGTGAAATCAATAGGAACCTGAATTAATGAACAGATTCGGGTGACACATTGGTATACACCATATCCTTTCCAACCTAGCAATGCCACGGACCCTGCTTGCTTTTATTCTTAAATCTTTATTTCATTTTCCAGATACCTATGTAAAGTTAACCCTGGTGAACTCCATGGGACAGGAAATGTCTAAATGTAAGACTTCTACCCGGCGAGGACAGCCGAACCCTCTCTACAAGGAAACCTTCATATTTCAGGTCGCTCTGTTTCAACTCTCAGACGTGACTCTTCTATTGTCTGTCTATAATAAACGCAGCCTGAAACGCAGGGAACTGATAGGTTGGATATCCTTAGGTCTAAATAGCTCAGGGGACGAACAGCTTAATCACTGGACTGAAATGAAGGAATCGAAAGGACAGCAAATATGTAGATGGCACACGCTCTTGGAATCGTAATTATGATCCGATCCTCTCTTGTGACTCCAGAGAAATTATCTGCTCAGTGGAAGGACCCGATCTAATTTAGTCACCTGCTGGTGACAGGGAATACATTGATGCAAAGCGAGGTTGTGTACATCATGGGGAAGGCTATATGATTGTGTGTGTATTGAAGGAGAATCACAGCCTACACCAGACCAGAATTATTCCCAGACTCCCTTAGGTGCTTAAAATCATTTTTTGTTTTCAAATTATTCTCTTCACCAGCTTGACAACTTGACTTTTAGTGTGTTTCGTTATTTGAAGCCGCTAGTTAAAAAAAAGGCGATCGTGATCGTTGCTAGGTCGAAACTAGAGTCGGTCAAATAACCTCATTGAAAAATATTTTATTTGTAAAACTTTATTTAAAATTATTTTATTTATAAAACTTTATTGATTCCTTTTTTTTTTTGCAGGCAGGTCTGAGACTCAGTAGGTCAAAAGCACATAAAATGGACAAAAAAATAATGCAATGTTCTTTGGAACTAAAGGAAAGTTCACATTAGCAAAGTTTATAAAGCAGCACCTAAAAAATTAGGAAATCAAAGCAGAATAAATTATTGGGGGGGGCGTTATCTTACCCAAAGACCCATGAAACTGAAATGCAGGACTGTGTTACTTAAAGGCACAGGATGATATTACTTGTCTTCTCACCTCACTTACTAATGGAGTACACGAGGACAGTTTATGTATTTAAGGAAAATCTATAGGCTAAACAGATTTATCTCTGATATCACAAGCTTAATTTGAAACCCAAGGCTGGGTACACACAGGCAGATTTTTTGGCCCAATTGACAGATAGGTCCGTGTATCGGTCGTTCAGGCTAAAAATCTGTGCTGGTTTTTGTCGGTTGGACGGACGGCAATTGGACCTGTTATAAATCACGGATGATCATGCGGTTTCCATATGGGGACGCACAACTGTTGCTGCAACTGAAAGTCATTTGTCCTGGCAAAGCGCTCGCTAGTAGTAAACACGGGGTTGGAAGTCCCTTTGTGTGTGCCCACCTTTAATGCATTATAAAGTCTTATCATTTTTCCCAAGTAAACAAAGTTCCTGATGTCTGCCCCCTCCACTGTTTTACAGCTCAGGAGTGCACTCAGCTTCAGTTGTATTCCTCTGGGCTAAAGGAAGGGGTTGGTAAGAAGGTGTCTGGTCTATTTACTTCAATGGAAAGTTTAATGACATTCCCTGCTGTTGTCATTAATGAGCTGACATTTCTTCTTCCCAGAATGCACCACTTCCTTGGAATGTTCCTAACAATAATTTCTACTGATTGGCTGTTGGATGAGTCACACATGCTCAGATCTCTACTGAGCAACTAAATCAACCCAGACACTGGGTCAAGGGCAAGACCAAAACGGTCTCTATTATGGGTCAGTATTTCGGAAGCATTTATTAATACACAGACAAAATGCTGAATGGGCACGTTAAGGTCATTAGGATGTAAAAATACTGCTCTTTTTTTTCTTAAAAGTGTGTGTATTTTTACTGAACTTCCCCTTTAAATAAAAGATTTTCATGTGTTTATAATTCTGTATTTTAGTAACGATACATTGCTTGAATTAACACTTCCTGTAGTACGTCATGTAAAAGTGTAATTTAGCCTAAAGATTTTCTTTAATAGCATCATCAGTAGTTCTTCATAGGAGAGCAGGCATTTAATATAATGCATTGGGCAGTATTGTGAATGGCTGTGATCAGTAGTTTACAATGGAGTATTTTTGTGTCACAGTCATAAATTTACATTCGCAAGGCAATATATAAATACCACACCTAAATGAACGACTGGTGCTTTAAGGCTGTGTTGGTAGTGGCGGGTATAAAAATGCAATATGGGACCTAAAAAAAAAAAAAAATACAGCCCATTATGCCAACTGCCAAGCTTATTGGTTATGGTTAAGGTAGATCTGTGAATGAAAATCTCTATATATTCCCCCATAATGCACTGGATATATTATTTGGGCATTATTCCAGCATGGCAGTGGTTTGTTTAATGAACAAGTTCCCATCTGTCCCCTTGCCTTACAGTAGTGACTGCCTGACAGTGGTAGATTTGCTACTAGCACCTTTGTTACACCTGCCAGTGTTGCGTGAAATATCTTATCTCTGGCCCTGGCACACCGGTGATAAGGCAGAGAGACTACTCACTGCTTGGGCATGTTTGTAATCGTGTCTCGCAACAGCGAATGAGGTTCTCTGTGATAAATAGACCTTATTCATTGTTCCTTGCAGAGTTCCAGCACAAATCGTTGATTTACCATGGGGGGAGGGGGGTAATGATTTGTTATAGGCATCTCTGCTGGGGTAGCACAGTTCTGCTACCTGCTGATGTGTATATTAAAGGAGAATTATACTAATGCAGCAACTGACTTCTTCCTAGCAGTAACAGTTTTTAATAATCGCAGTTAAGAGAATCGTCCGAGACGATGACTGTGGGAGGGGACAGAAAAAAGTCCAGTGCTTTTAGTCTTTATCCTGCATAGTGATTTAGCAAAGCCAGAAATGGGGTGTTGAGTCTGTGCAGGATCTAGCACTTTCCCTGTTCAGATGTTGAGATTTATTTTCAGTGGAGACGTGTGTTTGTTTTTAATGGATTCGATTAGAATGAAGTTTTAGAAGGAGAATGTAAGGCCATCCCTTTATCTGTCGGATGCAGGGCGATGAACAGCCAGCCATTATCAGCACGGCGATGTTATATGCAGATAGCGGCACTCTGTACATCTCTATAAACCAGCCATTAGCTCGAGTTAAAAAGTTCTGCAATGGTTTACCGCTATATGCCTATAACATTGCTTGTAGCATCTGCATGGTGAACACGGTACCCACGAGAAATCCTTGTAATTTCGAAAATAAGAGAAATCCGCGGTTCGGAAGGCGGAAAATCCGGAAAAATCCACCTTTCGCGAATGGGATAAGACCGCGGCAGATCCGGTTTCGGATCCGCGAACCATCCATCCCTACTCCACATTTATTGGCTAACTAAAATGAAAATGGCAGTTTATGATTTTATCCATTTAAACTGCAAATTTAGCTACATCACGATTAAATCCATCAAACGTAACATATAAAGATAGGTTATTTGGTTCAATATATCTGTATTGTGTAATTTTCATTAGCTGCCATAGTGTCTTATCTGCCAGGGAAAACATTAAAATGTATCCAAACACTTCAGAGAAGCATTGTATCCTTGGCCTGTTATAACAAAAGAAAAACTGGAGAATTCTTGTTTGTTTTACAATTAACTAGGCATCTTGCAGAAAATGACATTGTCCCTTTATATTAGCATGTTCACCACTCAAGTGAAACCCCACCAAACTCCAAAACTACAATAGTTAGAAGGCTGCCAGATGTAGGAATAACCTTTAATGCAGCAAAATGTTCTTCTTCCCCTCCCTCTGCCACTCAAAAGGTTTCTGAGTCCTCTCCGAGCTCATTTTCAAGCTTACACGTGCTCAGAAGAGGCAGATATGAAAAAATAGCATTTAGTAATTGGTTATGATTTTAACTGTCACATCCATGAATGACAGCTGCTTACTGGAAGAACCAGGAAGCAGGAAAAAAGGAAACCGAACATTGGACAGCATTTCAGGTTAAGCTTACATCTCTCAGATTTCTAACTATTGCAGTTTAGCTCTTTTATTTGAGTGGTGGACTTGACCTTTAAGGCGGTCGGTTTTGTGACCCCTTAAGAACAAGAATCCTTGTCCCTGATCTAATTAGACTTTCCACAAGTATTTAAAGTGTTTTGCACACGCATGATGACCTTTCGTAATGCCTTTAGGGTCTAAATTTAGTAAAAAGCTTTTAACAATATGTCTGAAGTATCTCTCCAATTCCTAATTTAGCCTATTAACCATAATAATTAGAACGTCCCTCTTCACAAATAATTATACTGCAAGGAACATTATAGGCACTGAAATGCTTTTAACTGCCAGGAGAACTGCCTGGGCGAACATAGACTGTCAGCTTCTGGATGATGAATGAGTAGAACTTGATTGGGAGTGATAGGAGTGAGTCAAACATTCACTCCCAATGTATAGTATTTCCTATGGGACTAAATTGACTGCTACAATCTGTACAAATATCGTTTTCTTTTCTGTGCCACAGATTTAAATTTTTCATGTAACAAAACACAACACACCATCACTATACCAATTACTGCCAGTACATGTTAAATCAAGGAGGGCAACCAGTAGCCTCTACAGATGTTGGAAAACTACAACTCCCAGATTTCCTATAGATCAATGCTGGGGTGTGTGGCTTTCAAACATTTGGAGGGCTATATACAATTAAAACAACTTTATCAATCCTTACAAAAAACAAAAACTGTCTGATGCATTTCATGTAAACACCATTATCACTCGCTATATTTTACATCAATATAAAACTGACATTTATTAAAGGGTAAATAACATCAAATTATAAAAAAAAATTCTCCCATTTGCTTTTCTTTGTAATATATACTTGACAGTATAAAGTACAGCTAAAGTTTTAAGAAAAAACCTGGCTTAGTGTTAGACTCGAGGTATAGAAAAATAATCCTAATCTGTGGCTTGCTGAGCAGAGGTGGTAAAACACAGGTAGGCCACAGTTGTCTGTCTCTGCTCATAGACTGCCATTTCTACAGGGTACATTGAAATACCATATCCTTACCCTACCACACACGTGGTGCAGTAATCAGAACTCTTGTTCAAAGTAGCCCAAACTTTAACCCATTTAAAGGTCTGTGTCTTGACAGCAGTAGGTTGGGGTTATTATGGGTATAAAGGGAGAGACCCTATGAAGGACAAAGCCAGGCGTGCTTTGCTATTATCAGTTTGCGATGCTCTCAGTGTCCCAGGAACACGGAATGTTAAGGAACCTGGATTGTAAGAGTTTAATGATCCAAACCCAATATTTATTAAAATCTAACTTATAGAGGTACAGTTTCCAAATATTATAGAACAGAAATGGCTGCATTTCCCCCTTGTGTAGAACAGAAACAAAACTACTGGCTTGAGTGCGGCCATCTTAAAATAACTATATATATTTATTTATTTACACACAGTGCTCTGTATCAATATTGTTGAGGGGGTAACCATATTGGTGGGTGAAGTCTAGGCAAGCCCTATGCAAACAGAAGTTATCCACTGCAGTTGTATTTTAAAGACCTTCAGATGTCTGTTGCTTTGCCCTACATCCTGTAGCATCAGTAGCCATTCACACGAGCGGCTAATGTTCAACACAGATTCATTGTTTTATAAAAATTAGTAAACTGGGACTTATGTTTACAGGATATTACGGAGGCAGGAACAATAATAAATGAAATACATTTTCCATGAGAGACCTGCATTTCCCTCGTTTGCTTTTACGGTAAACGGTATCTTACTGCATCAATCTAGTTGGAATTCAGCTGCACATTTTCAGTCCTGGCGTGAACATTGTTTTCCTGTGACATTCCTTTGCACAACGTTGTATGTACATGAACGTTCAGTGATAATCTAGACTGTTGGCTTGATTCCTCACTCTACAGTTAAGTGAGCTTAATCTTCGGTCAAATCCCTTTCTTTTCTTTATAAGCCTCAGGTGTAGCTAGTTCCGTTCCATCCCTGATATGCAGGGACAGTTCTTGCCATTTTGGTGCCCTAAGCAATTCTCCCCTGCTGGCCCCTTCCCAACTAAAACTCCACCAACCACCTCTTGCTTAAAGGTCCATACAGATGTAGGGTCACATGGCCTTAGTGTCGATGTTACTTACTTAAAGGACAACTATACTGTAAAAATTAGCTTTTTAAAAATGAAAAGTACCTGGGGCAAGGACATAGGATTGATTATTCCCTCCTCCCAATATTGTTTTGTTGGGGAGCTACAGCACGTAGAGTTTTCATCTGCCAGGTTATGGCCCTGGGCCATTCTATATTAAAGATAGTGCTGAAGCATACAGGAAGACTGGCAGAAGTAGTTTTCTTTGTCCTGCTGCTCCTCATAGAAATGATATTGGGAGGAAAAATGCACCAATCCTACTTCCCTGCCTCGGGTACTTTTTATTTTAACTGTTTTTAAAAAAAACTTTATACGCACTACAGTTTCCCTTTAATCTTTTTTAGTTTGCTGCTCTGTTCCACCCCTTTTGTATGTCAGAGATGAGGCCAATGAGAAGACTCACTCTTCCTATTGGCCACATGGTGAAGTGAGTTAAATTCTCAGTACTAACAGGAAGTAAACATTGAGGTATGGTAAACTTGTTTTCCTTCTTGATTACTAATGTGAAGTTTAAGAAATTCCACTGTTCAGGCTTTGTTGCCTTTTTAATCTTGGCTGTTATGGTCCAAATGCTCTTCTATCAGAATTTGCTGTAATTAAGTGCTTTGACTGAATGGAAGTTGGAATTTAACTGCCATCGGGTAATTATACTCTTAAAATTAGCTTGTTAACATTTACATACACAATAGGGCATTCATTGCTTCTTAAAAGAGAAACACCTATTCTGGCTCTTTCACCCTCTGTAAAGTACAATCTCCAAGATCTAGGAATAAAAGGGAAATTACACAATAATGGGGACAGTTAGTAGAAAATGGCGGCTGTTTCAGGCCGAGTGTCCTTGCATGTGTGGGCACTTGGTTGGCCCAGCGGATCATCTGCCATGTCCATACACTAAGCTACAGTCGGACAAAATATCTGTTCATCCTACAGCCTGCCCAGTGATTACAAATCTATGGAATATTGGAGCCTAAATAAGGAAAGAGTGAACCCTTTGTTCTGACAAAATAACAGGGTCTTAATAAATGATATAGGCTTTTGGGATGGTAATATCTGCTGGCCTACAATCTCAGGTACTCCAAATGAAACTGTAAGAAGCCATGTGCTTAAGGGATTCATTATGAAACCATAGCCCTCTGGGTTTTCCTAGGGTTGTTAAGCAGTTCTGCATTCTCTTTGGTGGTTACTGGCTTCACAAGGGTACAAAGTATCATGGTCTTCAAAAGCCATAAGACTGGAGAAGTAGCTTTATCTTGGACGTGACCCACCAGTGCATTGTTGCATGTAGAAAGATTTGATTGGTTGGGAGCTGAAGGCTGAATTAGATGTATTATAATCATTAAAGGGATACATTTTTGACCAGTTCCTTTAAAGTGACCGAATAAGCCCCCCCCCCCAAAAAAAAAACCCAAAAACTGCGTATGGCCACCTTAAGGTTAATGAGAATGGCATGAGAGATCTAGCACTAGGTGAAAACTAGGGCTGGCTTTATCATTTTTTTGTTACCTTAAAATGTAGCCTATTTAACTGGGGAATCAAAGCCATCTTTACAATTTTTAAACAATCTCTCATGCCTATATCCTCTGGTGGCTTCCATTTAATACAGACTTTTTTTTTTCTTGGGGTTGGGTATCTAGTCTTGGGGTTGGTTATCTAGTCTTGGGGTTGGGTATCTAGTCTTGGGGTTGGGTATCTAGTCTTAGGGTTGGGTATCTAGTCTTAGGGTTGGGTATCTAGTCTTAGGGTTGGGTATCTAGGGGCCAAGTACGAAACCTGAACTCCATCGGTTTCTCTGAACTCAGGCAGTATTTACCCACCTTTCTATTCTAAGATGGTGATTCCTAGTCTTTGGAAAACAATTAGTGCAATTACGTCTCTTTTTCTTCTATTATCTTGCTACCAATGTCAACTGTCTAGTGTTCCTAAGGTCTGTGTTTTTCCAGACCTTGTGTTCAGTTGCCGTTTTCTAGTTTTCTATGTGGATTTATTTTGGGGTGTATTTTACATTTCTGGGGGATGTAACATTTTCTAAGTGGCTGTATTTTTAATCGATTTTTCACTTTGTATTCTGGAAAAATAATGCAGGAAACTAATTACACGGATCAGTCGTAGCCAATGGCATTGACTATGTGACTTCAATTGTAAGGGCATTGCCAATGACCAGAAGGGGAAGTTGAGACTTGAATGTTGTGGCTCTCCGTACTTGCAGTTGACATTCTAATAGAATAATCTAGGGTAGCAAGAGGCCTAAGTTTAATTCTAAGAGAGATTTAGCAGATTTTGGTTCTCATCATCTCAATTGCCTTCCTAGCCTGAGGTTACATTTATATACCTGTGCGGTATATTCTTAGTTCCTAAGCCATTTTTTGCTGCTTATTCTAAATGGTTTTACAAAATACACAGACGGTGAAGCAAGTTTTATGGGGTTAAAGGTAGGTACACTCAGTACTCGATTCCGACGGTATCGGCCATTGTTACTGTGTGTAGTGCATTTTCCCTCTCCCTGTACTTAAAGTATAGGGAATAAAACTGGCGATCAGGCAGAATAACTGCTTTACTTGCTTCTAATTCATGTTCAACCGATTATGTTTTGGGCCACATGGACCCTTTCCGTGTGGCCTGAAACATGTCAGTTGAACTTGGATTAAAAGATTAAAAACAAATTAAGCAGTTATTCTGCCTGATACAACAATATTATTAGTTACATGTGAATTGTTTGTGCTAGTGGATGGAATTGTACCCCAGAGCCAGTGAAAGCTGTTTGGTGAAAATTGGTAACAATTAGAGTTCGACATTCAGGGGGCCACAATAAAAGTTCTGCATCAATGGATGACACATATTAGGTCAAATTCAACTCATTGTAATGGAAGACGTTTCGACACTTCCAAATGGCTTCCTCAGTTTAATGACATTGTAGGGATGTTTATTAATAAAAAAAAAATTCAATTCACATAATCCAGTCACCATTTTTATTTATTGAATAGAAAATTGGTCCTACTGTTCCTTGTTTAGGGACCCAACATTAAGGTTGTCTCAGTGACATTGGCTCCTTTTGGTGCCTTGATTAGTGCGGAGTGTTGCTCTTCTAAGATTCCAAAAGCAAGACCCGCTATTGGTTCCGTTGGTTACAGTATGAAGCTGGTAGCCATTATTGTAATGTCAACTGATATTGACACGTTTCTATTTGCTGTAATATTCGTTATTTTGATTTAAACGCCACACCATAATAATATGATAAGTCCTGGGATGTTATTGAAAGATGTGAGATGTACACAAGTACAACCGTTTTCTAACCTAAAGTGACTTTTGTGTCTGTTGAACTTTTATATTGTTTATTTCTATTGAAAATCACTTTGTAATGTTCCATTGGCCATCCACTAGAATGGCGTATTTCCCATAATTCCTTTTATTGTATACCAAATGCTGGAAACGCTGATGTTTGCATTTAGGGTATCTATCCACCGTCTGTAATGTTTGATACTGAAAATATTTGTTGCTTTAATAAAGAACATTTTTAGTCACAAAATATGCCAGTTTGTTTGTTGTTGTTGAATTGTTGGTGAAGTGTCAGGGTGGAGATAATGAAGATATGTTCTGTATGCTGAAAAAAATGCTTCACCTTTAAGGAGAATTAATGCGTGCACATCGCATTTACACATGCGCATAGACTACTATGTCCGTCGGGACCTGCAGAGGAGCGAGTGATCAGTAAGTTCCTTCCCTTCGTTCCTGGCTCCTGAAGGTAAGCCACAGCTCCTTTTCCCCCTGTTCTTCAATAAAACTGAATAGTAAAAAGGGGTTTTTACCAGTGGAGATAAATTTTAACATTCTGGGGGTTATTCAATAAAAGTTCTTATCGTTTAAAATGGTGCTAATTTTGCCCCAACCAATCAGATGTTAGCTTTCAAATGTTCCATAAGTTCTGATTGGTTGGGGCAAAATTAGCACCATTTTAAACGATAAGAACTTTTATTGAATCTCCCTGTCTGTTTCTTACATCCATATTGGCTAAGGAATACATAGTGTGGCCTCACCAATTTTGTTTTGTTGCTGCGTGACTTTAATCCAGTACTTCTTTGCTTGGGGTCAGTGTCCCACTGCCCCGCCCTTTTGTGTGACCTGACTTTTTTTAAAACTGAGCATGCTCCGTAATGAATATCAACCAGCACTGAGCATGGGAATTTTCCACCATGCAGTTCACACACACACCAACTGTCACCCTTCCTGTTGCAGCAATATCCAATACTTGCACACAGGAGAGTTTATGATAATAAGGCATTTGATTGATGGCTAAAAATCTTGATGCTTCAGATTGGATATTTAAAGAAATAGTTAGACAGATCGACAAAAATATTAAGGGTAAGGCCACACGACAGTGCAATGTAGAGAGTCTCACACGCGTTACCGTGCATTTTCTCTGATTTCCGTAATACGAAATCGCAATGCATGCTATTTGCCAAGAGATGGTGATTACATGTGCTCTGAAAATGGATCCCAGCACAGTGTACAGAGTGTGGCCACCCACATTATGATAAGCTTGGTTAGTGTGCCCCCCCCCTATGCTGCGGTAGATTGGTCACCCCATTTCCAAATGTAATGTCCATGCTCCGGTAAATCAACAACCCACACATATCACCACCTTCCCGTATCTCAGTAGGTATTGCAATATTTTGTTCTATATTCCAATGCAACCTGCATAACCCCACCTGTTCATTTCGACTGCCACCAAACACAGACAGCCGTAGGCTATGTACTGATAATTGATCTCACTACAGCTGGGATTTACTCCTATTACCTCTGACTTTCCTGAGACAGACTGAGTCTATTAGTCTAATAACCTCCTTCTGGTATATTAGAGATTATTTTGATTTCCAGGCTGTGCTTTCCACACCGGCAATGACTTCACTCGGAAACGTTGCTTGCAAACAAGAAGCTGATTACCAGGGAATCTAATGAGCCACTTGTGGAACTGATACAATCCCATCAATCAGACTAGGAACGTATAAGGACAGATGGTATTTTCTCTCATCATTTGCCTACATCTTTCATGTTCTTTTTCCGGCCAATTCTATCAACATAAGAACTAAAATAAACTAGCAGGAAAATGTAGGTCAGTTTGGGGTTCTGCTTATTTACAGTGTCGGCCTATCAGAATACCCCCCCTTCCCTGACACTGGTGCCAGAGCAAACAATCCTCTTGCCAGTAAATGCTATTATTAAGGGGGGCACCTCTCATTGGGGTAACCTCTTAGGGCAGATCTGTGAAGAGGGTGCAGTCCCTACTAACCCAATTAGCACCAGGAGCTCATGGGCAGAATGAATAAGGGAGGAATTCCTGTTATCATGGACAGTGGTGAGCTCAGTGCACCCCCAACATTGTAGCCACTCCCTCTTTAAAAGGCCACTCCCATGTTAAAATATACCTTTGTTTCATTTTCATATCCCCTAGACTTTTCACTGCATGAATAATATTCCCCTTTATTTTAAATGATAAGGATATTAGAGTCCCCTGATAAATGTATGAGCTATAGATAGTAGCTCGTAATGTAAACATTATTCAAACCTTTGTTACAGGTGAAACCTCATGATAGTAAAGCCTTTCTGTTCCTTTCTGTCCCTGTATGTAAGGGCAGGGACCAGTAGCTATAATAAAGGGGTTAATTGATATGTTTCATGAGATAATAAGGACAATTACCATGAAGATATGTCACTTTGTGGTCAATGTCTATGTGATACGTTTCAAACTGTCCCCAAACAAGTAACGCTTATTGTTTGATGTATCTTGGCTCCCATTGTTTTAATCCCCCTTCATTCTGACCTCTCTTAACCTTTGTGATGACCTCAAGGTACCAGAACTGCAGGTAATAAACCAGCAGAAAGAGGTGGTTCTGGGCACCTGTTATCCCCCATCAGATGACACTATCTAAGCCAAGTGTGGTCCAGCACATCTGAGGTTGAAGCCTATTGCTTATTATGATTGATAAAGCAGTTTTGACACTAACTGGAAGCTAGAGCGCTGCATTAGTCCAGTCATCCAGGACAACTTATAGCTGGGTAATAGAGGGACATATATACAATGCCATGTTGAATTGTGCTTTACTATATCTTTAAAGAGCAACATAAGTCTCCAGACAACATTGCCCCTATAGAAAGAGCACATTCACAAAAATACAAAAAGCTTTATCTCACCCTTTGCTGTGCATGCTGGGGGATTTATGAAAAGCTCCCATAATTCACCTTATCTGGGAACACCCAGATAAATGTATGCAGTACACTTCACAGGAAACTGCATCCTTGCTTCTTGGAAGCTGACAGCCAATCATGTTACGGCTCAGAGATCATCCCTGCCTCTGACACAGATTTTAGTGCAGTTTTTGTTTCCTTTGCTTTTCATACAAAAAAGAAAACTAATCATTGCAGTTTGTTTCAGCGTTTATTTCTATCTCTATGCCTCAAGGGCTGCTAGGTGGGATATGAGAACATGTAGAATCTCTAACTTCTTGCTAGAAACATATTAGAAACAAAAAAAAAGGAGGCCTAGGGAATTGAACCTGTGTCCCAATGGTCTGTTTGTTTCCAAAACCAGAACTTTAGCAGCACACCACCACTGCACATGCAAGTACATTTCAGTAAATGTCCGTAAAATCCGTTCACTGTTTTGTATTGCTCCAGGAATGCTGCCAGCAATTCATTCTGGCTGCTCACAAAAAGAGATGCTATATATAAAGTTTGTACATGTGTAGAAACTTAATATTTTTCTAAAAACATGATAGAAACAAAAACAACAACAAAGAAGCAATAAACTTATAGCAGTAGACTGTGTTGTATTGTTTCATAAGTAACAATCCGGGATTTGAATTTCTGCCTGCTGTGTTCAGGTGCAGGTACATTTAGAAAGTTTACATTTTACTAGAAACAGATTAGAAACTCTGTTTAGGGACAGTGAATACTGGGGTCGCTGAAGGGTTAATAGGTTGCCTGTTACTGAAAACAAACCCCAGACAGACATTGTAGTTAGTTTAACAGTAAGTGGGGGGGTTGGGATGGGAGTCAATGAGAGGTACAGGGGGTCAGTGAGGGGTACAGGGGGTCAGTGAGGGGGGGTCAGTGAGGGGTACAGGGGGTCAGTGAGGGGTGCCTGTTCTACACTCACTGCAACATCTATCTAGGGTTTTAAGTAACAGGAACAGCCCTCCAGCTCATTTCCCAGCATTATCAAGCCCCCAGTTCATTTCCCAGCGTTATCAAGCCCTCCAGTTCATTTCCCAGTGTTATCAAGCCCCCCAGTTCATTTCCCAGTGTTATCAAGCCCCCCAGTTCATTTCCCAGTGTTATCAAGCCCCCAGTTCATTTCCCAGTGTTATCAAGCCCTCCAGTTCATTTCCCAGTGTTATCAAGCCCCCCAGTTCATTTCCCAGCGTTTTCAAGCCTCCAGTTCATTTCCCAGCGTTATCAATCCCCCAGTTCATTTCCCAGTATTATCAAGCCCCCAGTTCATTTCCCAATGTTATCAATCCCCCAGTTCATTTCCCAGGGTTATCAATCCCCCAGTTCATTTCCCAGCGTTATCAAGCCCACCAGTTCATTTCCCGGCGTTAACAAGCCCCCCCCAGTTCATTTCCTAGCGTTTTCAAGCCTCCAGTTCATTTCCCAGCGTTATCAAGCCCCCCCCCCAGTTCATTTCCCAGCGTTATCAAGCCCCCCCCAGTTCATTTCCCAGCGTTATCAAGCCCACCAGTTCATTTCCCGGCGTTAACAAGCCCCCCCAGTTCATTTCCTAGCGTTTTCAAGCCTCCAGTTCATTTCCCAGCGTTATCAAGCCCCCCCCCCAGTTCATTAGACATTCAAATATACACTACATGTAAAAAGTCCATGTGAAATGCTACGTGGTTATTTGTTTACATTTGTAACCAAGTTTAATTTGTAAATATGTTTTCTTTTCTACACTATTAACACTGTGCCCATTGGTGCATTGTGGGATTATTGGTGTTTGGCTATGTGTGTGTACCCATTGGTGCATTGTGGGATTATTGGTGTTTGGCTATGTGTGTGTATAACAAAGTTGATATAAAACTATTAAACACTCTATTAAAAGGGGACTGTGGTCCTCTATTTTGTATGTGTCTTATGGAGGCTGCCATTAATCACCAGATCATCTGCACCCTAGGTTAAGGGTTGGAGCATGCTCACTGCTGTCTTCACTGCTGAGATATTCTAATTAACATACCAGAAATGCAAAATTAACATTGTAATTACCCAGAAGCTTCTTCTCCCCTTATTTGTATAATGAGTGAGGAAGTTGTGGGGAAACTCTCCCTAACTCGATTGAATCCTTGTAAATCTTATTTTTCAAATCCCAGAATGCACTGCAGCTGTCTGTTTACACATGAATACCAAATTATATATAGGAAGTTGTTATGTAATATAAATGAAAGTAAATTGCAAAAATTCTCGGGATAGCAATTCCTGTCTATTTACCTAAAGTCATTTTTGGACCTCAGTTGGATGGTATGTATTTCTATAAGTAACTATTTAAGGGGGAATGTTAGAGGGTACCGTATATACTCGAGTATAAGTCGATCCGAGTATAAGTCGAGGTACCTATTTTTACCTAAAAAATGTGTAAAAACTGATTGACTCGAGTATAAGTCGAGGGTAGAATTTATCACCACTACTGCCTTCTGATTCTGTGTTGTTTTTAGGCTTTAGTTGCCCTTTAAATGAACAGCAGGATTCCCATACATGAATCCCATACAGTAATAGCCAAATCCAGTACCAGTAACCTCCAATTCCTTGGCACTCCAGAGGTTTGGAAACTACATGCTTTGTTGCTGGGCGTTTCAGTTTCTAAACGTGTGGAGTGGCAAGGTTCAGTAAACATTTAATTAAGTTTACCATCATTTACAATTCTCCTGAACCCCATATTGTAAAGGTCCCTCTGACCCCATATAGTAAAGAACTCTCTGACCCCAATAGTTAAAAATGTCACCTGAGAGTTGTAGTTTCAAGCTGTCATTTGCGCTGTACTATGCAGGTTAACACAGCGCCACCTACTGGTTACTATCTGCAATTGCAGAATTTGGATCTAAATTAGGACTTGACCCGAGTATAAGTCGAGGTTAGGTTTTCAGGCTAATTTTAAAGCCTGAAAAATTTGACTTATACTTGAGTATATACGGTATGTGTTTCTATAAGTGTAACTATTAAAGGGGGAATGTTGGAGGGTATGTGTTTGTATAAGTGTAACTATTTAAGGGGGAATGTTGGAGGGTATGTGTTTCTATAAGTGTAACTTTTAAAGGGGGAATGTTGGAGGGTATGTGTATCTTAATTGTACTAATTAAAGGGGGAATTTGGAGGGTATGTGTATCTATATGTAACATATTAAGGATGGTTGGAGGGTAGGTGTGTTTCTATAACTGGTAACTATTCAAGGTGGAACTTTGGAGGGTATGTGATTTTTTATAAGTTTAACTATTAAGGGATAATGTTGGAGGGTATGTGTATCTATATTGGTAACTATTAAAGGGGGAATGTTTGGAGGGGGGGGAACTCCCTTACCAATAGGATACATCCATTGGGAGGATACAACCTTACTCTAGGATGAATCCATGGAGTGGATTCTTACTGTAAGAATGATCAAGGGTGAGGAGACCCATACTATAGGATGTATCCAGGGGGAAGGATAACTCCCTTACTATAGGAATGAGTCCAGGAGAGTAGGACTCCTTACTATAGGATGAAATCAGGGAGGAGACTCTTACTATAGATGAAATCAAGGGGGAGGAGACTCCTTACTATAGGATAAGTATCAGGGGGAGGAACTCCTTACTATAGGATGAACTCCCAGGGGGAGGAGACCCTTACTATAGTAGATATCCCAGTAGGAGAGACTTCTACATAAGATCCAATCCATTGAGGGGGAGACTCCTTACACTAATAGGATACTCCAGTGGGGTGGGGGGAGACTCCCTTGCTATAGGATGATAATCCGGGGGAGGAGATTCCTTGCTATAGATGATCTCCAGGGGGAGAGACTCCTGACTAAGGATGATATCCATGGAGATGAGACCGCCTTACTATAGGAATGAAATCAGGGGGCAGGAGACTCCTTACTATAGGATGAAATCCTGGGGAGGATACTCTTACTATAATGAAATACAGGGGAGGAGACTCCTTACTATAGGATACAAATCAGTGGGAGGAACACCTTACTATAGGAATTGAATACCCATTTTGAAAAGACTCTTACTATAGATGAATCCAGTGGTAGGAGACTCCTTAACATGAGATGTCATCCAGAGGAGGAGACTCCTTACTATAGGATGACATCCGGGGGAAGAAACTTCTTACAATGATGATCTCCAGGGGGAGGAGACTCTTTAAACTATAGGATAACAATCCATGGGAGGAGATCCTTACAATGATGAAATCCAGTAGGAGGATTCTCCTTACTATAGGATGAAATCCAAAGGAGAGACTCCTTACTATAGGATAGAATCCAGAGGGAGGAGCTCCTTACTATAGGAATAGAAATCCAGAGGGAGGAGGACTCCTTACTATAAGGATACAATCCATGTTATGTAGACTCCCTTACTATAAGGATCAATCAGTGGGGAGGAAGACCTCCTTACTATAGGTACAATCCGTGGGAGGAGGACCCTTACTATAGGATACAGATTCCAGTGGAGGAGACTCTTACTATTGGATCCAATCCGTGGGAGGCCCGCCTTACTATTGGATAATCCAGTGGGAGAGGCTACTCCTTACTATTGGATACAATCCAGTTGGAAAAAAGGAGACTCCTTACTATAGGATACAATCCAGTTGGGAGGAGACTCCTTGCTACTAGGAATGATATCCATGGGGAGGATGCTCCCTTGCTATAGATATATCCGTGGGAGGGACTCCTATTACTATGGATGATATCCAGGGAGGACACTCCATACTATGGATGATCTCCAGAGGTACTAAACTCTTACTAATAGGATGATACCCGTTGGAGGAGACTCCTTGCTGTAAGGATGATCCGCAGTGGAGAGCACTCCTCCATAGGATGAATAGGGGGAGGATACTCCTTACTATAGGAATGAAATCCAGTGGAGGAGACTCCTTCTATAGGATGACATCCAGGGGGAGGATCCTCCTTCTTATAGGATGATATATAATGGACGAAACTCCTTACTTAGGATGATCTCCAATGGACGAAACTCCTTACTATAGGATGATACCCAGTGGAGGAGACTCCTTGCTGTAAGGATGATACCCATGGTGAGACTCCTTACTATATGATGATTCCAGGGGGAGGAGACTCCTTCCATAGGATGAATCCCAGGGGAGGAGACTCCTTACTATAGGATGAAATCCATGGGGAGGAGACTCCTACTATAGGATGAAACTCCAGGTGGAGGGACCCTTACTATAGTATGAAATCCATTGGGAGGAGACTCCTTACTAGAGGCTGAAATCCCAGGGGGAGGAACACTCCTTACTAATAGGATGATATAAGACATTCAAATATACACTACATGTAAAAAGTCCATGTGAAATGCTATGTGGTTATTTGTTTACATTTGTAACCAAGTTTAATTTGTAAATATGTTTTCTTTTCTACACTATTAACACTGTGCCCATTGGTGCATTGTGGCATTATTGGTGTTTGGCTATGTGTGTGTATAACAAAGTTGATATAAAACTATTAAACACTCTATTAAAAGGGGAACTGTGGTCCTCTATTTTGTATGTGTCTTATGGAGGCTGCCATTAATCACCAGATCATCTGCACCCTAGGTTTAGGGTTGGAGCATGCTCACTGCTGTCTTCACTGCTGAGATATTCTAACATACATACTGTATAATCTGTATTGTTATAATGTACAGCGCTGTGTATCCAAGTGGCGCTATATAAATAAACATATACATACATACTGTATAATCTGTATTGTTATAATGTACAGCGCTGTGTCCCCAAGTGGCGCTATATAAATAAACATGTACATACATACTGTATAATCTGTATTGTTATAATGTACAGCGCTGTGTCCCCAAGTGGCGCTATAAAAATAAACTATACATACATACTGTATAATCTGTATTGTTATAATGTACAGCGCTGTGTCCCAAGTGCGCTATATAAATAAACATATACATACATACTGTATAATCTGTATTGTTATAATGTCCAGCGCTGTGTCCCAGTGGCGCATATAAATAAACATATACATACATACTGTATAATCTGTATGTGTTATAATGTACAGCGCTGTGTACCCAAGTGGCGCTATTAAATAAACATATACATACATACTGTATAATCTGTATTGTTTATAATGTACAGCGCTGTGTACCCAATTGGCGCTATATAAATAAACATATACATACATACTGTATAATCTGTATTGTATAATGTACAGCGCTGTCCCCAAGTGGCGCTATTAAATAAACATATACATACATACTGTAATATCTGTATTGTTATAATGTACAGCGCTGTGTCCCCAAGTGGCGCTATATAAATAAACATATACATACATACTGTATAATCTGTTTGTTATAATGTACAGCGCTGTGTACCCAAGTGACGCTATATAAATAAACATATACATACATACTGTATAATCTGTATTGTTATAATGTACAGCGCTGTGTACCAAGTGGCGCATATAAATAAACATATACATACATACTGTATAATCTGTATTGTTAAATGTACAGCGCTGTGTACCAAGTGGCGCTATATAAATAACATTACATACATACGTGTATATCTGTATTGTTATAATGTACACGCTGTGTACCCAAGTGGCGCTATATATAAACATTACATACATACTGTATAATCTGTATTGTTATAATGTACAGCGCTGTGTACCCAAGTGGCGCTATATAAATAAACATATACATACTACTGTATAATCTGTATTGTTATAATGTACAGCTGTGTACCCAAGTGGGCCTATATAAATAAACATATATCCATTTAGTATAATCTGATTGTTATAATGTACGCGTGTGTACCAAGTGGCGCTATATAATAAACATATACATACATACTGTATAATCTGTATTGTTATAATGTACAGCGCTGTGTCCAAGTGGCGCTATATAAATAAACATATACTACATACTTGTATAATCTGTATTGTTATAATGTACAGCGCTGTGTACCCAAGTGGCGCTATATAAATAAACATATACAACATACTGTATATCTGTATTGTTATAATGTACAGCGCTGTGTACCCAAGTGGCGCTATATAAATAAACATTACATACATACTGTATAATCTGTATTGTTTATAATGTACAGCGCTGTGTCCCCAAGTGGCGCTATATAAATAAACATATACATACATACTGTATAATCTGTATTGTTATAATGTACAGCGCTGGTCCCCCAGTGCGCTATATAAATAAACATATACATACATACTGTATAATCTGTATTGTTATAATGTAACGCGCTGTGTACCAAGTGGCGCTATATAAATAAACATATACATACATACTGTATAATCTGTATTGTTATAATGTACAGCGCTGTGTACCCAAGTGGCGCTATATAAATAACATTACATCATACTGTATAATCTGTATTGTTATAATGTACAGCGCTGTACCCAAGTGGCGCTATAATAATAACATATACATACATACTGTATAATCTGTATTGTTATAATGTACAGCGCTGTGTACCCAAGTGGCGCTATATAATAACATATACATACATACTGTATAATCTGTATTGTTATAATGTACAGCTGTTGTACCCAAGTGGCGCTATATAAATAAACATATACATAATACTGTATAATCTGTATTGTTATAATGTACAGCGTGTACCCAAGTGGCGCTATATAATAACATATACATACATACTGTATCTGTATTGTTATAATGTACAGCGCTGTGTACCAAGTGGCGCTATATAAATAAACATATACATACATACTGTATAATCTGTATTGTTATAATGTACGCTTGTACCCAAGTGGCGCTATATAAATAAACATATACATACATACTGTATAATCTGTATTTTTTAATGTACACGCTGTGTCCCAAGTGCGCTATAAATAAACTATAACATACATACGTATAATCTGTATTGTTATAATGTACAGCGCTGGTCCCCAAGTGGCGCTATATAAATAAACATATACATACATACTGTATAATCTGTATTGTTATAATGTCCAGCGCTGTGTCCCCAAGTGGCGCTATATAAATAACATATACATACATACTGTATACTGTATTGTTATAATGTACAGCGCTGTGTACCCAAGTGGCGCTATATAATAAACATATACATACATACTGTATAATCTGTATTGTTATAATGTACAGCGCTGTGTCCCCAAGTGGGCTATATAAATAAACTATACATAATACTGTATATCTATTGTTTATAATGTCAGCGCTGGTCCCCAAGTGGCGCATATAAATAAACATATACTACATACTGTATAATCTGTATTGTATAATGTACAGCGCTGTGTACCCAAGTGGCGCTATATAAATAAACATATACATACATACTTATAATCTGTATTGTTATAATGTACAGCGCTGTGTCCCAAGTGGGGCTATATAAATAAACTATACATAAATACTGTATAATCTGTATTGTTAAATGTACAGCGCTGGTCCCCAAGTGGCGCTATATAATAAACATATACATACATACTGTATATCTGTATTTTATAATGTACAGCGCTGTGTACCCAAGTGGCGCATATAAATAAACATATACATACATCTGTTAATCTGTATTTTTTAATGTACAGCGCTGTGTCCCAGTGGCGCTATATAAATAAACTATAACATACATACTGTATAATCTGTATTTTTATATGTACAGCGCTGGTGTCCCCAAGTGGCGCTAATAAATAAACTATACATACATACTGTATAATCTGTATTGTTATAATGTACAGCGCTGTGTACCCAAGTGGCGCTATATAAATAAACATATACATACATACTTATAATCTGTATTGTTATATGTACAGCGCTGTGTCCCCAATTGGCGCTATATAAATAAATAACATACTACTGTATAATCTGTATTGTTATAAGTACAGCGCGTGGTCCCAAGTGGCGCTATATAAATAACATATACACATACTGTATAATCTGTATTGTTATAATGTACAGCGCTGGTCCCCAAGTGGCGCTATAAAATAACATATACATACATACTGTATAATCTGTATTGTTATAATGTACAGCGCTGGTCCCCAGTGGCGCTATATAAATAAACATATACATACATACTGTATTCTGTATTGTTATAATTTACAGCGCTGTGTCCCCAAGTGGCGCTATATAAATAAACATATCATACATACTGTATAATCTGTATTGTTATAATGTACACGCTGTGTCCCCAAGTGCGCTATATAAATAAACTATACTACATACTGTTAATCTGTATTGTTATAATGTACAGCGCTGCGTCCCAAGTGGCGCTATATAATAAACATATCAACATACTGTATAATCTGTATTGTTATAATGTACAGCGCTGGTCCCCATGTGCGCTATATAAATAAACATATACATACATACGTATAATCTGTATTGTTATATGTACAGCGCTGGTCCCCAAGTGGCGCTATATAAATAAACATATACATACATACTGTTAATCTGTATTGTTATAATGTACAGCGCTGGTCCCAAGTGGCGCTATATAAATAAACATATACATACATACTGTATAATCTGTATTGTTATAATGTACAGCGCTGTGTCCCAAGTGGCGCTATATAATAAACATATACATCATACTGTATAATCTGTATTGTTATAATGTACAGCGATGTGGCCCCAAGTGGCGCTATATAAATAAACATATACATACATACTGTATAATCTGTATTGTTATAATGTACAGCGCTGTGTCCCCAAGTGGCGCTATATAAATAAACATATACATACATACTGTATAATCTGTATGGTTATAATGTACAGCGCTGTGTCCCCCCCAAGTGGCGCTATATAAATAAACATAACATACTACTGTATAATCTGTATGTTTAATGTACAGCGCTGTGTACCCAAGTGGCGCTATATAAATAAACATATACATACATACTGTATAATCTTATTGTTATAATGTACAGCGCTGTGTCCCAAGTGGCGTATATATAATAAACATATACTACACTGTATAATCTGTATTGTTATAATGTACAGCGCTGTGTCCCCAAGTGGCGCTATATAATAAACATATCATACATACTGTATAATCTGTATTGTTTAATGTACAGCGTGTGTCCCCAAGTGGCGCTAATAAATAAACATTACTACATCGTTATATCTGTATTGTTATAATGTACAGCTGTGTCCCCAAGTGGCGCTATATAAATAACATATACATACATACTGTATAATCTGTATGTTATAATGTACAGCGCTGTGTCCCAAGTGGCGCTATATAAATAAACATATACATACATACTGTATAATCTGTATTGTTATAATGTACAGGGTGTCCCAAGTGGCGCTAATATATAAACATATACATCATACTGTAATATCTGTATTGTTATAATGTACAGCGCTGTCGTCCCAGTGGCGCTATATAAATAAACTATACATACATACTGTATAATCTGTATTGTTATAATGTACACGCGCTGTGTCCCAAGTGGCGCTATATAATAAACATATACAACATCTGTATAATCTGTATTGTTAATGTACAGCTGTGTACCCAGTGGCGCTATATAATAAACATATACATCACACTGTATATCTGTATTGTTTATGTACAGCGTGTGTCCCCAAGTGCGCTATATAAATAAACATATACATACATACTGTATAATCTGTATTGTTATAATGTACAGCGCTGTGTCCCCAAGTGGCGCTTATATAATAAACATATACATACATACGGTATAATCTGTATTGTTATATGTACAGCGCTGTGTCCCCAAGTGGCGCTATATATAAACATATACATACATACTGTATAATCTGTATTGTTTAATGTACAGCGCTGTGTACCCAAGTGGCGCTATATAATAAACATATACATACATACTGTATAATCTGTATGTTATAATGTACACGCTGTGTCCCCAAGTGGCGCTATATAAATAAACTATACATACATACGTATAATCTGTATGTTATAATGTACAGCGCTGTGTCCCAAGTGGCCTATATAAATAAACATATACATACATACTGTATAATCTGTATTGTTATAATGTACAGCACTGTGTCCCCAGTGGCCGTATATAAATAAACATATACATACATACTGTATAATCTGTTGTTATAATGTACAGCGCTGTGTCCCCAAGTGGCGCTATATAAATAACATATACATACAACTGTATAATCTGTTTGTTTAATGTACCGCTGTGTCCCAAGTGGCGCTATATAATAAATAACATACATACTGTATAATCTGTATTGTTATAATGTACAGCGCTGTGTCCCCAAGTGGCGCTATATAAATAAACATATATACATACTTATAATCTGTATTGTTATAATGTACAGCGCTGTGTCCCAAGTGGCGCTATATAATAACATATACATACATACTGTATAATCTGTATTGTTATAATGTACAGCGCTGTGTACCCAAGTGCGCTATATAAATAAACATATACATACATACTGTATAATCTGTATTGTTTAAATGTACAGCGCTGGTCCCCAAGTGGCGCTATATAAATAAACATATACATACATACGTATAATCTGTATTGTTATAATGTACAGCGCTGTGGTCCCAGTGCGCTATATAATAAACATACTACATACTGTATAATCTGTATTATGATGTTACAGCGCTGTGTCCCCAAGTGGCGCTATATAAATAAACATATACATACTGTATAATCTTTATTGTTATAATGTACAGCGCTGTGTACCCAAGTGGCGCATAATAAATAACTACAACATACTGTATAATCGTATTATGATTTACAGCGCTGTGTCCCCAAGTGGCGCTATATAAATAAACATCATACATTACTGTATAATCTGTATTGTTATAATGTACAGCGCTGTGTCCCCAAGTGGCGCTATATAAATAAACTATACTACATACTGTATATCTGTTATTGTTAAGGTACAGCGCTGTGTCCCCAAGTGGCGCTATATAAATAAACATATACATACATACTGTATAATCTGTATTGTTATAAGGTACAGCGCTGGTCCCCAAGTGGCGTTTATAAATAAATACATATACATACATACTGTATATCTGTATTGTTATAATGTACAGCCTGTGTACCCATGGGCTATATAAATAACATATACATACATACTGTATAATCTGTATTGTTATAATGTACAGCGCTGTGTACCCAAGTGGCGCTATATAAATAAACATATACATACATACTGTATAATCTGTATGTTATAATGTACAGCGCTGTGTCCCCAAGTGGCTCTATATAAATCGAACGAATGATCCTTCCTAGGATTAGCGAACGGAACATTTTAAGGATTATCAAACGATCCTTCCTAGGGTTAGCGAACGGAACATTTTGAGGATTATCAAACGATCCTTCCTAGGATTAGCGAACGGAACATTTTGAGGATTATCAAACGATCCTTCCTAGGATTAGCGAACGGAACATTTTGAGGATTATCAAACGATCCTTCCTAGGATTAGCGAACGGAACATTTTGAGGATTATCAAACGATCCTTCCTAGGATTAGCGAACGGAACATTTTGAGGATTATCGAACGAACGATCCTTCCTAGGATAAGCGAACGGTACACTCGAACATTATCAAACGAATGATCCTTCCTAGGGTTAGCGAACAGTACATTCTAGGGTTAAGTAAACGCGAACTGCCCGTAAATTGGATAATTATCGAAAAGACAGCCGCGAGTCCGAAAAACCAACTAGTTTGAGGCTGAACTAGTTCGAATAGTTCAAGTTCGTCCAAACTCATAAAGTTCGGCTCCAATTTAGGCTTGAGTTCGAGTTCTAGTCCGTCCCTAGTTATAACGTTTATAGGACAATGTAATCTTATCCCCATCCAATCAGTGTCCCTACACAATACAATCTTATCCCTCTATCTCTATCTATTCATCTCTATCCATCACTCCATCTATCTCTCCATCTATCTATCTATCTATCATCTATCTCTCCGTCTATCTATCTCTCCATCTATCTATCTATCATCTATCTCTCGTTAATCTATTTATCTATCTCATAGCACAAAACAGAACAAATATTCCCACAATGCACCAATTGGGCAGTGTTACTAGTGTAGAAAAGAACATTTATTGTTTACAAATGTGATAGAAAACCAATAGCCATGTAGTGCATTCCAATGTCACAGTCTATACACAGCCTGTAGTGAGTATTTGAATTCTGTAGACTTTAATTGTCGTGAAAGGGTCTCTTGAATCAGAGACAATTCCCTAGTAGCAATGGCAGAAACGTGATAAGTTTGTTCCATTTTCGGATTTCGGATCTAGGAAATCCCGAAGATCAAAAAATGGAATGTACTTTTTGGATTTCGGAGTGCATTTTCAATGATTCCTGAACATTCGTGGCTATTTTTTAGGATATTGAAAATAACATTGAACATTCAATTAATCATTGATGAACTTCAATTTTGGAACCGAGTTGTTCTAACCCAGAACCCATCTGACCCAGATCCCATCTCTATTCCTATTTTTTAAAGTGCAGACACATTCTATCACTCAGTATCAACCAAGAAGGATTCAACTATTACCACCGTATATATCCGAGTAAAGTCGATCCGAGTCGAGGTACCTATTTTTATCTGAAAATTTGTAAAACTAATTGACTCGAGTATAAGCCGAGGTAGAAATTAGTTGCCCTTTAAATGGACAGCAGAATTCCATACATGAATCCCCATACAGTATAGCCAAATCCAGTACCGTAACCCCTAATTTCTTGGCACTCCAGATGTTTGGAAACTACAACTCCCAGCATGCTTTGTTGCTGGGAGTTTCAGTTTCTAAACGTGTAGTGGCAAGGATCAGTAAAGTTTTAATTATCATCATTTACAATTCTCCTGACCCCCATATGGTAAAGGGGTATAAATCGAGGTTAGGTTTTTAGGCTAACTTCAAAGCCTGAAAAATTCGTCTTATACTCAAGTATATACAGTATGTGTTTTGGTAAAAACCGACCATACAGACAGAGATAATTGGTATTTTATAATGATAACAAATAAGTGAACTAAACAGAAATATCCAAACCACAACACGGCACAGCCAATATATATGGAAAACAGAATTCTAGTGCACAAACAATTCTAATTGCATATTAGCTCCCTCCATAAGGTTCTACTACAAACACTGCTAAACCCTGGATAAATAAAAGCAATTAGTTCAATAAATTGGCCAATTATTTTAAGCCCAGCCACCACGTCAAGGTTGCTTCCTTTAACTGGGTCCTAACCTACGGTACTGCCTTTTTGGCTACATGAGCTGACAGCTTTCTCCTGTGTGGCCTGGATGCTTGAAGCTGACTCTCTAGTTTAAGTACTTTGCTCAACGAGCACATGACCTAACTCTGGGTGGGTACCAATTACCCAGAAGGCTCAAACCTTCAATGTAACACACAATATATAGAAAATATATAGAAAATTGGCTGTTGTACATCCATTACATAATTGTAACTTTTCCAGTTCTCTCTTCCTATATTCAAGCTCCCCCAATCCCCTAATTAATTTAGTTGCCCTTCTCTGAACCCTTTCCATTTCAAAGATGTCCCTTTTTTGTACACAGGATTCCAAAAAGCACGCATATTCCAAATGAGACCTTACAATGCTTTGTAAAGAGGGAGAATTACATTTTCCTCCTCCTTGAATCCATACCTCTCTTTATACAAGGCAATACCATGCTGGCTCTGGCTGTTTGCTGCCTGGCACTGCTTGCTACCTTTAAGTTTGTTATCCACCAAAACTCCAAGATCCCTTCCAACAGGGATTCACTTAACACAGAGCCATTTTAGTATAGTATCACAATTATTTTTAAGTCCAAAATGCATCACCTTACATTTATCAACATTGAATTCCATCTGCCCTTAGCAGCCCAATGTGACAATCTTCTAGATCCCACCCCTGTAACGATTGCACATCCTCTGAATTTTTTAATGGTCGACAAAGTTTTGTGTCGTCAGCAACACAGAAAACCTTGCTGACAATACCCACTTCCAAATCATTAATAAATAGATTAAATAGAAGTGGCCCCAACACAGAACCCTGTGGCCCCCACTTAGCACTTTAGTCCATAATGATGAAGCCCCATTTACATTACATCATGCTCTGATTGCTACTGAAGGTTCTTGTCTGCTGCTGGTGTGGTGCCTGGTTAACTGAAGTGATTTCTGGTACAGCCATGTGAGTTAAAGGTCATGTCCACCCCCATTTTTAAAATTTACCCCCACACTCCACAAGCCTCACAGCATGGTGTATCAGTGTGTGTCAGTATGTTTGTATGTGTCAGTTATTCAGTGCATGAGTGTGTCAGTGCATGTGTGTGACATGTCAGTGCATGTGTATGTCAGTATGATAGTGCATTTGTGTGTCATTATGTCAGTGCATTGTGGTGATATGTCAGTGCATGATGTGTCGGTATGTCCGTGCATGTATGGTGTTAGTGCATGTATGTCTGTGTGTCAGTATGTCAGTGTATGTGTGTATCATGCATGTGTGTGTCAAATGTCATTGCATTTGTGTCACTGTGTATGTCAGTATATCGTGCATGGTTGTATTTGTGTGTCTTGTATGTGTGTTGTCAGTGTTGTGTCAGTATGCCAGTGGAATGTTAGTGTGTCAGGGTGTTTATATGTCAGTTTGTGTCATATGTATGGTTAAGTGTATGTGCATAGGTTGTATGCCAGTGTATGTGGTGTATAGGTTGAATATAGGTAGGTATAGAGATGGAAAGATAAAGATAGATGGAACGATAGATGGAGAGATTGAGGGAGAAGAGAAGAGATAGATAGACATAAAGATATGGAAAGATACATAGATATAGTGATAGATAGATGGAGAGATAGATAATAGATAGATAGACGGAGAGATAGATAGACGGAGAGATAGATAGACGGAGAGATAGATAGACGGAGAGATAGATAGACGGAGAGATAGATGGAGAGATAGATAATAATAATAGACGAGAGATAGATGGAGGTGTATGTAGAGATTGAATAGTAGAGATAGATAAATAGATTGCAGAGATAGATGTATGATAGATAGATGGAGATATAGATAGACGGTGAGATAGATGATAGATAGATGGAGAGATAGATAATAGATAGACTAGACGGAGAGATGGAGTGATGGATAGATGATAGATCAGATAATAGATTATCCGAGAGATAGATGATAGATGATCATAGATGGAGACGATATATAGATTTATTGATGGATAGAGAATAAGATATAGATAAATAGATTAACGTGAGATAGATGATAGATTAGATAATAGATGAGAGATAGATAGATGGAGTGATGGATAGAGAGATGAATAGATAGAGATAGATAAATAGATTAACGAGAGATAGATGATAGATAGATAGATAGATGGAGAGATAGATAGACAGAGAGATAGATGATAGATAGATAGATAGATAGATAGATAGATAGACGGAGAGATAGATGGAGAGATAGATAATAGATAGATAGACGGAGAGATAGATGGAGTGATGGATAGAGAGATGAATAGATAGAGATAGATAAATAGATTAACGAGAGATAGATGATAGATAGATAGATGGAGAGATAGATAGACGGAGAGATAGATGATAGATAGATAGATAGATGGAGAGATAGATGGAGTGATGGATAGAGATGAATAGATAGAGATAGATAGATTAACGAGAGATAGATGATAGATAGATAAATAGATGGAGAGATCGACAGATAGAGAAATTGGAGAGATAGATATCATAGTGAGATATAAAGATAGATAGATGGAGATATAGATAGACTGTCTAGACTAGAAAAATAGATACAAACACAAATAATATAGCACAGACAACTGATTGGTGAGTCTCTCTCTCTCTTTTGAGGGAATTTGTCTTTAAATTGGGAGTAACCTATGCTAAGTAGGTGTGACCTAAGCAAAATTGGTGTGGTCAGTTTTGCTGTGGGTGCTAATGCACCTGCCACATTTACTCCTTTTACTGTCCCTCGTTCACATTTTAAAACGTTGGAGTTATGTATTATTATAGTGGCCCCCACTAATTGTCATTTGGGGATCTGATTGAAGATAATATAATTTTGGGAATAAAAGAATAAAATAAAGGTATAAAGAGCAACATCAGTGAAATGTACCGGTTTGTGGTGGGTGTTGGCCAGTCCCGTGGCTCCATAGAATCATCTCACACGTTTAGGAACCGACATCATGAAGGTCATATACACTCTGTCATTGGCTCGGGCATCACTGGTAAACAGTTATTTTGGATGGAACAGAGGGGTGTAGTGGGTGTGGGGGGGGGTTGGACCGTTTTGGGGAAAAACTCCTACAAACGTGCCGGGTGGGCTAAAATAGGCTTGGGCGGGGTGGGGCGGGCCGGACTTTAAGAGGGCCGAAGTGAAGCTTTCTAGTCGTGTGACTTGTGGGATGCGTGGTAGGATAGTTCACAGAGTGAGCCGGCGGGAAGGCAGATTTGGACCTTGGGGGGGGGGCAGGTAGGTATTGCTGGTATAAGGAAATTCAACGGTTCGAACGATTTTCGCTTCTCGTATTTTTTGGGGGGGGGGTTGTGCTTTATCATTTTCTTGTTTGGTTTGGGGTTGGTATGTGTCCGCGCGTCTGGTCAGGGCAGGTCGCCGGTCCAAGAGCAGAAACTTGCGGGAGATGGGTGTGTTGGTTTTGGGAAAAAAATCAACAAACGGACCGTTGTCGCGTGGTCGCTTGTTGCGTTCGGTTTGGTGGTGGTGCCGTGGCCGGGGTATGACTTTGCTCGGGTGATGGTAACCTGCTGTAAAAAATGGACCGGGCCGATCCAGCCTGTTGGGGCGAACGCCCATTACGGCGGCCAATAAGTGCCCGTCTGTTCTTGACATGTTTTAAGTTGATGCGACGTATGTTGTGGGGTGGCCGTCATCGAATGTGTTGTGGGTCGCCAGCGGCTGGATTCCGGTGGTGCGGTCGGGTGAGACTGCCTCTCATTGTGGTCTAGCGCGGGAGCTGGGGGGGGGGTCGTGTGGGTGTTGGGTGTGGGTGGTCGCTGGGGTGGGGCCCAACGCACAGAACACGGCCGCGCAAGAACAAGCGCAGAAGAGCAGGGAACAACCGACGAAAAAAAAAAACAACGGAACAACTACCCGAGAATTTAAAAATACATAAACAAACGGACACAAAGCTAAATAATAAAATAAAATGCAAAGAAGAACAAAAACCCAAACAACTGATAAACTAAAATTGAACCAATAACGAAAATAAAAAGCACACCGTATATTAATAACAAACCAAACCTCTCACAGCAAAGCAAATCACCACAAAGAACACAAACCCAGTTGGATCAAAGGAAAACAATTACAATTCAATATACAAAGAAATTTTACATAAAATAAAAGAAACAACACAAACAGTGTTCGCTTGGCCAACTGGGGATTGAGTTTTGTAGAAAAGTCCTCAGCAGTATCGGCGCTTAGTTTGAATTAATCTTCGATGACGAACTGGTGTTGTTGTGAGTGTAAGAGAAAGAATCGCGTTGTGGGGGGCCCAGACAGTGGGGGTTGTGAGGGTATGGAGGTTCTGGGGGCGCAAGGTCGCCACCGGGGGGGGGGTTCGGGGGGGGTTCCGGGTTCCCGGACCTGTATAAAAGACCGGCCGTGGCTTTGGTCTTTTTATAGGGGCGGGAACTCCTCGGTGGCGGAATATCCTTATAATCCGCTGTAAGGGGCGCATGTATCCCTTATAGAACTCTCGGTTTTCTCTCTTCCTCAGCCTGTGTATCAAGAGTGGGTGTATCGGACGTGGAGTGCTTTGGTAAGTGTGGTGTTTTGGGGGGTGTTGTTTTTTGTCTGCCTTCACTCGTGTCGGGAGATGGGTGCTGTGTCGCGTGGTGCGGTCGTGTGTGTCGTGGGGGATCGGGTATCTTGTGCGGTGTCGTTGCGTTGCGCTCAGGTTTTGGGGGTTTTTTTGTTCCCTTTTAATACAAACGATTCTGGGTGGTTGTAGCGGTGTGGTTGGCGCGCGATTATATCTGTCACCTCGATCTTGTGTCTCGAGCTCATTGTAGAGTGAGACGTGTCAAAGGCGCAAAAGGTACGTTGTGGGCTCTTATCCGGAAGGGTGGGGGAGGGACTGCAGAAAAGGGCCGCGCAAGGGTGTGGGGGAGAAAGGACACGAACGGGGGTGTGCCCAAAAGAAGGAGAAGCATCAGGGGCCAAGGCCAACGAGCAGCCGAACACAGACACGCGGGGAACAGAGAAGGGGCCAAAAAGGGCCAAGGGAAGCGCGAAAGTTGCCGGGTGGGCCGCCGCGCGGGTCCGAGCACAGCGGTGACAAGGGGTCCGGGCGCGTGGGGGGGACCAGCGGGTACCAGGGGGGGCGGGAACGCAGCCGGGACCAAAAGGAAAAACCAGGCGCAAAACGCGAATGCAAAACCCAAAAAACGCACACAAGCGCGGCGGGAAAACCGCCGCAAGGGGGGCGACCCGGGGCGGGCAGGGGGGGCCTCAGCCGAAGGAGAAGGGAGCACGGCCATCGGCACTGCTATTACAGGGGGACAGAGGCACCATAGGGAGAGCGAGACCTGCACGGGGGGGCATCTGAGTCATTAATGACTGCCAACACTTGCCGCAGTATTTGAAAACAAATTTATAACACAATGTGTTGGGGGGGCGGGCAACCAAGGCGTCTGGGGAGCAGGCGTAGCAGCCCAGGGGCAACATAAGAGTGGGTGGCTGTGAGAAAGGTGGGTTCTCTTGGTAGTTGTGGTTTTTTGAGCTTATTCTTCTTGCAGTTCTTTTTCATTTCTGTCTTGTGGGATAGGTGTTCCCAGGTGGCGGGTAGTTTGTGTGGTGGAGGTCGTGAGCTCGGGGGGATATTGTTTGTTTTTGCTGTGCACAGCGTTGGGGGTCGAGGGCTACCGGGAGAGGTGGGGAATTGCGGCACCAAAGAGATGGACCGTCATCGATACTCCTGTGGGCACCAATTTAGTGTCTCCCTTCTCCTACCACAAAACTAGGAAATTCCTATCTTCTCATGAACATGAAATCAGTGGTAGGGACACTGATTGTACGGGATAAATTGTATTGTGTAGGACACTAATTGGATGGGGATAAGATTTATTGTTGTCGGGACACTGATTGTACGGGATAAGTTGTCATTGTGTAGGGAAACTGACTGGATGGGATAAGATTGTATTGTGTAGGGACACTAATTGGATGGGGATAAGATTGTATTGTGTAGGGACACTGATTGGGTGGAATAAGATTGTATTGTGTAGGGACACTGATTGTACGGGATAAGATTGCATTGTGTAGGGACACTGACTGGATGGGATAAGATTGTATTGTGTAGGGACACTAATGGATGGGGATAAGATTGTATTGTGGTGACACTGATTGGGTGGATAAGATTGTATGTGTAGGGGCACTGATGAATGGATAAGATTGTATTGTGTAGGGGCCACTAATTGAATGGATAAGATGTATTGTGTAGGGGCACTGATTGAGTGGGATAAGATTGTATTGTTGTAGGACACTGATTGGATGGGATAGATTGTATGTTAGGGACACTGATTGGATGGGATAAGATTGTATTGTGTAGGGACACTGATTGGAGGGGATAGATACATTGTCCTATAAACATTATAACTAGGGACGGACTAGAACTCGAACCTCAAGCCTAAATTGGAGCCGAACTTTATGAGTTTGGACGAACTGAACTATTCTAACTAGTTCAGCCTCCAAACTAGTTGGTTTTTCGGACTCGCGGCTTGTCTTTTCGATAATTATCCAATTTCGGGCAGTTCGCGTTTACTTAACCCTAAATGTACTGTTCGCAACCTAGGATGATCATTCGTTTGATAATGTTCGAGTGCCGTTCGCCATCTAGGAAGGATCGTTCGTTCGCTAATCCTCAAATGTTGCCGTTCGCTAATCCTAGGAAGGATCGTTTGATAATCTCAAAAGTTCTGTCGCTAATCCTAGAAGATCGTTGATAATCCTCAAAATGTTCCGTTCGCTAACCTAGGAAGGATCGTTTGATATCCTAAATGTTCCGTTCGCTATCCGAAGGATCATCGTCTATAATCCTTGAATGTTCCGTTCGCTAATCCTAGAAGCGTTCGTTCGATAATCTTAAATGTTCGTTCGCTTATCTAGGAAGGATCGTTGTCGTAATACTTAAAATGTTCCATCGCTAATCCCTAGCAGGATCATTCGTTCGATAATCCTTGATGTTCGTTCGCTAATCCTAGAAGGATCGTTCGTTCGATAATCCTTAAAATGTTCCATTCGCTAATCCTAGGAAGGATCGTTTGATAATCCTCAAATGTTCCGTTCGCTAATCCTAGAGGATCGTTTGATATCCTCAAAATGTTCCGTTCGCTAACCCTAGAGGGATGTTTGATAATCCTCAAAATGTTCCGTTCGCTAATCCAGGAAGGATCGTTCGTTGCGATAATCCTCAAATGTTCTTCGCTAATCCTAGGAAGATCGTTTGATATCCTTAAAATGTTCCGTTCGCTAATCCAGGAAGGATCGTTTCAATCCTCAAAATGTCCGTTCGCTAACCCTAGGAGGATCGTTTGGATAATCCTCAAAATGTTCCGTTCGCTATCCTAGGAAGGATCGTTCGTTCGATAATCCTCAAAATGTTCCGTCGCTAATCTAGGAAGGATCGTTCGTTCGATAATCCTCAAAATGTTCCGTTCGCTAATCCTAGGAAGGATCGTTTGATAATCCTCAAATGTTCCGTTCGCTAACCTAGGAAGGATCGTTTGATAATCCTCAAATGTTCCGTTCGCTAATCCTAGGAAGGATCGTTTGATAATCCTCAAAATGTTCCGTTCGCTAATCCTAGAAGGATCGTTTGATATCCTCAAAATGTTCCGTTCGCTAACCTAGAAGGATCGTTTGATATCCTCAAATGTTCCGTTCGCTAATCCTAGGAAGGATCGTTGTTCCGATAATCCTTAAAATGTTCAGTTCGCTAATCCTAGGAAGGATCTTGTATCCCAATGTACCTTCGCTAATCCAAGGAAGTATCTTGATAATCCTCAAATGTACCGTTCGCTATCCTAGGAAGGATCGTTTGATAATCCTTAAAATGTTCCGTTCGCTACTAGGCCTAAGGATCGTTTCGGTTCTAAATCCTCAAAATGTTCCATTCGCTAATCTAGGAAGATCGTTGATAATCCTCAAATGTTCGTTCGCTAACCCTAGGAAGGATCGTTTTGATAATCCTCAAATGTTTCCGTTCGCTAATCTAGGAAGGATCGTTCGTTCGATAATCCTTAAAATGTTCCGTTCGCTAATCCTAGGAAGGATCGTTTGATAATCCTCAAAATGTTCCGTTCGCTAATCCTAGGAAGGATCATTCGTTCGATAATCCTTAAAATGTTCCGTTCGCTAATCCTAGGAAGGATCGTTTGATAATCCTTAAAATGTTCCGTTCGCTAATCCCTAGGATGGATCGTTTGATAATCCTCAAATGTATTCCGTTCGCTAATCCTAGGAAGGATCGTTTGATAATCCCAAAATGTTCCGTTCGCTAATCCTAGAAGGATCGTTTGATAATCCTCAAAATGTTCGTTCGCTAAATCCTAGGAAGGATCATTCGTTCGATAATCCTTAAACTGTTCGTTCGCTAATCCTAGAAGGATGTTTGATAATCCCTCAAATGTTCCGTTCGCTAATCTAGGAAGGATCCGTTGATAATCCTCAAAATGTTCCGTTCGCTAATCCTAGAAGGATCGTTTATAATCCTCAAAATGTTCCGTTCGCTAATCCTAGGAAGGATCATTAGCTGTCATAATCCTTAAATGTCCGTGCCTAACTGGAAGGATCATCCGTTCGATAATCCTTAAATGTTCCGTTGGTCGCTAATCCTAGGAAGGATCGTTCGTTCGATTAATCCTTAAAGTCCCGTTTCGCTAGATCCGAGGAAGATCGTTTGTTGATAATGTCCTCAAATGTACCGGTTCGGGTCTAATCCTAGGAAGGATCATTCGTTCGATAATCCTTGATGTCCATTCGCTAATCCTAGGAAGGATCGTTCGTTTGATAATCCTTAATGTACGTTCGCTAATCTAGGAAGGATCGTTTGATATCCTAAAATGTTCCGTTCGCTAATCCTAGGAAGGATCGTTTGATAATCCTTAAAATGTTCCGTTCGCTAATCCTAGGAAGGATCGTTTGATAATCCTTAAAATGTTCCGTTCGCTAATCCTAGGAAGGATCATTCGTTCGTTAGATAATCATCGAAAGTATCGTTGAAGGTAGCTTGTGCAGAACCCGACAATTGCCGCCTGACTTCAGGAAGTGTTTTATTTAACATGTTTGGTGATAGGACATGTCCCCAGACATTTCCAGGTGGCACAGCCATTTACAGTAAGTTACCACTGTTAGTTTAGCTTTAAATCACCTGACTTTTTGAACTATCACCTCCATTGACTTAATGGGTCCAAATTCAACTTTAGAACTTTCTCGAAGTTCGAAAGTTCGAAAAACGGACCAACTTATATAGTTCAGCATCTCTATATAACAAACATTATTTATAACCAGTGTACAACCCTTTATATAGGCGTTCATAGTTATCATACATCAGGATTTTCTTTTATAATTAGATTTTATTTATAAACCACAGAACATCATGGAAGGCTACATCCTATTAAATACATTCTAAATTATAAATTACAAAATGAAATTACAGTAGATTAGCTGTAGTTATAAAGTGTTTAGAGCAATTACCAGAGCAGAGGATTATGGTAAGGAACAATAGTAGCTGTACTGAAAGTACAATGAGCAGGTACCAGACAGAGCAAGATTATGGGTAGGAACAATAGTAGCTGTACTGAAAGTTACAATAGCAAGGTACCAGAAGCAGAGGATTATGGGAAGGAACAACAGTAGCTGTACTGAAGTTACAATGAGCAGGTACCATAGCAGAGGATTATGGGTAAGAACAATAGTAGCTGTATTGCAAGTAACAATGAGCAGGTACCCAGCAGAGGATTGATGGGTAAGGAACCATGTAGCTGTACTGAAAGTTACAATGAGCAGGTACCAGAGTCAGAGATTATGGGTAAGGAACAAGTATCTGTACTGAAGACTAAATCGCATAGAAGTACCACAGCAGAGGATTATGGGTAAGGAACATAGTAGCTGTACTGAAAATTACAATGAGCAGTACCAGAGCAGAGGATAATGGTAAGGAACAATAGTAGATGTATTGAAGTTACAATGAGCAGGTACCGAGCAGAGGATTATGGTAAGGAACAATATTAGCTGTACTGAAAGCTACAATGAGCAGTACCACAGCAGAGGATTATGGGTAAGGAACAATAGTAGCGTACTGAAAGCTACAATGAGCAGGTACCACAGCAGAGGATTATGGGTAAGGAACAATAGTAGCTGTACTGAAAGTTACAATGAGCAGGTACCAGAGCAGAGGATTATGGGTAAGGAACACTAGTACTCTGTACTAAAGTTACAATGGACAGGTACCAGAGCAAGGATTATGGGTAAGGAACAACAGTAGCTGTTACTGAAAGTTACAATGAGCAGGTACCAGAGCAGAGGATTATGGGTAAGGAACAACCGTAGCTGTATTGCAAGTTACAATAGGCAGTACCAGACAGAGGATTATGGTGAGGAACAATATAGATGTATGGAAAGTACAATGTAGCAGTACCACACAGCAGAGGATTAGGGGTAGGAACAATAGTAGCTGTACTGAAAATTACAATGAGCGGTACCAGAGCAGAGGATTATGGGTAAGGAACAATAGTGATGTATTGAAAGTTACAATGCAGGACGCAGAGCAGAGGATTTGGGTAAGGAACAATAGTAGCTGTACTGAAAGCTACAATGAGCAGGTACCACAGCAAGGATTATGGGGTAAGGAACAATAGTAGCTGTACTGAAAGTTACATGAGCAGGTACCAGAGCAGAGGATTATGGTTAAGGAACAATAGTGCTGACTGAAAGTTACCAATGAGCAGGTACCAGAGCGAGGATTATGGTTAAGGAACAACAATAGCTGTACTGAAGTTTACAATGAGCAGGTACCAGAGCAGTAGGATTATGGTTAAGGAACAACGTAGCTGTATTGCAAGTTACATGAGCAGGTACCAGAGCAGAGGATTATGGGTAAGGAAAATAGTAGATGTATTGAAAAGTTACAATGAGGTACCCGGACAAGCAAGGATTATATGGGTAAGGAATCAATAGTAGCTGTACTGAAATTACAATGAGCAGGTACCAGAGAGCAGAGGATTATGGGTAAGGAACAATAGTAATTTATTGAAAGTTACAACAATGAGCAGGTACCAGAGCAGAGGATTATGGTAGGAAACAATAGTAGCTGTACTGAGCTACAATGAGCAGGTACCCGGCACCAAGGTATGATGTAAGGCAATCGTAGCTGTACTGAAAGTTACAATGACAGGTACCAGAGCAGAGGATTATGGGTAAGAACAATAGTAGCTGTACTGAAAGTTACAATGTAGCAGGTACCAAACAAGGGATTATGGGCAAGGAGACAATAGTAGCTGTCCTGAAAGCTACAATGAGCAGTACACAGCAGAGGATTATGGGTAAGGAACAATAGTAGCTGTACTGAAAGTTACAATGAGCAGGTACCAGAGCAGAGGATTATGGGTAAGGAAAATAGTAGCTGTACTAAGTTACAATGAGCAGGTACCAGAGCAGAGGATTATGGTAAGGAACAATAGTAGCTGTACTGAAAGTTACAATAGCAGGTACCAGGCAGAGCAAGGATTATGGGTAGGAACAATAGTAGCTGTATTGAAATGTTACAATACAGTCCCAGAGCAGAGGATTATGGTAGGAACATAGTAGCTTTGACTGAAAGTTACAATGAGCAGTTACCGAAAACAAGGGGATTGTTGGGTAAGGAGCGCTAGCTGTATTGAAAATTACAATGAGCAGATACCAGAGAAGGATTATGGGTAAGAGCATAGTAGCTTGTATCGCCAGTTACAATGAGCAGGTACCAGAGCAGAGGATTATGGTGGGAGTAGATGGTGCTATAGTTACAATTAAATATGAGCTGTTTGGGGTTTCTGACCATAAAAAATATTTATAAGATATAAGAGTATTTTCTTAACAGCAGCTGGTCAGCAGGGTGCTGGGAGTTGTAGTATGCAAACATCTGAGGACCATAGGATGGACACCTTGCTAAAAACCTATGGCATACTGTAGAAAATATACATGTGTCCACATTGGGCATGGTAGTGTAGATATCACTCATTAAGTAATAGATTTTTGTATTTATTATAAAAAATTTACAGACAAAACCATTATAGAGCCAATCAAACCTGACATTTACGTATATTTCAGATAAATAAGTTATAAAATATATATTGGGAAGTATGATTTGTATATGTAGGTATTGGTGGGTATAATTGTACTGTGCAGGTTGTGGAAGAGGTACCCCTGGTGGGGGCATCCTTTCTTTGTCTTGGAATATGCAGGTGTGGGTGTGGCTGTCATCCCACCCTAACCCCATATGCAAGTGGAGCTAAGCACATCATACTGTTGAGTGTTAGGTCAGGTGCTTTTTTAAAAAGTGAACACAAAAGAAGACAAAGACAGATGTGCCCATTTTAAGAAAGACGGACGTTCGTAAAATAGCGAGCGTTATTCGGGAAGGGTCCGACCGGGGTTTTCCCGAACGACCGAGTAACAAGACCGGGCGTAACACATAACGGCGGGGGAGGACCAGAACGGGATGTACGGAAAGCACGACCGTATCGGTTAAGAGCGGCGGACGGTTGGAAAGACGACCGGTAATGGTACATAACGACCGGGGAGGTAACGATATCGGAAAAACGGGTCGGTTACGGAAAAAACACGGCGGCGTTTACGGAAACAAGCGTAGGACGATAACGATTTTTAAAAGAGGGCCCATGTGAACGAGGCAAGAACCCACCAAACATTGAATGACACATCCATAAACACACAACAACATTGACGACAGAATAGGGGAAGGTCAAAAGGACTTGAACCAAAAAGTGGGGGGGTGGGGGGGGTGGTTTGTGTGTGTGGTTGGTGTTGTTGTGTGTGATCAAGACAGACACAGTGTGAGGTAAGTGTAGTATTCATTGAGCACATGACCCTAAACTCAGAATGTTCATTGGATCCGTTATAGTCAATGGAAAAAATATTCCAAAAGTTCACCGATAACGTGAGCCTTTGTGGGTGGGTAGGACAATGGAGTGGTTTGGACATGTCGGGGCAGAATGGAGGTGGGGCAACAACAGGTTGGGGAACCCCTGGGATAGTCTAACAGTCCACATTGGCAATGGGAATCATGGAGTACAAGGTACAGAGCATGATGCAGAATCAGAGCCAAAAGTCAAACATGGGAGTCAGTCAAACCAAACACAGTACAGGGGGGTCAGACAGATCCTGATAAAAGTTGGTCCAGGCAGCAACCAGAGTGAGGTCAGAAAGAAAGCCTCCCATTGGGGGACCAAGGTATAATAACAATTATACAGAAAAAATTCTACCAACTCTGTATTTTAAACTCAAACTCAGAAATCCCCCCCAAACAAACAATATATATTTTGAAACAAAACGCCAGCTACGTGTCGGTGTAATTGTTTCATACACACATGCAGAATTCTGCGCACAATTTTTTAGAGATTTGTACTTTTTTAATAGATTTTTGGAGAAAAGGAAAAAATGAAATGTAAAAAATCATGACCAACCCCCAGTAAAAATATAACCCCCTCTAAAACAGTACACGTGTTACGTTCTCTGCTTCCGCCAACAAACTGTGCGCCCCAACACACCTCAATGGAGACAATGTGAATTCGTGGCTTCACTCTAAGGTCACTCTTCGAATAAGAACTCAAACATTATTTACTTGAAAAGATCATAGCCGTTAATAGTTTTTTTGGTAGGAAAATATGCCAAAGCAAAAAATATTGGCTAGTAGATATATCATTCTTCATAAAAAAAAGTGTAAATATTATTTAGGAGAATGTCAGGATGAACAATTTTTTCTCACGGAGATTTTGGTTAATCTGGTAATGGGAAACGTCACAAGGGGGAACTGCCCGCGCCCCCCCCCCACACACACCACACACACCTTTCTAGTGTTATGAAGTGAAAAATGATTGGTACCACGGTCGCTGTGGATCAATATGTGGTGGAAAACAGATCTTGTGCAACTTAGCTAATAACGGGATGTCCCCAAATCTCTCTCTTTCCCGTATTAATCCCACGGCTGTGGCGTATGATGTCGCATGCATGATGATGTCATTGCGCCAGGCTGTGTTTGTACTACTAGGGACTGCGCCCTTGCTGCTCTGGCAACGCATTGCCTATGGAATTCCACCTCCAGCTGCTCGCACCACTAGGGTAGGTTCATAGGGGTCCGCACCATAGCACGAATAGTATTACACTACCGGCCATGGCAGGGGCCAGTTCCACTTTGTGTATAGTTAGGCAGGCCAGTGTGCAGCACTGTTGGGGTGGGTATTATAGTTACTGCTGCTAGTCAGGAGTACACATTACCGAAATGTGCTCAGTTCTGCACTGCAAAAATGTAACGGATGCCGCTTGCAGTGGTGAGTACGTATATAGCCTACCCCAGTATATATGATTGAATTTGTTTGGTTTGCCCCATTTCCTGCCAGTATGTAATGAAATGCCCATGGCTACCAGTAGGTAAATGAAGATGCCCATGGCTACCCAGTTATAATGAAATTCCATGGCTACCAGTATGTAATGAAATACCCAGGTACCAGTATGTGATGAAATTCTATTGGCTTACCATAATGAAATTACAATGCCCATAGACTACCAGTATGTAATTATAATTCCCATGCTATTATTATATTAATTTTATTATTATAGTTGTGGTTTATGATGCGCAACATCTTCCGTTAGCAATTTACATATTACATGTACACATTCCATGCAGGCCTGCCTGAGAGCTTACAATCTAACAATTTATTTGTACACATCACAATCCTATCAGAGATGCCCAACTGGCTACAGTATATGATGAAATTCCCATGGTCTAATCAGTATGGTAAAGAAATTCCCAAGTTCCTAGTATGTAATAAAAAATCACTATGGTGGTACCAGTAGTATAAGGAAATTCCATGGCTACCAGTATGTATGAAATTCCCATGGCTACCATTATGTAATGAAATTCCCATGTACCAGTATGTATAAAATTCCCAGTCCCATCGTATGTAATGAAATGCCCATGGCTTCCAGTATATGATGAAATTCCATGGTACCAGTTTGAAATTGTGATGGGGGAAATCTCCATGGCTACCAGTAATTAATGATGCCCATGGCTACCAGTAGTAATGAAAGTCCCATGGCTACCAGTATGTAATGAACATTTGCCCAGGCTTCCAGTAATATGATGTAAATTCCCATGGTCTACAGTAGTAAAATGAATGCCCATGGCATCCCAGTATTGCAATCTGAAATTGCCCATGGCTACCGAATGTAAATGAAATGCCCATGCTACCAGTATGCAATGAAATCTCATGGTACCAGTATGTAAGAAAATTCCCATGGCTAAACCAGTATTGTAGAAATCCATGGCTACCAGTATTAATGAAAATTCCCGGCTACCAGATATATGATTGAATTCACATGGCTTACCAGTATTTAAATGCAATTCCTCAGGTCTACCCGTATGCAATGAAATGCCCATGGCCTACGATGTAATGAAATGCCCATGTAACCAGTATGCAATGAATGCGATGTTTACAGTAGTAATAAAATTCACATGGCTACCAGTATGTAATGAAATGCCCATGGCTACATTATGTAATGTAATTCCATGGTTACCAGTATGTTAATAAATTCCCATGTCGTACCAGTATGTAATGATAGTTCCCATTGCTATCAAGTATGTAATCAAATGACCTAGTAGATACCGTAGAATCAAATGCCCATGGACTACCAGATGTTGATGAATTCTCATGACAACCAATATATGGTGAAATCGTGGTATACATATTTATACAAAATAGAAAAGATAATCAATGCACATCCTAGGCCCCATACAACATCATATTATCGTGTATAGTACAGTTATTTCTCTATCTATATATAACACATAGAAAGGATAATCAATGCACATTCCTACGGTCCCCATACAATCATATATATTGCAACTGGCATACTTTACTCAACATAGAAAAGTATTAATCAAGCCATTCCTAGGCCGATACAAGATCATGATATTGTATATACAGTATACTATATATATAACACATACGAAAAGAAATCAAGGTTACATCCTGGGCCCCATACAATCCATATTATCTGCACACTGGCATTCATAAACAATGGGTTTTAGTATAAATTACTGTGATCACATTGTTAGATTTTTATATATATCTCTATAATCACTAGCCAATCGCAGCCATTTGTTTTGAACGCACATTTGGCCATTTACTAGTTGTTTTTTCAGTAAAGTACCAAGCGTAGTGTCTCGTGGCCATGATAATAGTTTTCTAAAGGTCATATGCTACTACATTTATATGGCAACTTGAATATCTTCACATTCCAGACATGGTTTAATATATTATTGCAGACATGAAGTCTGGTAAGCCCCTTTTTGTCTTGCAATTTTTTTCCTTTGTTTCATATATGCCAACGTATGAACTAAATAAACGGAAAGATAAAAGAGTTCACTACATCTCGTGTGTGTGTCAATTCGTCTCCCCACAGCTGTGAGGATTTTTTCTAAGACTAGGCTCAGTTTTCCAGATTGGATTAGTATAGGATATTTATTCTTACACACATGAATAAAAAGCCTTCCCCACGTCAAGGTAACCCCAGTCTGGCAAAGGTCCGAACTTTCTAACCAAGGTGTCCCTCGCTTTTATCCATTGGATTTTGACAAAACTGATATCCCACCCAACCACACCCCAAACCAGTTTCCACATTAATCCATACATTGCAAAGATTCCCCTGAAGGAATTACCTAACCTTGTCCCCGCCTCGTCACACCCATGCACACCCCCTACTGTCCTTTTTAAGCTGTTTTAAGCAAAAACTATTAGCAGTGTGTCTCTGCCGCTGAAACCTACTACTAGTAGTCTATATTCTACTTCCTAGTTGCGGATGTCGGTAATTGTGGTGTGACATCAAGAATGTCTGGATAATGTGAAACCTGGAGGTGTGAACGGCTGAATGCCGTTTCAGTCACATGGGATGTGGGCGGCCATGTTATTGTGCTTCACCTGCCGGTTTTTTTTGCTCACAACGGGGGCGTGCCGGATCTCTTGCCATCTCCCTCCCACTGGCTAGTCTCGGCGAATTTGAGGCGGTGAGTTCAGAGCAGCGGCTGAAGGACTGGCCTCAGGGAGCGAGCTCTAAGCGGCAGGCTCCGGTCAGCTGACACAACTGTGGAGATAGTTCCATCAGCAGCAGTGTCGGCTTGTTACAGGCAGATGGAATGCGATTCCGACCTAGTTATACATGGTGCAGGAAATTCGGCAACAGAGAATGACAGAGCGTTGAGAGCTCCTTCATCTCCCATGGTGTCACAAGGGGCTTGATACTGAATCAGAAGCAGGCAGCCGGGTCACGTCAGCTTCTGTTCCTGTCAGGAAGAAGAGAGCTAGTGAGCTTGCTGTGGAAAAAAGAAGACGAGCCCCTTCAAGGAAAGAAGCAAGGTTGGAGGCTTCAGCCATTACACAAACTCATGGCAAAAGAAGAAGGTACAGAGTCTGGCGCTTCTGGCCCCTACATCACCGGACCCCCCCTCTCAGAGGGTAGCTTATTGTGGAGCTGGGTGGTAAAGATCAAGTGGCTGAGGAGAGCTGGGCCCAGCAGAGTGGTGATTCCTGCTGAGCATGTAGCCGGTTGCTGTCAGGTTATATCGGTCAAGCACGCTCTGGTGTTTAACACAGAGGCACAGGTTTGTTTACATGGAGTCATGTCATTTATTTATGTGATACCTGGTTAAAGATGTTTAATAAGTATGTACAGGAAGGTTTTGCCTGAGTCCTTAAAGGGAGCAATACTGAGGTGCACGAGGCAAATTTTAAAGCTCCAGTGTTTTGCGAAGTCACCGTTAGGGCACACTTAGCTCAGTCAGTGAACGGAAAAAATCCTAAGGATATTATGTGGACATTCTGCTCCACTATTACCTACAGCAAAAGATCTTAAAAAGGATGATCCAGTGTGAAAGATCGGGATAACAGCGGCCAGTCCCCGGACCTTTAAAACACTGGCTTTCATCAAGGCTTTTGTATTTTTGCTAATATTCTGTCACAGAAGCATCCAGAGTCTGCTCCAAGGGTGTTTACGCACGGGACCTGTGCGGATGCCTATAAATCCTTTAGCGGGTTGGGCTGGTACATTTCATGACGATAAGTATCGCAAAAGATGGCACCACAAGGAGATTGGAAGTTGGGGCCAAGGACTGGACTTTATGGTTGTCCATGATGGTCTAGCAGAAACACAATCTTTAAGCAATACTGGTATATTTACCCTACTCCGCTTCCAGGGGCAACTTCTTGCTGGTCTTTAATGAAGGCATTTGTATGGCCGAATACATGTCGCTTTTCGACATGAATGTTTGGTACTGCTGAGCACAGCATGCGCCTTTCATGCCCCAAAAAGGTAACTCTGGTAGCCAAAAACAGGAGCGGAGGCGTCCCACCCAATTGGTCACACGCATTGAATTACAGAATGCTCCCAATGTATAGGTGATTCCACCATCGGCCGAAAGCTTTGATAATTGAATCGGGCTTCAAGGTTTCTGGATTCCTTTGATCCTAAGGTAAGTAATGTTTAACTGTGTCCAAACTTAAATCCAGTTCTAGAAAACAAATTAATAGTAGAGGCCTAAGATCAATAAAGAGTTAGCGCGTTTCGTGTTTTTCTGTCTGGTCCTCCATTTTCCCTCCCCCTTTCACTAATTTGAGAATTTCCCCCCTAGGTCTGGTAACCATAAAAAATAATTGCATGAAATCCGACTCAATATCATCTTTCCTTCCCCCAGGTATTCGGTGAATGACTTATCTGATGAGGATTTATGCAGAGTGACATATGCTTCATTTGTGATAAAGCATTGTCAATTTTGAAAGAATGTTGGTCATCATCTTTGAATGGCTCAATGTGATATTATCAGGCCATTCCATGCTCCTTCCCATTCATCCCAAAATGTTGTGATAATCTTAGGCTTTAAATTTAATGGCTCTATTTCTATGATAAATGCCTGCCTTGGGCTGTAGCCTTTCATGTTTTTTAATTTTGAGGTTTTCTCCTACTTTATCGAATGGGTAGTAGCGCAGGTTTTCCTGTTTCTAAATCCCTATTACTTACACTATTTAGATGTATTTTTTGTTCATAGGCCCCTACCCCAGTCATCCGAATTTTGTGTAAAAATTGTTCAAAGCAGTTCTTTATATTAATCTCAGAGAAGTTTTGGCATTCGGTGGCAGAAGAGAAGACGGTTTAGACCTGCACAGATCTGCACTTTCTCTTGGCATTACGATAAAGTCCCATGATGATGTCTTTTGTCTTCCGTCGGAAAAGCTGTCTAAGCTTAAAGAATAATTTTCTGTAGGCGATTTCATTGAAAAAATTAAACGCTGCGCAAAATACAAAGTTGTTTGGGCCACCTTAAATTTCGGCCTGCAAAAGTAAATTACCGATGGGCCGGCGTTATCGCGGCTCATTGATAAGACGATTGGGATCACAACCAACGTTACATGCGTTGATTTAAAAATTTGGAACTCGTCCTGGAAATTTTAATGGGAACACTAATGGCATGATGATTTTGTGATATAGCCATTCTCACTATTTACGGATGCAGCGGCTTCTGTTGGTTGCGGTGGTTATATGGGCAGTTGAATGGTTTCAGTGAGGTGGCCTCATTCATTATCTGAATCTTCTGAGTTGATAACTTGGTTTAATTTGGAAAAAAAAATCATCCCTATTTTCTTCTCTCTCTGCATTTTGGGCATAAGCTACGTGAAACAGGCTATTATAAAGTGTGACGAATATGGGTGTGTCTATGTTATCAATTCTTTATCTTCTAAGGCTCCCCTTCTGTCATGAGAGTAAGTTCGGACAGATTGTTTAAAAACGCTCTCCATGTCAACATCTGGATTAAAGCATGTCAAGTCCTGGCATTGTACTAACAAATAGTCGAATGCCTGTCAACTACGCCAGCAGGTCACTCGATTCCACCAAGAGCTGACAAGATAGACATTGCGAGTCACAATCAATAAATCCCAAAGATCTTTGGGAGCCAATACTTCCAGTTTAGAGGCCCTTCTAATAAGATCCCTTTCATCTCGTCTTGGAAATTTTATGAGTCAGCCTGGAAGAATGGCTCTCATTTAAAACAGACTTTACTAATTTAAAGTGTGTAGAGGTTTTATTATTCCTGTTACGTCCCTGTTTGAAGTCGGGTCTAGCGCCGGCGACTATTATGGAAAACATTTTGCAGGTATTTCTTCTTTTATAAGTTTAATTCATGGTCAGCAAAGTCGACAATATGTTTTATTATTATGCATTGCTAAAAGGGATTTCCCGGCTGCCTTTTGGTAGACACCCAGACCTATCACCTTTCATATTCCTCACCAATTAATTATACCTTACATCATTTTGTAGTTCTCCTGATGAAATAGTCCTATTTGCGCTTGTCATTCACTCTTACATTTTTTCTAGCACTAAGAATTAGAGCGGATTGATATCGCCTTCTAGGTCGTCTCCAGGTGGTCTTCACTCCTCTGGATGTTTCAAGCTCTTAAAGCGTAAACTGAGGTTTCTATTTCCAGTCAAAAACAGATCTGGAGGGTAAGGGCGCACACAATGGGTTAGGTGAATGTTTCGCACTTTAACTTTGTCCAGTTTCTGCTTACACTGATTTATTAGTTAGGCCTTTAACCCCAGGCCCTTTGTGAGTTCACGCATGACGCTCCTGTTTGTCAAATTTGCAATTTATAAGGTTTTAAGCTCTTGTGTTAAACACATACAACTGGATCCGTTCTCATTACACTGACTCATTCTTCAGACCTCGGGGGCAGCCACTCAAGCAGCAATTTTCGGGCCATTGGGGGGGGGGAATGGGGGGGGGGGGGGGGGGGGGGTTGTTGTGGGGGGGTGGGGGGGTGGGGGGGTTGGGGGGGGGGTTGTTGTGTGTGGTGTGGGGGTGGTGGGTTTTGGTGTGGTTGTTTGGTGGGGTGGGTGGGTGGGGGAGGTGTGGGTGTGTGGTGGGGGGGGGTGGGGGATCAAATAAAAAGGTGTACGTGTCCTTGGGAATCTGAACAGATATAAATCTTATGTCCCTCTTGTCTTTGAGTTTAGAGTCTTATTTGGACCGGGATTTCTTTTCAGACCGGGAGAGACAACTGAGAATCTGGATTATTAGTGTCACCGGGGGTGGGTCACTCCTCCTTCGTCTTCCTGGGCTAAAAGAATGGCTAATCAAGACAATTTGGTCTCAATTTATCTTTTCCTTCTTCAATTATTTAATATTTTCCTGGTGGTTCGCCTGGAGCTACTGTGGGAACGATTATTTTTCCTTTCTTTAAAGTCCACTAACCTAACCTTTGGGTAATCCAGATATTATTGTAGTTACTCTTGGAGGTAATGATATGGAGTTTAAAATCAGTAAGTTAATGAGAAATTCGTAGAGATTTTTTGCTCATGTCAAGTTTATGTTTCCAAAGCAATATTGTCATCTCTTAATTATTCCTCGCATGTTATTGTTAGTGACCCAATTTCAGCGTTAGAAAAAATGGTCGCAGAATATTAATTGTAATATTTCCAAATTTGCTAACCAAATTGGGTGTCATTCAATTGTTTCATGAGGTCATATCCACATTGATTTTGAGACGTAGTTCTGGGGCCTGTAACAGGGAAGACAAAATACACTATCTGACATAGGTCTAATATTTTTTGTGTTGGGCTTGCAGAATTTTGATAGAGCGCTGTTTTTTTTGGCATGGTAGCTTACCAGGATGTGTATAACAAGGTGGATATAAAAACTATTCATATTCTATTAAAGAGCATGTCCACCCTAAAAAAATAACTTTTAATATAAGCTAACTCCCTCTGCCCAGACCCAAATGCTGTTTTAGTTCTTTAAAAAATGAATCCAAATCATACTTACAGCCCTTCACTCACGTGGCACTGTCCTCATGGCCCCCTGATTGCAGGAGGTTGCAAACGGGCTGGACCGGCAGCCGTGTCTGTGATTGGATAAGAGGCAACCAATCAAAGATGCAGCAATGGAGAGCGCCATGGAAGAGAAGGGCTATATGTATGATTCCGATTGATTTTGGGTTGCTCCGGGCGAGCTCTCTTACATTAAAAGGATTTTATGCTAGAATATCGGGCAGGTGAGGATTGATCCGGATGGTGGGAGGGATCTCTTATAAGAGATAATTCAGAGGACAGATCAGAGACAGAAAACCTTTGACAAGAAGACAGCTCCTACTCTTCAGTTTCCTGGACTTTGAACAGGCACTGCAAGAGAACCACAAGGTTCATCCAGGTCATCCAGGTCATGGTATATCTGTAATATTCATTCATCCAGGTCATGGTATATCTGTAATATTCATTCATCCAGGTCACGGTATATCTGTAATATTCATTCATCCATGCCATATAGTTGTGTAATATTCATCCATCCAGGTCATGGTATATCTGTAATATTCATCCATCCAGGTCATGGTATATACAAATCTGAATATTAATCCATCCAGGTCAGGTTAATCTGTAATATTCATCCATCCAGGTCATGGTATATCTGTAATATTCATCCATCCAGGTCATGGTATATCTGTAATATTCATATCATCAGGTCATGGTATATCTGTATATTATTCATTCATCCAGGTCACGGTATATCTGTATATTCATTCATCCAGGCCATGTATATCTGTAATATCATTCCATCCAGGTCATGGTATATCTGTAATATTCATTTCATCAGGTCACGGTATATCTGTAATATTCATCATCCAGGCCATGATATTTCTGTAATATTATTCATCCCCAGGTCACGGTATATCTGTATATTCATATCATGCCAGGCCATGTATTCTGTAATATTCATCCATCCAGGTCATGGTATATCTGTATATATTCATCCATCCAGGTCATGGTATATCTGTAATATTCATAACCATCCAGGTCATGGTATATCTGTAATATTCATCCATCCAGGTCATGGTATATCTGTATATTCATCATCATCCATCTATTGATATTTCTGTAATATTCATCACATCCAGGTCATGGTAATCTGTATATTATCATTTCCATTCCAGGTCATGGTATATCTGTATTATTCATCCATCCAGGTCACGGTATATCTGTAATATTCATCCAGGTCATGGTATATCTGTAATATTCATTCATCCAGGTCATGGTATATCTGTTTTATTCAATTAGTTGTGCTTTTCCAGGGTACATAATTGCCACAGATTCTTGTACAAGTCATTCTGAATTGAGAGATCCAGTTGGATGACTAGCGAAACGTCTTCAAGAAATAAACTTCAAGTCCAGTTGATCTAATTGAATACAACAGATATTCTTCCACCTTTGTTGTGACAAACATATAAATCTGCGATCTCCTAGGTTAAACCCCTAGGTTGCAGGGACCATGTGAGGAGGTTTAGAGCTAATAATATGAGTTTATACAGTCAATATAGATATTATTACTGGAGATAATTATTTGGTGGTTACTGAAATGCATCCTATTATACAGATGGGTGAAGCTTGGATTGTGAGATCACAAAAGAAATCTGAGCCAAGCTGAGTTAGCTTGGCTCATTTGGCTCACAATGTCACACCTAATTAAGTCAAGGGATTAAAATCAATTTTTTTTCCTGTCATGTAATAGCAGCAGTCATCCACCAGGAGGTATAAGAAACCCCATTCTCTCCCTGTGTCAGGAAATATTCCCCAATGACAAATATAGGGAGATGCAATTCAGTTTACAGAAGTGTTTAGTAAGTTACTCCTTAATAAACCCTTACTACCCAATTCACTTGATGGGGGTTTTTGGTTTTTTTTTTGCACCTTAATGTCCAAGTTATAGTGGAGATTTTGGGACTGGCCTCACTAGCATGTTTTAACATGCAATCAAATCACAATTCTGTTTCAATCACAAGTCAAAAGGCGCACAGTTGTGTTGGCTAATTGGTCTGCTCTGCAATCTGCTATTCAGACTGCATGTGATAACCAATGTTTTGCGAATCGCACTATGATAACGCAACATTTTGTGGATTGCATCGCAATCGGATAGTAACACGCGAGAAAATGGGCGCACATTTTCCACATCCTAGTGTGGCCTTACCCGTAAACTCCCAAAAATTAGCATTCATGGCCGCATGGCAAGGATGTTTATATATAGATTAGGGATCACCAGAAAATAAATGTTATAAGATCCCACATACAGCTAATCATCGAGATGGATACTGGTTAGTCACCTGGATCTTGGTTAGTCACAGTCTGGCACACCATTTATTAAATAAGGAAAAGTCTGGAACCACCTATACCTGACAGGACAGTTAATAAATATGCCCCATAGTGTCACAAAATGTTTGAGTGTGTCTGACAGGACTCTATTGATTGTGGTTCTTTGATGGTAGCACACTAGTAATGTAACAGATTACGGTGGTTGTAGGTTCAAGTCCAGCCAGAATCGTGTTGTTTTTATGGTTCTATGATTTTGCAGGTTCAAATCCTATTAAAACCTATTTTTTAAATATAAGTATTTTTGTCATATAGACTACAGGGTCTTTTTTTTGTTTAAAAAGGCAGAGTGATCTTTTAGGCTACATTCACAGTAGCCATAGTGGTAACACGGGAACATTGCACTTTCCATTGCATCACATAGTGGTGTCAATTATTTTCAAAGTCACTGCTATGCGGTACCGCACAAAACTGTTGCATCCCTTTTTTTACAATGCGCTACATCGCAGCAGCGTAGTGTGAGCGAAGCCTTCGAATAAAGCGGACTATATTTTCGTATGTCGGTAGGCTTGAAAAATCATTGGCGTTTGTGCAGATGTTAAAAACCACAGCAGATTTAAGTATAGTCGGTTGGGTCGAAAAATCTGCTCTTGTGTATCCAGCCTAAGGCTGATAGTGCAGTGTAGATATAGTGCCATGAAAATATCTTATGGTGTGTGGGGCGGCGGCGACCAAGCTCGGTCCAATATGGATGAACAGGCCTGTTGGTAAATCACGGCCAATTGCGTGGTTCCCTTTGGGACCGCATGATTGTTGTACGAAATGTCAGCCACGGACACTTTTGCTGTGTCCAACAGTCATTTGTCCTGGCCGAACGCTCTTAGGGCAAATAGTCCTCTTGTGTGTCCCCAGCATAAAGCCTCTATTTTTAAATACAATATAATCATTTTGGCTGAGTTTGGTGAATTGGTTGGTAGATTGATGGTGGATTGGTTGGTGCATTGATGGTAGATTGTTGGTGGATTGGTTGGAAAATTTTGGTGGAGTGGTTGCTAGATTAATGGTGGATTGTTTGGTATTGATGGTGGATTGGTTGGTGGATTGATTGGTAGATTGATGGTGGATCGGCTGGTAGAATGGTTGGTAGATTTGTTTGTGGAATGATTGGTAGATTGTTTGTGGATTGATGATAGATTGGTTGTGGATTGGTTGGTACATTAAGGGTGGATTGGTTGATGGACTGATGGTAGATTGGTGGTGGGTTGATTGGTGGATTTGTTGATAGATTGATGGAGGATTGGTTGGTGGATTAATTGGTAGATTGGTGGTGGATTGATGGTGGAGTGCTTGGTAGATTGATGGGACACGATGACCCTTTCCCTATACCCTTTCACCACATGATAAACCCCAGGCAGCCAGGCAATGAATTAAGCTTCATTAAAGGTAGGCATACATGGTCCAATATTCTTCCAATTGTCCAAAATGATCAAAAATCCAATTGGAAGAAACTATTGAATATAATAATTCAAATCAATATTGCCAATTGGTCTATCGAAAATCCGAAAATGTGCCTTCCATAATCTGATCAATTCAATTGAATTGATCAAAATATCAATGCCATGTATGCCTACCTTAAGATTCGTCAGGTAAATCGGGCAACGAGGCCCAACCGAACATTCCATTTCGGCCAACAAACCGGCCACATACACGATTGTTGGCTGTAACGAAGCTCATATACATCGTGCGTCGCAGGTCAGAACGATTCGCCATTCCGGGGAGATACCGGGGAGATACCTGCGGTTGGGGGACATTTTCAGACTTTTCCGAATGACCGTGAGGCTGGCGGGAACATTCAACGCTACAAAAACGCGCTACATATAGTGACGATATAGTGACGATATCAGGGCTTTATCACTGTCACCGTGCGTCCCCAGGTTTATTGACAGTTATTGAGCTGTCTGTCCTCCTCCACCATCTGTTGTGAGTGAATCATACACATTGGCGCCACAGAGGCAAGGTAAGTTTAACAGGATGGAAAGAGAAAAGCTACAGTGACGTCACGTCACGGACAGTTATGGATACTGTAACAGGTCCGTCTATTGCTCCGCCCTCTTTCTTCATGATACGCACTGCCAGAAATGCACTGCAGTGATTGGGTAAATAACTGAGCCGCCCCTGGAACTACTTCTTATTTCCCCCGCTGATAAGCAGACAGAATTGGTCGGTTGGTCAGGAGGAAAGATTGGAAAGTGTGTACCCAGCTTAAAGGGAATATGTACTGTTTTTTAGACTACATTCTATTCATCTTAAGCTGGGTACATATGAGTGAAATTTTCACCCCAACCGACCTTTCGCCCGAGCGCTAATCTCACATGTGTATGCATGTGAGCCAGAAATCTGATTTTGTTTTTTTCTGGACAAATACCTTCTAACATAGTTTTAACACGTATAATATATATATATAAAATGTTCAAAATATATCAGCGCTACTCAGGTCCTTCAACAAGTGCTTTTATTTAAAGTGCTTTTTTAGCAAACATTGTGCTAAGTGCAACAATAAGCAACGTTTCGTCCGTTATCTATTGGCTTTTATCAAGCTTGAGACAATTTTTCCACCAGATGGCAGCACCACCAGTGCTATCACTGCCATCTGGTGGTGAATCAAGTTAATTGCACACCTTCCAAATGTCACAGATTATTCAGGGCAGTACAATGCTTTGCTTCACTTTGTTCTGCTGTTGCTGTAATAGAAGGATGGAGCTGTCAATCATGAGGAGCAGCAGACCATGTGATGTAACAATGTCATGTGACCACACACTCGGTCACCTCCTCTCACTTGTGGTGTCCCTAGGGTTTTTGGCACCTGAAAAAATTTTGAATGGCTCTCCTAGGCGGATGTGCGACGGCAAAAGTGGGCGTGACTTTGTGTGTGGGCGTGGTCTCTTTGATGGGTGTGGCAACATTTTTGATACTTTTGTATTCGAAAACATTTATTTATGCAGTTGGGTTTATACATACATTCTCTACAAAGAAAGATGATGGGGAAAACATTTGTAAGCTTTCCACCACGTCAATGTAGATTCTTTCAGAAGGTCCCAAACTAAGCTAAATAGTCTATCCTAACCTAACAAACCAGCTAAAGCTAGCCTAACCACATGGAATTCCTTTTAACAATATCCAACATATCTTTAGTCAAAGAGAAATATTTAAAAAATATGTTCGGTGGAGCGATCTGTTATATATAACATATATTGTACTCAACACCTCAGACTATATATTGTACTCAACACCTCAGACTACCATGATAAGGTGACCATGCTCCTGGCCGATAACAACACATATGAGGCTTTAACAAGGGATCCCACCACCCGTTACAAGAAAAGAGTCATAGACTTACTACAACAGCTTCAAAAGGATAAAGCCATTGACCGAGCAATGTATCATCGCCTCTACCCTGGTGAGGCACATCCATGCATATATGGACTCCCAAAGATACATAAGGAAGGGGCCCCACTAAGACCTATAGTCAGCAGCATCAACTCGGTAACATACAAGGTGGCAAAATATCTAGCTAACATCTTAGGACCTTTGGTGGGAAGTTCTAAGCATCACATCCAGAACTCTCAGGATTTCACCAACAAGATTGAAGATATAGTACTCGGTGTAGAAGAAACTATGGTGTCCTATGATGTGACATCTCTCTTCACTTGTATACCCACCAAGGAGGCTGTTGACATGGTGAGAAAACGGCTGGGCCAAGACAGCACTCTTACCAGCAGAACTGATCTCAACCCAGAACAGGTGTGTTCTTTGTTGGACTTGTGCCTGAATACCACCTATTTCAAATACAGGGATAAGTTCTATAAGCAAAAACATGGATGTGCTATGGGATCTCCAGTTTCACCCATAGTGGCCAACCTTTACATGGAGGAGGTAGAAAAACATGCGCTTAATACCTTTAAGGGCATAGCACCCAGCCACTGGTTCAGATATGTGATTTAACCTCCGATGCAGACAACAAAGGCTAGTACCATGCAGTATAAGTCTGGATTTGAAAATAAAGAAACCAAGCCTAAATAGAGGTGGGGGGGTTCGACAAATGAACTGGAGGGATGACTAACACTGGGTAATGAACTGGAGGGATGAATAACACTGGGTAATGAACTGGAGGGATGACTAACACTGGGTAATGAACTGGAGGGATGACTAACACTGGGTAATGATCTGGAGGGATGACTAACACTGGGTAATGACTAACACTGGGTAAGGAACTGGAGGGATGACTAACACTGGCTAATGAACTGGAGGGATGACTAACACTGGGTAATGAACTGGAGGGATGACTAACACTGGGTAATGAACTGGAGGGCCGTTTTGGTCTCCCTCCCTCTACCTCAAAATACCTTTAATATCATGTTGGTTCACACTACCAATGATCTTTTCGCCCCATGTCAGCTGTGGGCGGGGCTTCAACAAAGCACCTACACGTGGCACGATTGGTGGCCATAACAAATGCTCATCATACACATCATTCGTCATGGGTCGCCACCCCCTTTACAGCTTTACAGTGTACTTGCACTCACACAGAAGTTTATTAGAACGTACTTGATTGACAGCTGAAGCATCTTATCTTCATATTAGATAACTAAAGAAATAGAGGACAGATCAACAAAAAATGGTACAGGAAGAATTATAGTTTCCAGTAATAAGAAATTAAAATATGTATATTTTTTTTTCCAGTGTACACACCCTTTAAGAGGAAAATCCATCAGGTTTCTTTTTTTAATGGTACATTCCTACCTCTTTGGTTCAAACTTACCTTTAATAGCGAATGCTTCTACACTGTATCCCCATCATGGGTGCGCCATACATGTTTGGCTATTTATTTCTCAAATCTTTATTTCTAGTTGCTCTAAGATGCTCCTGTATTCTTACAGTACATTTTCTTTTTGCTTGTCCTACATAAATCATTTGACATTAAGATTGGATTACATACCGTATATACTCGAGTATAAGTCGATCCAAGTATAAGTCGAAGTACCCATTTTTAAGTCGAGGGTAGAAATTATCACCACTACTGCCTTCTGATTCTGTGTTATTTTTAGGCTTTAGTTGCCCTTTAAATGGACAGCAGAATTCCCATACATGAATCCCATACAGTAATAGCCAAATCCAGTACCAGTAACCTCCCATTCTTGCAATCCCATGTTTTGGACACCTAAACTCCCAGCATGCTTTGTTGCTGGATTTTCAGTTTCTAAACATGTGTGAGTGGCAAGGTTCAGTAAACTTTTAATTAAGCTTACCATCATTTACAATTCTCCTGAACCCCATATTGTAAAGGTCCCTCTGACCCCATATAGTAAAGGGCCCTCTGACCCCCATATAGTAAAGGGCCCTCTGACCCCCATATAGTAAAGGGCCCTCTGACCCCCATATAGTAAAGGGCACTCTGACCCCCATATAGTAAAGGACTCTCTGACCCCAATAGTTAAAAATGTCACCTGAGAGTTGTAGTTTCGAGCTGTCATTTGCAATGTACTAGTAGCCTTTTTTGACCCAAACTGAGAAGACCCATCAGATTTACAGCATCCAGATGAGCAGTGACAGTGCTGAGTGAGTCCAGAAGCCAGACTACAGGAAGCAGGATGTGTAAAGGCAGATCAGCTCCTGTAACTTTCTATGCAGGTTAACACAGCGCCACCTACTGGTTACTATCTGCAATTGCAGAATTTGGATCTAAATGGATCTGATGCTTGGTTCTAATCCCACATGAGCTATTAGTCAGGCATCTTCACTTAACCGAAACCATCATATATGTTTAATCTCTTGCCTTTGTTGGTTATATGGTGTTATGAACCTTATAGGATTCACATTTCTCTCAATTTTTGTTTTATACAGAAACTCTTGATGGTGGCTTTCAGCATTTAATAAAGCATTAACAGAAGTTTCTTTCCTATAAATGATTGTTTCAAGTACCCCATGTTTTATTTATATTGCCAGGTTAAGAAAATTTACCTTCTTTTTTAGATCCTCTCCATAACATATCACCTAACCCCTCCCTATCCTCAAACTTCAGGTACACCTCTAGATGTTCCCAAAAACCAAGATGCTGACCAGCATAGGTGGGGCACAGGTGCACCCCATAGCTGTACCTCTAAGCTGCAAGTAGTACCGTCCACTGAACAAGAATACATTGTTGTTAAGAACAAAATCCAAACATTTAAACACAAATTTTGTATGAGCCTCATACAATCTGCCTCTTTCCAAAAGGAAATAATTTACAGGCTCCTATTCCTACTTTATGGGGTATGGATGAATACAATGACTCAACATCTATCATCACTAGGGAGATAAATTACCAATTTATTAAGTTTAGGAATTTTATAGAAGGTTGGAGTTATTGGTTTTGGATTGTACATAAATTCAAACTCTTTGGTGTTAATTATAGAATTCTGTAGCACATGCTGTAATACAATTAAGAATTTAGACTGTAATTCCCTAATCAGGTCCCCTTCCAATATTTTATACTGCTCCAAATTCCTTAACTGTCTGTAAGCCACCTTCATATAATTATCCTCACTCATTAACACAATACTCCCACTTGGTCTGCTATTTTTACAATTAGACCAGGAGCCTCTTTTAACTTGTGTAATGTTATTATTATTATTATTGTAGATTTATACAGTGCCAACATCTTCTGTGGTGCTTTTTTTTTCTTGGTTCATTTATTTCTAAAGCGCTACTTGGGGACACAGCACTGTACAGAAAAATACAAAAAAAAACAAAATAAAAAAAAGCCAGACAAAGGGAACAAATACATAAATAAGTATTTGTCTTTCATGACTATTTCAAACAAGGATATATTTGGGAATAGCTTTATTGGAGGGGACCACGTTGACTTATTTCTCAAGTCAATATAGCCTATATAACTCACAGATTTAATTTCTAAGTCTTCATTAGCGTATTGTTCAAAATCTTCTAAATTATTAACATGTTTTATGTCCATCACAATAAAAGTATATTGGATATGTAACAGAACGCTGTGTATGATGTGAACATGACAAGCTCATAATTAGCTCACTAAATTCCTAAAAGAGGCATAAACACATATTGCTAAAATAATAGACATAGGACAGATAGAATATAACCAGATGGTTAGGATAAAGATTCTAGACTATACAATAACTCATCATGGCATTCAGCCACATATAACCAAAGATGTTGAAACAGATTCTGGTGGCAACAGATACCAGAAAAAATGGTAATCTAGTGATGTACAAACAATATATTTATTAATAATACATTACAATATCCACATTGATACACATAAAAACATCTCTAAATCAGGGACCTAGAATTCCATCGTGTGTGCAGTTATAAAGTATTTGCAAACAATGATGCACATTGGGCTCAGTCTAGAAATATATAATGAGCTCATAGATAATGCCCCAGCAAAGGTAATCCAATGGCCAACCCAAGCACAAAGACTCTCCATACAGGAAGATAGGGTGGTATGAGAAAACAAGTAGTTTGCAGAGATCCCAATACCCACAAGGAAGACCACCACAAAAGTCTTGATGTAAACTGAAGAAAGTTCAGAAAGAAGATGGAACAATCTCATCCGCACAATATCCCTGGATTCAGACCTTCTAAGTAGCCAAGACGAAGGCCTCCGAGGGAAGGCAGGAGGAGTCCAAAAGTTTCCACATGGGAGTGATGGTACTTCTGGGGTCCATGGTACTGGTTCATGATCAAGACGTGATGAAAGCCCTCATCTCACACACAGAATAGAAGTAAGTCCAGTCATCCGGTTTGACCATATCTTCCTGTATGGAGATATATTTTAAAAGAGCAATCCTTACCAAAAGATTCTTTTTTATTATCAGGGTGCGGTTATCGGTTAATACTGTAACTCATGCTGATGGGTTCATAGAACTGAATTGACACCTAACTAATGATTCTCACCCAGGCACCTTTCCCATCTACCCAGAATGCCCCATGGAGGGGCTCAGTGAAGGTGGCGGTGAAGGTGTGTAAGTGTCTGATTGGGTCACTGAGCTCATAAAAGGACAGACGTCTGGCCTCATAGTCCAGGGAGATTCGGATTCTCCTACAGGAAGATACGTGGGGTAAATTAATATCATTACTGTCATGTCTCACTGTATAGTTATTATTATAATACCATCTGTACAAACACCAGGACTTGTTATTATTTCCAATACCGGACTGATCCCCTCTCCTCTCTATACTGGGATAGGAAACCCCCACCCCCCACGCACCTGATTTTCTTCCCTCCACATCCCAGTAATGTCGCCCTGAGGGGAAACTCCTGGTGGTTAAAACCTGACGATACTGAAATCTCCCAGGGGCTGATGGGTAACGTTGGTCTGTATGTGAGAATGTTACAGTTTTCCTATCCCCTGATATAGATACATTGTTACCAGCTGTGTTTATATCCAGTAACATGTCTGTAGCCTCCTGTCTATAGATCTTTCCCTTTACCCCAGTCACAATCCCAGCTAATCCAGTCAGTAATGTCTCTGAGATCAGATCCACATCCATATCCCCTATACCAGAGGTCTCCTCGTTATCTCCACCCTCAGCACCACATATGGCAGCTCCATCTGATTCCTGGTCTTGTAAGACAGTTAATGGATCTGCCAGACTGTTCAACTCCTCTATGTGATGGATCTTCCTGGACAGCTCATTATTCTTTATTTCCAGCTGTTGGATTAGATCAGTGTGTAATATTCATTCATCCAGGCATGGTATATCTAAATTAGTCACAGTCATATTCGTATATCTCATCCAGGTCACGTTATTGTATATATCTAGTATATGGTCATCATCAGTATGTATATGTAATATTCATCCTCCAGGCATGGTATATCTGTAATATTCATCCATCCAGGTCTGGTATGGTATATTCATCCTCCGTCGTATATCCTCCTCAGTATGTCTTAATATTCATCCATCAGGGTCATGGTAATCTGTATATATATATCAGTTCACGATATCTGATATTTCACCGGTCATGGATATCTGTTATATCATCAGGTAGGTATAACTTTTATTTGTTGCTTTTCCCACGGGTACATGAATTGCCACAGATTCTTGTTACAAATCATTCTGAATTGAGAGATCCAGTTGGATGTGACTAGCGAAAGTACTTCAGAAATAAACTTCAAGTCCAGGTTATCTAATTGAATACAACGAATTCTTCCACTGTGTTGTGAACAAACTATAAAATCTGCGATCTCCCTCGGTTAAACCCCTCGGTTGCAGGGACCATGTGAGGAGGTTTAGAGCTAATCAATATGAGTTTATACAGTCAATATAATATTATTACTGGAGATATATATTTGGTTGGTTACTGAAGCATCTATATACAGATGGGTGAAGCTTGGAGTGTGAGATCAAAAAGAAATACTGGAGCCAAGCGTGAGAGCTGGGGTCATTTGCGTCACAATGTCACAACCGATTAAGTAAGGGATAAAATCAATTTTTTTCCTGTCAGTAATAGCAGCAGTCCATCCACCAAGGTAGGTCTAAGAAACCCCATTCTCTCCCTGTGTCAGGAAAATATTCCCCAATGACAAATATAGGAGACAATTCAGTTACGAAGTGTTAGTGTTACTCCTTAATAAACCCTTACTACCACACCCATTCACTTGATGGGGGTTTTTATGGTTTTTTTTTTGCACCATAATGTCCAAGTTATAGTGGAGTTTTGGGACTGGCCTACATGATGTTTAACATGCAATCAAATCACAATTCTGTTTCAATCACAGTCAAAAGGCGCATAGTGTGTTGGCTAATTGGCTGCTCTCAATTGCTATTCGACTGCATGTGATAACCAATGTTTTGCGAAATCGCACTATGATACGCAACATTTTGTGGATTGCAATCGGCATCGGAATAGACCGCGAGAAAATGGGCGCACATTTCACATTCTAGTGTGGCCTTGACCACTAAACTCCAAAAATTAGCATTCATGGCCGCATTGGCAAGGATTTGTTTATATAAGATTAGGGATCCCAGAAAATAAATGTTATAAGATCCCACATACACCTTAAATCATCGAGATGGATACTGGTTAGTCCACCTGGATCTGGTTAGTCACAGCTGGCACACCATTTATAAATAAGGGACAGTCTGGAACCACCTATACCTGACAGGACAGTTAATAATTGCCCCCATAGTTCACAAAATGTTTGATGTGTCTGACAGGACTCTATTGATTGTGGGTTCTTGTGATGGTAGCAACTAGTAAGTAACAGATTACGGTGGTTGTAGGTTCAAGTCCGCGAATCGTGTGTTTTTTATGGTCTCATGATTTTGCCAGGTTCAAATCCTATTAAGAGACCATAATTTTTTTAAATATAAGTTTTTGTCATAAACACAGGGTCTTTTTTTTGTGATTAAAAGGAGAGTGATCTTTTTGGCTACATTCACCAGTTACCATAGTGAGGTAACACGGAACTTGCATTTCCATTGCATCCTAGTGGTTGGTCAATATTTTCAAAGTCCATCGCTATGCGGGTACCGCACAAAAAACTGTTGCATCCCTTTTTTTACAATTGCGCTTACATCGCAGCAAGCGTATTGTGAGCGAAGCCTCGATAACGCGGACAAGTTTTCGTATGTGTAGTAGTCTTGAAAATCCATTGGCGTTTGTTTGTGCAGATGTTAAAAACCACAGCAGATTAAGTATAGTCGGTTGGGTCGAAAAACTTGCTTTGTGTACTCCAGCCTAAGGCCTGATTGCAGTGTAGTATTAGGTGCCATGAAAATCTTATGGTTGTGTGGGGCGGCGGCGACCAAGCTCGGTCCAATATGGATAACAGGGCCTGTTGGTAAATCACGGCCATTGACGTGGTTCCCTTGGGACCGCATGATTGTTGATCCGAAATGTTCAGCCACGGACACTTTTGCTGTGTCCAACAGTCATTTGTCCTGGCCGAACGATCGCTTAGGGCAAATAGTCCTTCTTGTGTTTCCAAGCATAAGCCCTATTTTAAATACATTTATAATCATTTGTCGAGTTGGTGAATTGGTTGGTAGATTGATGGGGATTGTTTGGTGCTTGATGGTAGATTGTGTGGATGAGTTGGAAATTTTGTGGAGGGTTGCTAGATTAATGGTGGATGTTTGGTATTGATGGTGGATTGGTTGGGTGGATTTGATGTAGATTGATGGTGGATCGGCTGGTAGAATGGTGTGTAGATTTGTTTGTGGACGATGGATCTTGATGGTTGTGGACTTGACTGAGAGTTGGCTTGATGGGTTTGGTGTTGTACATTCAGGTGATGGTTTGATGGTACTGATGGTGCATTGGGTGTGGGTTGATTGATTGTATGTTGATCACGACTTGATGGAGGATTGGTGGTGCGATTACTGTAGATTGGTGGGTGATTGATGGTGGAGTGCTTGGTTAGATTGGATGTGCCCGATGACCCTTTCCCTAGACCCTTTCAACCACATGATACACACCCCAGGGCCAGGCAATGAATTAAGCGTTTCATTAAAAGGTAGCGATCATGGTTCAATATCTTCCAATTGTCAAAATGATCAAAAACTCCAATTGGCAAGAAATATTGAATATAATAATCAAATCAATATGCCAATTGGTCTATCGAAAATCGAAAATGTGCCTTCCATAATCCTGACTATCATTCAATTGAATTGATCAAAACTAATCAACTGCCAGTATGCCTACCTTAAGATTGTCAAGGTAAAATCGGGCAACGGGCCCAACCGAACATTCCATTTCGGCAAAACCGGCTCCACATACACGATTGTGGTTGTGCTAACGAAGCTCATATACATCGTGCTCGCAGGTCAGAACGATTCGCCATTCCGGAAGAGATACCGGGGAGATACCTGTCTGGTTGGGGGGACATTTTCAGCACTTTTCCGAATGACCGGGAGGTGGCCCGGGAACATTCAACCTACAAAAACGCTCTACATATAGTGACGATATAGTGACGATATCAGGGCTTTTATCAACTGTCACCGTGCCGTCCCCAGGTTTATTGAACAGTTAGTGAGGCTGTCTGTCCTCCTCACCATCTGTGTGAGTGAATCATCACATTTGCGCCCCAGAGGGCAGGTAAGTTTAACAGGAGGTGAAAAGAAAAGCTACAGTGACGTCACGTCAACGGACAGTAGGGAATACGTAAAACAGGTCGTCGATTGCTCCCCACCTCTTCTTGCATGATAGCGCCCTGCCAAAATGCAACTGCAGATGTATGGGGTAAAAACGACTGAGCACCGCCACCTGGAACTACTTCTTATTTCCACGCCTGATAAGCAGGACAGAATTGTCGGGTTTGGTCAGGAGGAAAGATGGGAAAGTGTTACCCAGCTTAAAGGGAATATGTAACTGTTTTTTAGCTACATCATCATTCTTAAGCTGGGTATCCATATGAGTGAAAATTTTCTCATACCCCAACGACCTTTCGCCTAGGCAGCTAATCTCACAGTGTATGCATGTGAGCCAGAATCTGATTGTGTTTTTTGCTGGACAAATACCTTCAACATAGTTTGAAAACACTATAATATATATCTATAAAATGTTCAAAAATATCAACGCTACTCAGAGTCCTTCAACAAGTGCTTTATTTAAAGTGCTTTTTTAGCAAACCATGTGCTAAGGTGCAACAATAAGCAAATCGTTTTCGTCCGTTATCTATTGGCTCTTATCAGCTTTGAGACAATTTTTCCACCAGATGCGCAGCACCACCAGTGCTATCACTGCCATTGTGGTGAATCAAGTTAATTGCACACCTCCACATGTCAGATATCGGGCAGTACACCTGCTTTTCTTCACTTTTTCTGCTGTTGCTTGTATAGAAGGATGGACTTGTCAATAATGAGATGACATCAGAACCATGTGAATGTAACAATGTCATGTGACCACACACTCGGTCACCTCCTTCTCACTTGTGGTGTCCCTAGGGTTTGGCACCTGAAAAATTTTGAAATGGCTCTCCTAGGCGGATGTGCGACGGCAAAAGTGGGGTGACTTTGTGTGTGGGCGTGGTCTCTTTGATGGGGGTTGGCAACATTTTTGATACTTTTGTATCGAAAACAATTTATTTAGGCGTTGGGTTTATACATACATTCTCTACAAAGAAAGATGATGGGGAAAACATTTGTAAGCTTTCCACCACGTCATGTAGATTCTTTCAGAAGGTCCCAAACTAAGCTAAATAGTCTATCCTAACCTAACAAACCAGCTAAAGCTAGCTAACCACAATGGAATTCCTTTTAACAATATCCAACATATCTTTAGTCAAAGAGAAAAATTTAAAAAATATTTTCGTGGAGCGATGTTTATATATAACCTATATTGTACTCAACACCTCAGACTAATTGTACTCAACACCCAGACTACCATGATAAGGGAACTGCTCCTGGCCGATAACAACACATATGAGGCTTTAACAAGGGATCCCACCACGTTACAAGAAAAGAGTCATAGACTACTACAACAGCTTCAAAAGGATAAAGCCATTGACGAGCGAGAATGTATCATCGCCTCTACCCTGGTGAGGCACACCATGCATATAGGACTCCCAAAGATACATAAGGAAGGGGCCCCCACTAAACCTATAGTCATGCAGCATCAACTCGTTAAACATTCACAGGTGGCAAAAATATCTAGCTAACACTCTAGGACCTTTGGTGGGAAGTTTACAAGCATCACATCCAGAACTCTCAGGATTTCACCAACAAATTGAAGATATAGTACTCGGTGTACAGAAACTATGGTGTCCTATGATGTGACATCCTCTTCACTTGTATACCCACCAAGGAGGCTGTTGATGTGAGAAAACGGTGGGCCAAGACGCACTCTTACCAGCAGAACTGATCTCAACCCAGAACAGGTGTGTTCCTTGTTGGGACTTGTGCCTGAATACCACCTATTTCAAAACAGGATAAGTTCTATAAGCAAAAACATGGATGTGCTATGGGATCTCCAGTTTCACCCATAGTGGCCAACCTTTACATGGAGGAGTAGAAAAACATGCGTTAATACTTAAGGGCATAGCACCCAGCCACTGGTTCAGATATGTTGATGACACCTGGGTTAAAATCACCCAGAAGGAAGTACAAGCTTTCACAGAACACATTAATGCGGTGGACCAAAACATTAAATTACACAAGGAAGATACAAAAACAACAAATGTGGCTTTCTTGGATGCTGTAGAAGTTAAGGAAAATGGTAAACTGGAGTAGAGGTTTACAGAAAACCAACACACACAGATCAGTATTTGATTTGACTTCCACCACCCTTAGAATCACAAGCGGGGGTCATCAGAACCCTGCAACACAGAAGCCGAGAACATCCCAACTAGCACAGAGGCGAAGGCTAAAGAAAGAAACATCTCAGAGGAGCCTAAAACTTGTGGTATCACAGACTGGGACCTTTGTCAAAAGAAGTAGAAGAAAGAAAAAAGAACAAGAATACCAACAGTGAAGGGGAAAAGCAAGACAGGAGGAAGAACATGGTCATCCCTATTGTAGCACAGGGTCTCCGAGAAATTAAGAAGAATTTTCAAAAAACATCGTATCCCTGTCTGCTTTAAACTGAACAACACATGAGGCAGCAATTGGTACATCCAAAAGACCCAATACCAAAACACAAAAAAGCGACATCATATATGCAGTGCAGTGCAGTGAAAGAATGCTCTGCTTGTTATGTGGGGGAGACCAAACAGCAACTGCATCAACGTAGGCCCAGCACAGAAGAGCCAATTCCTCGGGTCAGGACTCAGCCCGTGTATCTGCATATTAAGGATAAAGACATACCTTTGAAGATTGTAATGTTAACATACTGGCGAAGGAACGGACTGGTTCAAGAGAGGGTTTTAAGGAGGCCATTTATGTGAAATAAGAAACCAGCCTAAATAGAGGTGGGGGGTTCGACACCAACTGTCTGCCATGTACAATGCTGTTTTAAAACCCTTACTCTGGGCGTTCCTATAACACCTCTTTAGCCACTATCTAATCACACCCTTAACAACCGGCTCTGTGTGATATGCTAATTGGGATTTTCCAGGGTACATAATTGCCACAGATTCTTGTACAAGTCATTCTGAATTGAGAAAGCCAGTCGGATGACAGCGAAACGTCTTCAAGAACTAACATTCAAGTCCAGTTGATCTAATTGAATTAAACAGTATACCATGACCTGGATGAATGAGACATTCACAAGCATAGATCTGTTATATACGCCGCGTCCCTATCGTATCTGTTATATACCGTACGAGTCCATCGTATCTGTTATATATGTTTGGTAGAGCGATCGGTTATATACCGTGTCCCCATCGTATCTGTTATATATGTTCGGTGGAACGATCTGTTATATACCGTGTCCCCATCGTATCTGTTATATATGTTCGGTGGAACGATGTTAATACCGTGTCCCCATCGTATCTGTTATATGTGTTTGGTGGAGCGATCTGTTATATACCGTGTCCCCATCGTATCTGTTATATATGTTCGGTGGAACGATCTGTTATATACCGTGTCCCCATCGTATCTGTTATATGTGTTTGGTGGAGCGATCGGTTATATACCATGTCCACATCGTATCTGTTATATGTGTTTGGTGGAGCGATCGGTTATATACCATGTCCCCATCGTATCTGTTATATGTGTTTGGTGGAGCGATCTGTTATATACCGCGTCCCACCGTCATCTGTTATATGTGTTTGGTGGAGCGATCTGTTATATACCGCGTCCCCACTGTATCTGTTATATGTGTTTGGTGGACCGATCTGTTATATACCGCGTTCCCATCGTATCTGTTATATGTGTTTGGTGGAGCGATCGGTTATATACCGTGTCCCCATCGTATCTGTTATATGTGTTTGGTGGAGCGATTCACAACTTTGCACAGGGCCGTCTCCATGGAGTGCACAGAACGAAACCCTGATTGCAAGGGGTCCAGTACGTTATGAAAATGAAGATAATTTGCAATACGGGAGAAGACGAGACGTTACAGTAGCTTAGAGGCTATCGGTAGAAGAGAGACCGGGTATTAGTTAGCAAGACAATAGGGGTCAAGGGAGGCTTTTTTGATTATGGGTTTGTGGCGTGTTTAAAGGAGGAAGGGAAAATACCAGACGACGAGGCATTGAATATGTGGGTTAATATAGGGGTGACTGCCTGATTAAAGTGCTTCAGTAGGAAAGAGGGCATGGGGTCAAGGGACATGTAGTGAGCGGGCAGGACTGAAGCAGATAAGAGACCTCTGACTGTGTCACGGGACTGAAAGATTCAAGAGCAGTAGAAGGGGGTGTGGGTAAGAGAATCTGAGAGCTATGGTGAGGGTTAGGAATCTGCGTACTTATTTATGAAGTAGTCAGCAAGTCTTGGGGAGAGTGTAGAGAGAGAAGAGAGTCAGTGGGTGAGGGACGGAGAAGGGAGTTAAAGATGGAGAAAAGGCGGCGTGTGTTTGATTTGTTATTATTTGTGTCTTATAGTATTTTTGTTTTGCTCCCGACAGTGCGGTGTGGAGGCATTGTAGCATAAACCTGTAATGGAGAGTCAGCATGGGTACGAGACTTTCTCCACATCCACTCAGCAGCACGTGTTCAGCTACGTATAAAACGGGTTATGGGACTGAGCCAGGGGAGAGGATTTGAGAGACGGCGATTTCGGGATTGCAAGGGGGCAAGGGAATCAATAGCATCAGTCAGGACAGAGTTATAGGAGGTAAGAAGCAAGTCAGTTGGACAAAAAGGGTAGAGAGACTAGAGGAGAGAGAAGAAGCCAGCTGCAGATCTATGGCTCGGGTATTACAGACATAAAAACGAGGGTCAAGAGAAACAGGAGTGTGTTGAGTAAGAAAAGTAATAAGATAGTGATCTGAAAGCAGGTGGGGGTTAGTTTCAAAAGATGAGACAGAAAGGTTTTTATTAAAGACAGGATCCAAGAAGTGTCCATCCCTATGCGTAGCGGTAGTTGTCCACTTATAAAGATCAATTGAGGGTGAATCAATTCATGGATGAACATTATACATCTGTCTATCAAAGTATTGGTTGGTTTACAATCGTAATTATGATCGCAATAACCTTTTGTAGTGTATGGCCAGAATTCCAGTTCATTACCCAGTGTTATTCATCCCTCCAGTTCATTACCCATTGTTAGTCATCCCTCAGTTCATTACCCAGGTTAGTTCACTACAGTTCAGTACCAGTAGTATTAGCATCTCTATCCCTCCAGTTCATTATCCAGTGTTAGTCATCCCTCCAGTTCATTATCCAGTGTTAGTCATCCCTCCAGTATACCCCGTGTTAGTATCCTCCAGTTCATTACCCAGTGTTAGTCATCCCTCCAGTTCATTACCCAGTTGTAGTCATCCCTCCAGTTCATTACCCAGTGTTAGTCATCCCTCCAGTTCATTACCCCAGTGTTTTCATCCCTCCAGTTCATTTCCCAGTGTAGTCATCCCTCCAGTATTACCCATGTTAGTCAGTTATATCCTCCAGTTATTACCCAGTGTTAGTCATCCTCCAGTCATTACCGGTGTTAGTCATCCCTCCAGTTCATTACCAGTGTTAATTATCCCTCCAGTTCATTATCCAGTGTTAGTATCCCTCCAGTTCCTTACCAGTGTTTCCGTCATCCCTCCAGTTCATTACCCAGTGTTAGTCATCCCTCCAGTTCATTACCCAGTGTTAGTCATCCCTCCAGTTCATACCCAGTGTTAGTCATCCCTCCAGTTCATTACCCAGGTGTAATCATCCCCCCAGTTATTACCCAGTGTTAGTCATCCCTCCAGTTCATACCCAGTGTTAGTCTTCCATCCAGTTTCATTACCCAGTGTATATCCCCCCAGTTCATTACCCAGTGATGTATTAACCCCCAGTTCATTACCAGTGTAGTCATCCTCCAGTTCATTACCCAGTGTTAATCATCCCCCCAGTTCATTACCCAGTGTTATTCATCCCCCAGTTCAACCAGTGTTAGTCATCCCTCCAGTTCATTACCAGTGTGTATTCCTCCAGTCATTACCCAGTGTGTAATCATCCCCCAGTTCATTACCCAGTGTTTGATCATCCCCCAAGTTCATTAACCCAGTGTTAGTCATCCCTCCAGTTCATACCCAGGTTAATCTCGTCCAGTATACCAGTGTAGTTCATCCCCAGTTCATTACCAGTTCAAAGTGTTAGTCATCCCTCCAGTTCATACCCCCGGTCGTGTTAGTCATCGTCTGTATCCCTCCAGTTCATTACCGTGTTCCGTGTGTTAGTATCCCTCCAGTTCATTACCCAGTGTTAATTATCCCTCCAGTTCATTATCCGGTGTTAGTCATCCCTCCAGTTCATTACCCAGTGTTAGTCATCCCTCCAGTTCATTCCCAGTGTTAGTCATCCTCCAGTTCATTACCACAGTGTTAGTCATCCTCCGAAACCACCTGCGATTTAACCTCCGATGCAGACAACAAAAGGCTAGTACCATGCAGTATAAGTGGATTGAAAATAAAGAAACCAAGCCAAATAGAGGTGGGGGGGGTTCGACACCAAACTGTCTGCCATGTACAATGCTGTTTTAACACCTTATTGGGCGTTCCTATAACACCTCTTAGCCACTATCTAATCACACCCTTAACAACCTGGCTGTGATATGCTAATTGGATTTTCCAGGGTACATATGCCACAGATTCTGTACAAGTCATTCGAATTGAGAAAGCCAGTCGGATGACTAGCGAAACGTCTTCAAGAACTACATTTCAAGTCCAGTTGATCTAATTGAATACAACAGATATAACTGGAGGGATAATTAACACTGGGTAATGAACTGGAGGGATGACTAACACTGGGTAATGAACTGGAGGGATGAGTAACACCGGGTAATGAACTGGAGGATGACTAACACTGGGTAATGAACTGGAGGGATGACTAACACTGGGTAATGAACTGGAGGGATGACTAACACTGGGTAATGAACTGAGGGATGAACACGGTATGATGGAGGGAGACTCACACTGGGATAATGAAATGGAGGGATAATAACAGGGTAATGAACTGGAGGAGGATAACACTGGGTAATGAACTGGAGGGATGAGTAACACCGGGTAATGAACTGGAAGGATGACTACAACATGGGTAATGAACTGGAGGGATGACTAACACTGGGTAATGAACTGGAGGGATGATTAAACACGTGGTAATGAAATGGAGGGTGACTAAACACTGGGTAATGAACTGGAGGGATGACTAACACTGGGTAATGAACTGGAGGGATGACTACACTGGGTAATGACTGGTGGATGATTAACACTGGGTAATGAGAACTGGAGGGATGACTAACACTGGGGAATGAACTGGAGGGATGACTAACACTGGGTAATGAATGGAGGGATGACTACATGGGTAATGAACTGGAGGGATGACAACAATGGGTAATGAACTGGAGGGATGACTAACACTGGGAATGAACTGGAGGGATGAATAACACTGTGTAATGAACTGGAGGGATGACTAACACTGGGTAATGAACTGGAGGGATGACTAACACTGGATAATGAACTGGAGGGATAATAACACTGGGTAATGAACTGGAGGGATGACTAAACACGAGTAATGAACTGGAGGGATGACTAACACTGGGTAATGAACTGGAGGGATGACTAACACTGGGTAATGAACTGGACGATGACTAAACGGGTAATGAACTGGAGGGATGACTAACACTGGGTATGAAATGGAGGGATGACTAAACTGGGTAATGGACTGGAGAGATGAATAAACACCGGGTAATGAACTGGAGGGATGACTAACACCGGGTAATGAACTGGAGGGATGACTAACACTGGGTAATGACTGGAGGGAGACTAACACTGGGTAAGAACTGGAGGGATGACTAACACTGGGTAATGAACTGGAGGATGACTAACACTGGGAAAGAACTGGAGGAATGAATAACACTGGGTAATGAACTGGAGGGATGACTAAACTGGTAATGAACTGGAGGATGACTAACACTGGATAATGAACTGGAGGGATAATTAACACTGGGTAATGAACGGAGGGATGACTAACACTGAGAAGAAGGAGGGATGACTACACTGGGTAATGAACTGGGGGATGACTAACACTGGGTAATGAACTGGACGGATGATTACACTGGTAATGAACTGGAGGGATGAAACATGGGTAATGAACTGGAGGGATGACTAACACTGGGTAATGAAATGGAGGGATGACTAACACTGGGTAATGAACTGGAGGGATGACTAACACCGGGTAATGAAATGGAGGGATGACTAACACGGGTAATGAAATGGAGGGATGACTAACACCGGGTAATGAAATGGAGGGATGACTAACACCGGGTAATGAAATGGAGGGATGACTAACACCGGGTAATGAACTGAGGGATGACAACACTGGGAAATGAACTGGAGGGATGAATAACACTGTGTAATGAACTGGAGGGATGACTAACCTCCGATGCAGACAACAAAGGCTAGTACCATGCAGTATACGTCTGGATTTGAAAATAAAGAAACCAAGCCTAAATAGAGGTGGGGGGGTTCGACACCAACTGTCTGCCATGTACAATGCTGTTTTAACACCTTACTCTGGGCGTTCTATAACACCTCTTAGCCACTATCTAATCACACCTTAACACCGGCTGTGTATTGCTAATGGGATTTTCCAGGGTACATAATTGCCACAGATGCTTGTACAAGTCATTCTGAATTGAGAGAAAGCCAGTCGGATGACTAGCGAAACGTCTTCAAGAACTACAATTTCAAGTCCAGTTGATCTAATGAATACAAAGATATACCATGACCTGGATGAATGAGAACCTTCACAAGCATATCCCTCCAGTTAATTACCATGTTAGTCATCCCAGTTATTACCAAGTCATCCCTCCAGTCATTACCAGTGTAGTCACCTCCAGTTCATACCCAGTTAGTCATCCCTCAGTTCATTACCCAGTGTTAGTCATCCCTCCAGTTCATTACCCAGTGTTAGTCATACCTCCAGTCATTACCCAGTGTTAGTCATCCCTCCAGTTACATACCCAGTGTTAATTTATCCCTCCAGTTCATTACCAGTGTTAGTCTCCCCCAGTTCATTACCCAGTGTTAGTATCCCTCCAGTTCATTACCCAGTGTTAGTCACCTCCAGTTCATTACCTAGTGTAGTCATCCCTCCAGTTCATACCCAGTGTTAGTCATCCCTCCAGTTCATTACCCTGTTAATTATCCCTCCAGTTCATTACCCAGTGTTAATTATCCTCCATTCATTATCCAGTGTTAGTCATCCTCCAGTTCATTATCAGTGGTAGTATCCCTCCAGTTCATTACCCAGTGTTAATCATCCTCCTGTTCATTACCCAGTGTTAGTCATCCCTCCAGTTCATTACCCAGTGTTAGTCATCCCTCCAGTTCATTACCCAGTGTTAATCATCCTCCTGTCATTATCCGGTGTTAATCATCATCCAGGTTCATACCCAGTGTTAGTCATCCCTCGAGTTCATTACCCAGTGTTAATAATCCCTCCAGTTCATTATCCAGTGTTAATCATCCATCCAGTTCATTACCCAGGTGTTAGTATCCTCCAGTTCATTACCCAGTGTTAGTTTCCCTCCAGTTCATTATCCAGGTTAGTCATCCTCCAGTTTCATTACCCAGTGTTAGTCATCCCTCCAGTTCATACCCGGTGTAGTCATCCCTCCAGTTCCTTACCCAGTGTTAGTCATCCTCCAGTTCATTACCCAGTGTTAGTCATTCCTCCAGTTCATTACCCAGTGTTAGTCATCCCTCCAGTTCATACCGGTGGTTAGTCATCCCTCCAGTTCATTACCCGGTGTTTTGTTATTCATCTCTCCAGTTCATTACCCGGTGTTAGTATCCCTCCAGGTCATTACCCGGTGTTAGTCATCCTCCAGTTCATTACCAGTGTTATTCATCTCTCCAGTTCTACCCAGTGTTAGTCATCCCTCCAGTTCATTACCCAGTGTTAGTCATCCTCCAGTTCATACCCGGTGTTAATCATCCCTCCAGTTCATACCCAGTGTTAGTCATCCTCCAGTTCATTACCAGTGTTAGTCATCCCTCAGTTCATTACCGGGTTAGTCATCCTCCATCATACCGTTGTTACTATCCCAGTTTGCCCGGTTACTCATCCCTCCAGTTCATTGCCCGGTGTTAGTTATCCCTCCAGTTCATTACCCGGTGTTATTAATCTCTTCAGTTCATTACCCGGTGTTAGTCATCCCTCCAGTTCATTACCGAGTGTTAGTCATCCCTCCAGTTCATTATCCAGTGTTATTCATCTCTCCAGTTCATTACCCAGGTAAGTCATCCTCCAATTCATTACCCAGTGTTAGTCATTCTCCAGTATATTACCCAGTGTTAGTCATCCCTCCAGTATATTACCCAGTTTTAGTCATCCCTCCAGTTCATTACCCAGTGTTAGTCATCCCTCCAGTTCATTATCCAGTGTTATTCATCCCTCCAGTTCATTACCCAGTGTTAGTCATCCCTCCAGTATATTACCCATTGTTAGTCATCCCTCCAGTATATTACCCATTGTTAGTCATCCCTCCAGTTCATTACCCAGTGTTAGTCATCCCTCCAGTTCATTATCCATGTTAGTCATCCCTCCAGTTCATTACCCAGTGTTAGTCATCCCTCCAGTTATTACCCAGGTGTTAGTTATCTCTCCAGTTCATTACCCAGTGTTAGTCATCCCTCCAGTCATTACCCGTGTAGTCATCCCTCCAGTTCATACCCAGTGTTAGTCATCCCTCCAGTTCTACCCGGTGTTATCATCTCTCCAGTTCATTACTCGGGTTAGTCATCTCTCCAGTTCATTACCCGGTGTTAATCATCCTCAGTTATACCGTGTAGTCATCCCTCCAGTTCATTACCAGTGTTAGTCATCCATCCAGTTCAATTACCCAGTGTTAGTCATCCCTCCAGTTCATACCCAGTGTAGTCATCCCTCAGTTCATTACCCAATGTTAGTCATCCCTCCGATCATTACCCAGAGTTTAGTCATCCCTCCAGTTCATTACCCAGTGTTAGTCATCCCTCCAGTTCATTACCAGTGTTAGTCATCCTCTGTCATTATCCCAGTTAGTCATCCCTCCAATTCATTACCCAGTGTGTCATCCTCCAGATCATTACCAGAGTTAGTCATCCCTCCAGTTCATACCCAGTGTTAGTCATCCCTCCAGATCATTACCCAGAGTTAGTCATCCCTCCAGTTCATTACCCAGTGTTAGTATCCCTCCAGTTCATACCCAGTGTTAGTCATCCCTCCAGTTCATTACCGGTTTATTCATCTCTCCAGTTTCATTACCAGTGTTAGTCATCTCCAGTTCATTACCCGGTGTTAGTCATCCCTCCAGTTCCTTATCCAGTGTTATTATCCTCCAGTTCATTACCCAGTGTTAGTCATCCCTCCAGTTCATTACCCAGTGTTAGTCATTCTTCCAGTTATACCCAGTTTAGTCATCTCTCCAGTTCATTAACAGTGTAGTCATCCCTCCAGTTTCATTACCCGGTGTTAGTCATCCTCCAGTTCATTACCAGTGTTAGTCATCTCTCCAGTTCATTACCCAGTGTTGTCATCCCTCCAGTTCATTAACCAGTGTAGTCATCCCTCCAGATCATTACCCAGTGTTGTCATCCCTCCAGTTCATTACCCAGTGTTAGTCATCCCTCCAGTTCATTACCCAGTGTTAGTCATCCCTCCAGATCATTACCCAGTGTTAATCATCCCTCCAGTTCATTACCCAGTGTTAGTCACCCTCCAGTTCATTACCCAGTGTTAGTCATCCCTCCAGATCATTACCCAGAGTTAGTCATCCCTCCAGTTTATTAGTCAGTTATTGTTACATTAATTACATTATACAGCTGGAAATTATACAGCAACAATGTAAAATGGTGGTTCTAAAAGTTGGTGTGATCTTAGCAAATGGGCTCCGAATCTGTGTCTCTTTACATTTCAAATTTTTGGGAATAAATATAGAAAACATACAAGTCACTGCACTGGGAATATATGGATTAATGATTGGTCCTCACTGCCACATGCTCCTCCAATTGATCATTTCCAGGAACTCATAATCCCAAAACAACTGGTAGAACACAATTATAAATAACTATATAGATACATACACATTATATAGAGTCTGCTATAGTCTGTAGAAACCAGAACTTTCACTTTCATTTCTCCTTCCTGCTTCCAGCGATGGCGTCTGCTGATCTGAGAGACGAGCTGAGTTGCTCCATCTGTACAGACATTTATACAGATCCTGTGACCCTGCCATGTGGACATAACTACTGTCAGGGCTGCATTGAGAAGACATGGGACTGGCAGGAGGGGATAGATGAAGATCCTTCCTGTCCTGAATGTAGACGGAGATACAGGAGACGAACTGAACTGGGAAGGAACCTGAGGCTGTGTAACATAGCACAGCGATTCCTTTCTACACAGCCGGAGACACTGGGAGACACTGGGATCTACTGTACTTACTGTGAGGATCCTGTAGCTGCTGTTATATCCTGTCTGCACTGTGAGGCTTCTCTGTGTAAGAAACACCTGGGGATGCACAGCAAGGCACAGGGACATGTCTTAGTACAACCCACAATGCAATGGGACCACTGGAAATGCTCCATCCATGATGAACTCCTGAAATATTACTGTTGGGATGATAGTGTCTGTGTCTGTGTGTCCTGCTGTCTGGCTGGAGATCACAGGGGACACAAGGTGGAGCTGCGGGTGAGGCCTCTGAGAAAGAGAAAGAGAAACTGAGAAATGTTTGGATAAACTGACCTCAGAGAGGAGGAGACTGAGAAAAGAGTCCAGAGCCTCCAGGAGAACAGGAGAGAAGGACAAGAAAGAGCAGCTGGTGACACAGAGACAGTCACTGCCCTGTTTAAGGACATCAGGGAACAGAAAGAGAGTCCTGAGTGAGATCTCAGCAGGAGGATGAGTTTTCACTCCACCACTGGTAATGAACTGGAGGGATGACTAACACTGGGTAATGAACTGGAGGGATGACTAACACTGGGTAAGGAACTGGAGGGATGACTAACACTGGCTAGGATTGAAATGTAGTTCTTGAAGACGTTTCGTAGTCATCCGACTGGTTCTCAATTCAGAATGACTTGTACAAAATCTGTGGCAATTATGTACCCTGGAAAATCCCAATTAGCATATCACAGCCAGGTGTTAAGGGTGTGATAGATAGTGGCTAAGAGGTGTATAGGTGGGGGGGTCGACACCAACGTCTGCCAGTACAATGCTGTTTTAACACCTTACTCTGGGCGTTCCTATAACACCTCTTAGCCACTATCTAATCACAACCTTAACACTGGCTGTGATATGCTAATGGGATTTTCCAGGGTACATAATTGCCACAGATTTTGTACAAGTCATTGAATTGAGAAAGCCAGTCGGATGACTAGCGAAACGTCTTCAAGAACTACATTTCAAGTCCAGTTGATCTAATTGAATACAACAGATATACCATGACCTGGATGAATGAGAACCTTCACAAGCATATCCTGTTTCTCGTTGTATTCATGTTTTGACTGGTGCCAAATAAAGAGTTGGTTTACAGGGAGATGCTCCCAGAAACAGAGGGTAAAATAAGGATACACAGCATTCTAGGGTTAAAATATTACATGAATGTATTTATTAAATGGCAAATTTTTTACAAGAAACTTAACTAGAATAGTAAAACAGTGAAAAATGTGTAAAAAAAATTCTAGCACAATATAGGTAAATTTGTTGTAATTGACCAAAAACGATAAATAAACTGAACTAATACTTCTTCCCCATAATGATACAAAGTATACAATATATATACAATAATAATACAATATGTATACTATATACAATATGTATACAATATAATAAAATATGTATCCAATATATACAATTAACTAATATCAATATGTAACAAATATATACAATATATATTACAATAATATACAATATGTATACTATTACAATATGTATACAATATATATACAAATGATACACTAATAATACATATATATTAAAAACGCTGAATCATCTTAATTTAGCAAATAATTGACTGTTTCCAAACGAGGTACATATACTCACATACCTCAGCTCCTTTTACGTCTGGCATACATAGACGCATGGTAAATCGCTAGATCCTTATTCCAGGGTCGTGAGTACAATAATTCTAGATACCTGTGCACATAGGGTATATACCTCTGTAGTGAGTATAATTGTCATTTAAAGGGATTGAAAGAGTGGTGAAAGGTGTAAAATGTGAACCTTAAACTTCTTTCTAACAATGAGACGAAGAAGTAATTTTCTATATTGCACCTATTTAAGAAAAGAATAAACACACACACAGAGTATGAAGCTTTATATATTCACACTTAAAATGATATTTGCGAGGTGCAAGCACTAAGATTTTGTTAGTGGAATGAAGACGGTAATAGAATGAAAAACTTACAATACTGTCTGGCTAGACTGTTACCTTGCAGAGAAGCCCGAAGCACAACGTGCACTGTAATTGCCTCTTACAAGGGAAGTGTTTAATGTTCACATACATCTACTTTTTAAAAAAATGCAGTTATTGCAGTGACTCTAGAAGGGTAACAGTGACACCTTGTGGCCACATTTAATTATATTAGAAACATCAGTGTAAATGTTTTTTAGCATTTTTCACCAAAACAGTGAGATCCAGGTTTCACTCCTAGTGTTGTATTTATAAAGGCATGGACGACCGCAAATGTCCGTTGTACGACCTTTATCGTAGATTTAGGGCCGTGATAGAAGATTTAAGCTTGCCCATACAATACCATTGCGTTACTCTACTACTGCATGGTAGTGTAGAACAACCGTTCATTATTATTTAACAAAGGTTAACAAAGGTTTTTTTCTTTTAGTTTTTTGTTAGGGCTTCACATTGCCAATGTTATGCATTTTTGGAGCGATCATGCATTGCCCAAAAACTGTGCACATAGTGCCAAGATTATGCCGCTTTGCAGGAGCAAACAGTATATACACTTGATACAGCTACCTACCAACTAGGTGAAAATATAAGCCTCTAATTGGTAAAAAAAAAAGATTATCCAAACTACTACATATTAATAATTTCCCTAAAACCCACAGTCCATATATTCATCCAGTATCTGAAATATAAAAAAAACATAAAACAAATTTACAGATAACACATCGTATTAAAGCTTTATTACAACCTCCTAGAACGTTCCCTTGGAGTAATCCCTGTATATTCCAACCACAGCTTTTACTTTTCATAATCTTTGCCAATGAGCTGGGTAATAAAGTCTCATAGTGTTTGTTTTTAAACCAGACCCAGATTGTATCCTCAAATTAGAATTATAATATTAGATTTATATTCAGCTAATTGCATTTTCATGGACTGCTTGTTTATCGAATATATCATTTGCCATAAGGACATTTGATCAGATACCTAATGCAGTTAGCATTGCATTAAAAGCAGGTTAGATGAAATTCTGGTTCCTTTAGGGTCAGACAACTGCATCATTTATTATGCTATTACAATGGCTACAGGGGTACGTCCATGATGCACCTAAATAAATACTCTATCGCCTCATTTACTGAGAGGCTGGGCAGAAATTGCACTAACCAATTAGCTACCTTTAGGGTAACATGATAAGAGTCATTTGTATGGCTGCATCAGTTTGCAAAAGTGGACAGCCCAGTCAGTGCAAGCCGAATTTATTTTGGTTTTGCACCAGATTTTTGCTGTAACTCCAGCGCGCAGAGCAGTTGTTAACCTTTTGCAAACTCTTGGCAAATGTACCAACAGGCGCAATAGCGATATTAAATCAGTGCACGTTCACGTTCGCTGCAAATGCGGTTTACAGGTAATGAGGCTATTTCTTCCCTGTTCAAAAACTAAAATGCGATTTACTATCTCCCCTTGATTTCGCCATTTACAATAGAGATTATGGGTTAGAAAATAAGTTGGAAAAAGAAAAGCCTAACCTTTGGATAACATTTCAAAATATCCCATTATGATTAAAATGCTAGCCCTTTCCGATTTTACTGCCCTTCTGGCACAGCAATAATGATTCTTGGGAATGTGTTTAATTTAATCCCTCGGGATCTTTAATTCTCTGTATAATTCCCTAATCGGACAACTGTCAATCAATTTAAGGAAATGTTCATCATATAATTGGTCATTAGCAGTAATGCGGAAATCCATCATGACATAGGTACGACAAGTATAAAAATTATGCTATGAACTTTATTGTACTGAGAATTTGAAAAGCAAATATACAGAAAAACTCTGTATGTAATTGTTTTTCACCGCCATTGGAATTGGAATATATAGCAGGATAGCAATTCATGCCTTACCCGGGTATTTAAAGGGAGGAGTTGCCCTTTAACACTGACAGTATAATACAAGGAGGAAATGTCTAGTATCTAAAGCTGGGTACAGCCCGAATAATCAGCAACTTTAACTGGTGGAACAGGTCCAAATACCATAGTTCGGAAGTGAACGGAATTAGAGAGCCCGTGACATGTCCGATCAAAGAAACGTTTGACAAACATTGACATGACATGGACAAAGTGTACAGGGCTTATAAAAACAAGTACCTCGCTTTGGCCTATATTTATAAACCCCACGATATCGAAAGTTTGAGATCCGTGGGTTTTCGTTAGGACTGTGGCCGTAAATGTACATATCGCACATTTTCATAGAAACCATGAGGTAGTAACTACACATGGTATTCTATGGGTGATGTAAATCTACAAACCGCAATAGTAGATTTACGATAACAATCATAAATTAATGATCGTTAAAGGCGCAGTATTGCTAAAAAGAGATCTTCTTTAGAATATTCTAGGGAGGTTGCTCCTTCCAATAAACAACTATACATAAATTCCCAAGAAAAACAGTAGTGACAAAACACGGGCATACTTAAGTATACTGTATGTTATTAAAAATATTATTTATTAAAGGACAACTTCACTCATTTGAAAGTACCCAGGGTGAGGACATAAACCGCACGGGCCCTAACTCCTATGTTCACTTTTAACCCTTAATTTACTTACCTAAATTTCCTTTGTGCTCAGATACTGAAGTCTGTTGGCCAATGAGGAGACGCACTATGAAAGAATCTTCTCATTGGCCAGATTGCGAACACGGAAGTGGGAGCGGAACACCAAAGAAAATTTTAAGGAGTAGAAAGTTAACCCAGGGGTGAGGAGCATGCGGCACAGATGCAGGAGTGGGGTCTAGGTGAGTATAATTGTTTTTTAAAGGGTATGTAACCTTTATCTTACTGGATAGCTGTGGCTTCAAATATAAAGTGTTGTTTTTTTGTCCTGTTACCCTCCCATACACTACCTTTAGTGCTTGAATATAGCTGGCTTCCTCCTCCACTGTAATCACGTTTTCAGGACTTGCCCCACGAGATTTCGAAATCTCCAACATCCATGTGAAGCGCGCCACATCAATGGGCACGCGACTTGGTGGCAATACCTGCAGACATTGCCACGAGTGTGCGACTGTGACATTGCAACATGCCAAAGACAGAGTGGTTTGATGACATCACAGGGGAGCATGCTCCCGGCAACATTGCGCACGTGTTGGCATCACGCGCGCGGGCGAGCCACAGCCTGCGGCATTCTTAAATCTCGTGGGGCAGTCCTAAAAAACGCAATTACATTGGGGAAGAAGCCAGTATGCATAAAGGTAGGGTATGGAAGGGTAATAGGACAAAACAACACTTTTTTTTTTTAAAGCCACAGCTAGCCAGTAAGATAAAGTTGTTTTTACAGTGTAGATTACCTTCAAATACATCGGGAGTAGGGATCCAAAATGTATTCCCTGTTCTGAAGGTCCGAAATTCAGAACCAATCTCATTTACCTGGTCTGCTTTCAAGTAAAAAGAAGGCACAACCTATAAACCTATAATAGGTGTATATCGGCTGGGTGCTATTCAGACACCATAGACAATAGTCATAGTTCAATTAGCAAAAAAGTTCAGAATGCACACCAGTCTTGTATAAACTACTTGTGTTATTACACACAAACATACGTGACGTTTCGGAGTCCGTGTACTCCTTCCTCAGAAGTGATACAAATAATTTTGCATTGCATCTAAGGAAGGAGTCACAGGACTCCAAAACGTCACATATGTTTGTGTGAATAAACACAAGTAGTATACAAGACTGGTGTGCATTCTGAACTTTTTGCTATATTGGTCTACTTTCAAGGGTTATCTATTTTGAGGGGTTTCAAATCTAATTTCCAGGGTAACCAAATATACGAGGCTATTCAAAAGGTTACCCAAAGTAGCCTCGTATATTTGCGGAAACTCGAAAATATCTTGTGTAAAGGAAGTTTATTATTATTCACATTATGGTATTTGTATGTGTTCCCTAATCATTTCCCAGCTCCCTGTGTCATTTGCACAAACTTACAATTAAATTTCTACCTTAATTTGATTGGATTTTTTTTCTTTTGATCTCCCTACTAAGTTCTTACTTCTTCAGTAAGTCAAATCAAGGGACAGTCAATAAGACCAATGCTATATGGGCATCTACGTGTATGGGTAAATCTCACAATCCTCACTGATGCCAGCAGGCAGAGTGGTCGGTGTATCTCCCAAATCTGTTCATGTTCGATAGTTCTGTAGGAGCTTTTATCCAACAAAACAACAGATAAACTAAAAGAGGAAAATACACCCGGAGAAGCAATGACTACACAATGAATATGTGAATGCCTAACACTACATTCCATTGTGTGTTAAGACCAATAATATTCTGCTGTTAAATTAGTATCACAGAAGTTTGGGATTAACGTAATGAACTTTGGGGATAACTAAAACAACTGATTCAGATTCTGCAATCTTTCCGTGTGTGAAAACAAGATCCCCCCCAATAAATGTCATGTGAACTTAAAGTGCATTTATGATCCAGGATTCCTTGAGTCAGCCAGGGTGGAGTTTTGTTTCAGCAATATCTGATAACAAACCTAATGGCGATGTTGCTTTATGACCGTGGCTGAAATCAATGGGTCAATACCAGGCAGTATCCAAAATCACTGATTAAAAGCAAAGTCACCATTGTAAACAAAACCACTGTAACAGCGGTTTGTACGGTCAATATAAGGTTGGGCATTGCTTATAACAAACCTTTATAAATATGGCCCTTAGTTTTAAATGAATTAAAATTTTAATGAAGTTTTAAAGAGGTTTGTGGCAATTGCACCAAGAAGCTGAAGTTGAATCTGCCACATGCACCGCAAAATCTGATTTGCAGTCTTATTCCATAAGCCTGTATAGCTTGGCTTGGAAAATAACAATACACCATGTCACAAGGAATGGATAAACACTTGCCTACAGGAAGGAGAAAGAACATAAACTGCCTTATTTAGTAACTCTTAACTTTTTAGGATAATAGCTGGAGAGACCTCTGGGTAATTCCATTTTTTCTCTGTAGCCCTGGAGCAGCAAATCTATAATTCTGAGACTTTGGCTGCTTTGCACAAGCTTAATACAGATTTGAATGCATTTTGTAGACCAGTTTCAGCTTTTAATAAGCCATCACAGTAAAATGTAGGCCCCTGGTCTGCATAGTGACAGAAGTCTATCCTACATTTAGTTGCATATGAGATAGGGAACTGTAGCCTAAACTCTCCCTAACTTACTTGGTGACATATTTTTAACCGTAAGTCTTAAAGGGGAAGTGCAGTGCAAATGCATGTACTTTTCAGAAAAAAGAGCAGTATTTTTTCATCCCAATGACCTTAACCTGCCCATTCAGCATTGTGTCTGTGTATAATATAAAAACAACCGAAATACTGACTTCCTGTTTGCAGGACCCCTAATAGAGACCGTTATGGTCTTGCCCTCGACCCAGCACCTGGGTTGATTCAGTTGCTCAGTAGGATCTGAGCATCTTTGACCCATCCAACAGCTAATCAGTAGAGAAATTAGTGTTAGGAACATTCCAAGGAAGTGGGGTGCATTCTGGGAAGAAGAAGGACCATTAGAACCTTGAAATGTCAGCTCACTAATGTCAACAGCATGGAACAGCAAAGGGTATGAAATCAACTGATTTTTCAAAATGGGAGAGAATATGTAGAATAACTAAGAAGGCATTACACAAACTAACAATTTAACAGATATCGATAATTTCCACTGAACTGTCCTTAAAGGACTTGTAATGACCCCAGGTATAGCTTATTGTACATAAGTGTTTTCTATAGTGAACTAGGTTTAAAACCAGGACGATCAATGGTTCCTTATCATTTCTGTAATTTTACATATTTGCAAAATTCCTTTAAGAAATTTAAGACTTGGGGGTATTCAATAAAAGTTCTTATCGTTTAAAATGGTGCTAATTTTGCCCCAACCAATCAATGTTAGCTTTCAAATGTACATAAGTCTGATTGGTTGGGGCAAAATTAGCACCATTTTAAACGATAAGAACTTTTATTGAATCTCCCGTTAGTTGAAAATATATTAGATCTGGATTTTCATATTCTTCCCTGGATGTCTGAATGGTCCTTTCATGGTATCTGCCTCTTGGACTCAAATATTCCCATATTATTAATTCTTAGATTATGTTTATGTTTAAAAAAGGCATATCTTGTGTTCAACCACCTCAAAATTAATTAATTCAGCTCTCATAAAACCTAAAATGGAATTCTCAATCTCAACAATCTGCCCTTGTCTTCTGTCAGGGATTTCCTTGTGTTGTCAGAGCAGTATGCTTTGGAGAATGCCATGGGATGTTTTTTGTCAGTGAAGCCAGGAGGAAGGTGACCAGATGGCTTGTTCTACTGCTGACTTTGCATTACTCAGTCTCTGTGCTTAAAAACTTTGAAAAAAATAATGCAAAAAACCAGAATTATCCTTTCTTTCAATCTCAAACAGGTCCAGAAGCTCCATAACTCCTGTAATAGGTTTATATAAACAAAATGGTACAGTGCTGCAGGTGAAAGGATAATCAAGGCGGATTGACCATTAGACACAATAGGCTAACTGTTGGCAGTTAGGTTTTACAGAAATTCATTAAGGGGGAAGTGGAAGGAGAGAAAAATCTGCAACATTAAGTTTATATTTTAGTTTTTATTGACTTGACATATATAGGGACACAGTCCTTTATCAGATTTATAAAACATACATATATAACAAACAAGATAGTAGCAGCACAACAAAATACAATCAACGTGAATATATTATACAAATGTCATTGGTACAAAACAACAATGATGTTAAACCAACTCAGCAATACCCACATGTCCTGCCTAACTTGATCAGAGGAGGTGAAAAAAAACTAAATTAAGTGGGAAATCCTTGACTCCAATTGGCATTGGAAATATCCCCGGATCAACATGGCTTACAATTAGTCATCAATCCCACAATTCTATCGATTACAGAGGTGATACCTAAATCACACCATTGTTTACATCAATGTATAATAGAATTATAATCTTAATATACATTATAATTTTATACTATTATGGATTTATATAGTGTAGTATGTCTTATGATTGTAGGGAAATCTAGAGTGTCCAGAGAAAATTCGAAATTTTAAAATTTTAGAAACGTATCCGCCTGACAGCCACGACCAGGAGTAGAGCGACTGTCAGCACAGAAGCCCTCTGCTCCTGTTTTTGCTCGAAACAGGAGAGGGGGCGACGCCCAGGTGGCGAGAGACTGGGTGAGGCGATGTTGCGCCTTTACTGACAGCACAAACATAAGGAGTAGTGGCGAGGGACCAGGTCCCTTAGAAACTTAGGATTTTGCGAACCTTGCTATTTTTTTCCTCTTCCTTTTTCTTCTTTTCCTCTGTTTTGTTCCTTTTCATTTTTCTCTTCTTCCTTTTCCTGCGTTTCATTTTTTCGTGTGTTCTTTTCTCTCCTTCTCTCTTTGCTTCTTCTCCTTCTTTCCTTCCTTCCTCTTACATCCACGTGATTGAGGAAAATAATAATAACAATTTTAGTTAGTCTTTAATCTGATTGATATTTTAATCAATCAAAATTAGGCCGGAAAACACATTGATGTACTTTATCAACAAATTGAGCTGACCAACATGCTAATTTATGGGACTATAAATTCAGTAATAAATGATAGGGGGATTCCTATGATGCCTCTCACAAACCCCTTTACTTAAAACATGTTATAAAACAGAGTCTCACCCCCCAAAAAAAAGCAAATCTTACACCCACGGTTATTATTTTATATTTTGCTGCCAGCCATATTGGGCATAGAATATTGCTGTGGTCTTTAATAAACCGGTGGGGGGGATTTTGCAGTTGCGGCCTCAAAATAGCATTTGTTGGTAATTAAACACTCAGAAAGTTATCGCCAATTATATACCCGTGGTATCAGACATTTCAATACCGCAGGTTTTAATATGCCCCATTATTTTTAGATGTACAGACTCCCTATCATTTCATTCTATTTACCTTCTGTTTGGACTCCAATGTCCTTTGCTGGAGCCTCAGGTCATGCAGGACCTCAATGTATTTACACCCGCTCTATACCGCTTGCTAAGAAGGAAAATAAAGAGAGACAACATTAGAATTAGAAGAATCATCACTGTAAACTGCCCATATGTACAATGCGTAAATTAAATTACCATTATCTGGACTGACAGTTGGCTATCACCAGCTCTGTTTACACTTCTCACCGTGTCTCAATATTATTCTTGATGCTTGGAATCCACCAACCATTGGTTTGAATATTTTAACAAATCTCAGTTTTCCTGCATTAAAGAGGAAGTTTCGGTGCAAATACATTTGCTTTTCAGAAAAAGAGCAGTATTTTTTTCATCCAATGGACCTTAATCTGCCAATTCCAGCATTTTGTCTGTTGTATAAATAAATGCAACCGAAATACTGACTTCCTGTTGCAGGACCCCTAGTAGAGGCCGTTATGGTCGTGCCCTTGACCCAGCGCCTGGGTTGTCAGTTGCTCAGTAGAGATCTGAGCATCTTTGACCCATCCAACAGCCAATCGTAGAAATTACTGGTAGGAACATCCAAAGATGGGTGCATCCTGAGGAAGAAGAAGGACAGTTAGAACCTTAAATGTCAGCTCACTAATGTCAAAGCAGGGAACAGCAAGGGTATGAAATCAACTGATTTTTCAAAAATGGGAGAGAGTATTAGAATAACTAGAAGGCATTACACAAACTAAACAATTTAACAAATATTATTACTTTCCACTGAACGTCCCTTTTAAAAAACAAAATCAAGAACTTTCTTTATCGTTTCCTTTTTTAAAAATACCAAAAGGTGCAAAATGGGTGTAGACTACATTCCATATATATAATATGATACATTCAGATCATGTATATCTTACCATTGGCATCTTCTGTTTTTGAACCTGCACGGAAAATTCTGAATAAATAAGGAGGCAAATGTATTAATATACAGCCTTAAAAATAGAAATATACAGGGTTATTCATTAAAAGTTTACTTATTGTTAAAAATGGTGCCCCAACCATCAGATATTATTTAACATTTGAAAGCTAACATCTGATTGGTTGGGGCAAAATTAGCACAATTTTTAACGATAAGAACTTATATTGAATAAACCTGATAATTTTCCTATTAGATTTTATTTTACAATTATAATAATATTACACATATATGGTAAATTATTAATTTATTAAATCTCATACCAATCATTTCCGGTAAAAATGAAAAAAGCAACAATAGCAAAATAAACAATTCATGAAGAAAGCACTTTGCCTTCATCATTGAATACCAGGACAATGTGCATGCGCCACTCTTAACTGCCCCATAATACAATGCAGTAAATGAAATTACCGTTATCTGGCCTTTTAGTTGGTTTATATTTCAAAACGTTCTTTAAAGCCTTCTCGCGATTTTATTCCTGATCCGTGAATTCACTACCCGCCGGTTTAAATACTTGGTTATCTCATAGTTTCTGCAATAAAGAACAGAGAAAATCCACGTAAACTCAAGAACTCAACACACAAACTCTATGTGCTGATGGAATAAAAGGTGCAAAGGACTTCCATGCTAATGGGGTAGCTAGACCAGTGATGGCGAACCTTCAAAAGACCGAGTGCCCAAACAAGCAACCCAAAACCCCACTTTTTATGCACAGTGCCAACATGATCTACAAAAGATTTTACTTTAGAAAAAACAATTTAAAAGAAACAGATCAATCAGTAGTAGAATTGATTATAGATTACCTATTACCTCTCACATTACAACAGTGACCATTAAAGGGTATCTATACTTCCAAAAATCGAATTTTCAAAAATCATACCTTAAGATAGTGTAATGGTCCACTACTCCAACACTTTTTCAGATTTGAAATCCGAACTGTAGATTCACAGAAATCTTTTAAATTTGAAATAACAGCATGTACAGGGAAAGACTGTCACTCAAAACCAGGTATGCTAATTTGTGTCCTCCAGTGACACTCTTAATAGGATCTCAAAACATGTCAGAACATTTGTTAATACAACCCCAAATATAATGAGGATTAATCATATGGTCTCTGTCTATTAATTGTGTCTGTATGCATCTATCTAATCCAGTGATGGTGAACCTTTTAGAGACCGTGTGCCAAACTGCAAACCCAAAATCCACTTTTTATTGCATAGTGCCAACATGTCCTTTAACATGAATAAGGAGTTTTTACTTTAGAAAAAAACTTAATAGACACATACAGATACAGTCGATTAGAACCGTTAGATTAACCTCTACATTACCACACGGATTTGAGATTATAAAACGAGTGACAATTAACCCTAATTATTAGACAGAGTTTGAGATAAAAACGTGACATTAAAACTACAATATTAGAAGTGAGTTGTGAGATATAAAACAGTGACATTAAACCCTACATTATTAGACAGGAGTTGAGAATAAAAGTGACATTAACCCTACATTATTAGACAGGAGTTTGAGATATAACACACGGACCATTAACCTATAACATTTAGACAGCGTGTGAGATATAAAACAGTGACCATGTAACCTACATTATTAGACCAGGAGTTGAGAAAAAAACAGTGACCATAACCCTACATTATTAGAAGGAGTTGAGATATAAAACAGTGACATTAAACCCTACATTATTAGAACAGGCAGTTTGGTATATAAAAACAGGACCATTAACCCTACATTATTAGACAGGAGTTGAGATATAAAACAAGTGACCATGTAAACCCTACATGTATTAGACAGGAGGTTTGAGATATAAAACAGTGGACCATTAACCCTACATTATAGACAGGAGTTTGAGATATAAACAGGACCATTAACCTAAACATTATTAGACAGGAGGTTTGAGAGATAAACAGTGACCATTAACGCCACATTATAGACAGGAGTTGAGATATAAAACAGGGACATTAACCCTACATAATTAGACAGAGTTTGGATATAAAACAGTGGACCATTAACCCATAATTATGAGACAGAGTTTGAGATATAAAACAGTGACATTAACCTACATTTATTAGACAGGAGTTTGAGATAATAAAAACAGTGACATTAACCCTACATTATTAGACAGGAGTTTGAGATATAAAACATGTGACATTAACCCTACATTGATTTAGACAGGAGTTTGAGATATAAACAGAGTGACATTAACCCACCATTATAGACAGGAGTTGAGATAAAAACCAGTGACATTAACCCACTTATAGACAGGAGTTTCGAGATATTAAAACAAGTGACATTTGACTAACCATCATTATAGACAGGAGTTTGAGATATTAAAAACAGTGACATTAACCCTACATTATTAGACAGGAGGTTGAGATATAATACAGTGACCATTAACCCTACATATTAGACAGGAGTTAGTTGAGATATAAAACAGTGACATTAAACCCTACATATTAGAAAGGAGTTGAGCTAGTAAAACAGTGACCATTAACCCACTTATTAGACAGGAAATTTGAGATAATAAAACAGGACCATAACCCTACATTATTAGACAGGAGTTTGAGATATTAAAAACAGTGACCCATTAACCCTACAATTATTAGACAGGAATTTGAGATTATTAAAACAGTGACATTAACCCTAAATTATTAGACAGGAGTTTGAGATATAACACAGTGACATTAACCTACTTATTAGACGGAGTTTGAGATAAAACAGAGGACATACACTACATTATAGACCGGAGTTTGGAGATATAAAAACAGGACCATTAACCCGTAATTATTAGACAGAGTTTGAGGATATAAAACAGTGACTTAACCATACATATTAGACAGAGTTTGAGATATAAAACGTGACATTAACCATACATTATTAGACAGGGTTTGAGATATAATACGTGACATTACCCTAATTATTAGGACAGGAGTTGGAGATAAAAACAATGCCTTAACCTACATATTAGTACAGGATGTTGAGATATAAAACGAGTGACCATCTAACCCTACATATTAGACAATAGAGTTGAGATGCTATAACATGGACATAACCCTACTATATTAGCAGGAGTTTGACGATATAAACCAGTGCCCATTAACCCTACATAATTAGACAGGAGTTGAGATATAAAAACGAGTGACATTAACCCTACATTATTAGACAGGAGATATATATAATAATATATATATAATGTAGGGTTAAAGGGCATCTATAGTGAAAAAAACACATTGCACCTTTTGCAAAGTTAAATTCAAGTAGTCTGTGCTGCCTCAATCCTATTCGGTCAGTGACTTTGTTTAACCATGGTGTAGATCTCGTGCAGCACTCCCCACTTTCCCCTCCCCTGTTACCTCCTCCAGTCTCAAAAACACCGGCTACACGAAAGCTGTATCAAGTGCAGAGGTCGTTAAAAGTTGCAACACATCTGAAAAACACACCCAGCACAGTGGCCAAATTAGAAAGCTAGCTGTCCTGGAGACAGGAAAAGAGAAGAAGGAGAGAAAGTACAGTTTACGATGCTCTCACTTTACTGTAAACCCATCATTCAATCAGTGAAAGTTGAAGTTGAAGAAGGGGGGTCAAGTGCAGCGATATACACCATCAAGACTACCTCTCTCCCCCGCGAAATGCTCTATGTTTATTACAGAAGCAGGGAGGGGGGATCAATCATCACAGGGATTTGATTGACAGTTCAAGTAGGGTAGAGGAATGCCAATCCGTATTATTTCTAACTGGTTGTATTCAGGACCAGAGAGGGGTTGTGGGAATATAGAACACAAAAGTTAATTTTCCACTTTAGATTCCCTTTGTAAAGGGAAAATGTGGCAACCCTAGTAGGAAGGAACTGCCATTTTACAAGGTTACACTTATAAAAACAAAATAAAGCTCAGAGATGCAGGTGCAAGCATGATTGACTGTGAACATGGTCTTAGCACAGCTCCAAAAGGGAAATGTGGAGCCTGAAGTAGATGTGGAAAAGTAGGTGTAAAGGCATCAAGGCACTTCTATCTCTCTACTGAACTTTTTAAGACCAAACACGTATAAATTACATTTGTTTTTTCTTGCAGGACAGTACATTGCATTAATACAAAACTGTATCAGCGATCATGCTCTTAAAGGAAATACTAAGCAAACCTTTGTGGTAGATTATTAGTAGGCGTTATGTAGTAAAGTCCTTAAAATGTTGGTTGGGAAGGACAATATGCAACCATTTAAAGGATAAGAACTTTTTAATAAATAGGCCTATATATGGTTCAGCGGTCTAAAGGCAAAGTGGGACCCTTAGTTGGAAGCGTGATTATATTGTTTATGCAAAACTTCCCACAGGCAGCTACCATGCTGCAATTATATTTTATAGAAATTTTGCTTCCCTCTAGCAGTACCCTTTTAAGTTGGCATTCCTACATAATTCCTATTAATATGACATCTATAAAACAAACTAGTGCAGAGCTTGCAGTGGTATCCTCCAACAATCCCTTTAATCATGTACACTTAAGAACATGGGCAGACGCTGAAGGTGGAGGATAAATAATGACCCTGATCCTAACATATCTCTGGACATGATTCTCTGTTATGCATTTCTTAGCTCTGTACTACATATTGTTGTGTTTTTATACAGACAGCGAATCAAAAAAACACTCTTCCAATCCTCCAACATTCCCTTTATAAGGTAACATAGAAAAGAAATGATGGACAGCGCTGGTCTAAGATCAGGTTCCTTCACTGCCCCCCTACAGTTCTGCACATGTGGTTTCATAAAAACACACATCTTCCTAACCGTCAAACATCCCTCCTTAATAGGTACACTGATGAAGAAATGCATTGCAAGAGCTGTGCTAAGATCAGGTTAATTCACTGATCAGTCCCCCTACACGTTTACACCATAAAACAATACATTGCAGGTAAAACATACAAAGACACATCCTGTACTGTGATACTGAGGTTTATGCAAAAACATGTGCTACATGTTTTGACCCACTTGTGTGTTTGTATGTTTTACCAAGCCAATGTATTATCTATGAATCAGATTTGGTGGAGCGAAAGCCGTCGGTGAGGACAACATTATTTCAGATCAGGACACACTCAGATACCCAGCCCTATATACATCACACTACAACCACTGTACTAGGACGTGTTAATTCAGATGCCACCACCAATTGAATATTGTGAGTTAATATATTCCTACATCATAGGGGTAAGAGGTTGGGGGTGGAAAATGCACAAGGTGCTGAAAATGTAATCAAGGTAAAAACGTCTGGCAGGCAAGGGAAAATGTCAGCTTCAGAGTTGGGGAATGAACAGAACCTAAATGAGCTCATAGAGGTAAGAAAAAGGCCCCTGAGTGGATCTTCATGCTGAGAAGGTGTTGATGCAAGTACTTTATAACTTACTTGATTTTTGGGGTTTTTAGTTCTCCTTTAAAGGTTTTGCAAGGTGGTGGGAGCTCTTGAACAAAAGTCTAAAAACTTGCCACAGGAAACTAATTTTAATGGTTTTCGATGAACAGGCCATGTGTTATATGGGGACGTTTGCTTCAAAAGTATTTCAATCATATCTTTTCTCCTTATTTGGCATAAGCTTTGAGAAGTATAAAAACAGCAATCAATCTTTGGAAACCCTGTCACTGTAAATGGAGTTTTATGATAGAGAAGCCTCTAAATACTTTGTGGTTTATATTGAAACTTAATTTACTCTATTGTGAAATTTTCATCTCCAGAGGGGAAAAATGGAAGTTCTGAAAACAGGCTGAACACTCTTTCTTAATCATGAAGATATGAAAACTAATGATTGGCTGAACCCAAAACTAAGGATGGACTACATTAAGACGGATCATGCGACTACTACGACCCCAGATACTATTGTACTCCGTTAGCAGAAAACGTCATTTAGTGAAACGGCAGCAACATCACTACCGTCATATACTCGGTAAAACCGAGGTTTTTCAGGCTTGTAAAATCAACCTGAAAAACTGGACTCGGTTTATACTCAGTCACACTACCTTAGCCACTCCGGCAGACGCGCGATCATTACCTGTCTGGAGCGCCGGCCGGACATCGCTGCCCGCGGCCAATTAGTGACGTCAGCCGGTTGCCAGTAACAGGAATGAGTGCTAGTACTTCATAAGTGGCACACAGTCCCAAAGGAAGCCCTTGGATGAAAAGGAGCCCACAGTTCCTGGAGGAGGAGAGCCCACAGGTACCAACTGAATGGGTGGGAGGGTGAGGGTGCTTCAAGATGTCTGAACTACAACTCCCGCATGCTTGTATTAGCTGGGAGTTTGTAGTTCTTCTTACTCTATACACCTACCTTGCAATGCACACACAGTGAGGTGGTCAATTAACCCTTAGGTTTTGGAATATCTACAATCTTCCTTCTAGTTAGTCGGGGAGTTTTTGTATGTTGTGGCCCCACTAAATTACCTACATCGAACCTTGCCATTCCCAATGCTCTATCAGGTGTTGCTACCCACCTTCACCTAGCTGTTTGTGTCTTTGCGTCTTCATTATTACCGATCTGACCTTCCTCTCCTTTTTTTCCCCCCCCCCCCCTCTCTCTTGTCAAACAACTGTTCTATTCACGCCACTTACTGGTACAGTTTAAGTGCCCTCCTGGCTTTACACTGCGTCTTATACTGGTCTGCGGTTTTATTCTTCCCCGCGCTTCTCATATTCGCTTTTTGTCTACTCATGTTGTTTATCACCTTCGCAACATATTTAAATAATTTATGACATCACATTTTGAAAGATATCCTTAGTCTTACTTATATTCACAGACAGCACCATTCACATAAACGAAGATTACACCTTATTTTAATAGACGCCTAGTTTTACTGTTATGCTGACAAAAATACCCTTCTTCCCCCCCCCCTCCTTTCTCTCCCTTTACTAATTTGTAACCTATCCACACGGACACCCGACTTACACGAATCATGCCCTTCTACAGTTAATCACAAGCTTACTCCTGCCTACATTTCAAGTCCAGTTGATCTAATTGAATACAACAGATAGAGAAACAGGATACAAACATGGCAGCACACTGACCATGAAGTTAGTCTACACGAGGTCCAAACAATCCGAAGATTCTTTCCAGCTCCAGGTACTATGTCAAGTAAGCAATAATTGGAAAGTGCTGCCTGCTGTTATTTCAAATTTAAAAGATTTCTGTGAATCTACAGTTCGGATTTCAAATCTGAAAAAAGTGTTGGATAGGGACATTACACTATCTTAGGTATGATTTTGAAAATTCGATTTTTGGAGTATAGATACCCTTTAATGGTCACGGTTTGTAAATGTAAAGGTAATAGGTAATCTATAATCAATTCTATCTACTGATTGATCGTGTCTATTTAAATTGTTTTTTCTAAAGTAAATCTTTTGTAGATCATGTTGGCACTGTGCAATAAAAAGTGGGGTTGGGTTTGCTGTTTGGGCACCGGTTTTTGAAGGTTCGCCATCACTGGTCTAGCTACCCCATTAGCTGGAAGTCCTTTGCACCTTTATTCCATCAGACACATAGAGTTTTGTGTGTTGAGTTCTTGATGTTTACGTGGATTTTCTCTGTTCTTTATTGCAGTAAACTATGAGATAACAAGTATTTAAACCGGCGTTAGTGAATTCCACGGACATCAGGAATAAAATCGAGAAGGTGTAAAGAACGTTTTGAAATAAAACAACTAAAAGGCCAGATAACGGTAATTTCTTTACTGCATTGTATTATGGGGCAGTTAAGAGTGGGCACTGCAATTGTCCTGGTATTCAATGATGAAGGCAAAGATGCTTTCTTCATGAATTGTTTATTTGCTATTGTTGCTTTTTTCATTTTTACCGGAAATGATTGGTATGAGATTTAATAAATTTAATAATTTACCATATATGTGTAATATATTAATAATTGTAAATAAAATCTAATAGGAAAATTATCAGGTTTATTCAATATAAGTTCTTATCGTTAAAAATTGTGCTAATTTGCCCCAACCAATCAGATGTTAGCTTTCAAATGTTAAATATATCTGATTGGTTTGCGGGCACCATTTTTAACAATAAGAACTTTTAATGAATAACCCTGTATATTTCTATTTTTAAGGCTGTAAAATTAATACATTTGCCTCCTTATATTCAGAATTTTCCGTGCAGGTTCAAAAACAGAAGATGCCAATGGTAAGATAACATGATCTGAATGATCATATTATATAATATGGAATGTAGCTCACACCCATTTTGCACCTTTTGTTGTATTTTTAAAAAGGAAACGATAAAGAAAGTTTCTTGATTTTGTTTTTTTAAAGGGACAGTTCAGTGGAATAATAATATTTGTTAAATTGTAGTTTGTGTAATGCCTTCTAGTTATTTAATATCTCTCTCCCATTTTTGAAAAATCAGTTGATTTCATACCCTTGCTGTTCCTCGCTTTTGACATTAGTGATGTGACATTTAAGGTTCTAACTGTCCTTCTTCTTCCCAGGATGCACCAGCATCTTTGGATGTTCCTACCAGTAATTTCTACGATTGGCTGTTGGATGGGTCAAAGATGCTCAGATCTCTACTGAGCAACTGACAAACCCAGGCGATGGGTCAAGGCAAGACCATAACGGCCTCTACTAGGGGTCCTGAACAGGAAGTCATATTTCGGTTGCATTTATTTATACAACAGACAAAATGCTGAATTGGCAGATTAAGGTCATTGGGATGAAAAAAATACTGCTCTTTTTTCTGAAAAGCAAATGTATTTGCACGAACTTCCTCTTTAATGCAGGAAAACATGAGATTGTTAAAATATATCAAACAATGGTTGGTGGATTCCAAGCATCAAGAATAATATGGAGACTGTGAGAAAGTGTAAACAGAGTGGTGATAAGCCAACTGTCAGTCCAGATAATGGTAATTTAATTTACGCATTGTACTATGGGGCAGTTTACAGTGATGATTCTTCTAATTCTAATGTGTCTCTCTTTATTTCCTTCTTAGCAAGCGGTATAGAGCCGGTGTAAAGTACATTGAGGTCCTGCAACTGACCTTGAGGCTCCAGCAAAGGACATTGGAGTCCAAACAAAGGTAAATAGAATGAAATGATAGGGAGTTGGACATCTAAAAATAATGGGCATATTTAAAAACCTGCGGTATTGAAATGTCTGATACCACGGGTATATAATGGCGATAAATTTCTGAGTGTTAATTACCAAAACAAATGCTATTTTGAGGCCGCAACTGCAAAATCCCCCCCACCGGTTATTAAAGACCACAGCAATATTCTATGCCCAATATGGCTGGCAGCAAAATAAAAATAATAACCGTGGGGTAAAGATTGTTTTTTTGGGGGGGTGAGACTTCTGTTTTATAACATGTTTTAGAAAGGGGTTTGAGAGAGGCATCATAGGAATCCCCCTATCATTTATTACTGATTTATAGGTCCCATAAATTAGCATGTTGGTCAGCTCAATTTGTTGATAAAGTACATCAATGGTGTTTTCCGGCTAATTTGATTGAAAAATATCAATCAGATAAAGGAACTAACTAAAATTGTTATTATATATTTTCTCAATAACAGGGATGTAGAGGGGAAGGAGGAAGAAGGAGAAGAAGCAAAGAGAGAAGGAAGAGGAAAAGAACAAACTACAGAAAAAGATGGAAAAGCAGGAAAAGGAAGCAAGAGAAGAAAATGAAAAAGGAACAAAACAGGAGGAAAAGAAGAAAAAGGAAGAGGAAAAAAAATAAAAGCAAGGTTTCGCATAATCCTAAGTTTCTAAGGGACCTGAGTCCCTCGCCACTACTCCTTATGTTGTGGCTGTCAGTAAAGCGCAACTCGCCTCACCCAGTCCTCGCCACCTGGGCGTCGCCCCCTGCTCCTGTTTCGAGCAAAAACAGGAGCAGAGGGCTTCTGTGCTGACATCGTTACTTCCGGTCGTGGCTGTCAGGCGGATACGTTTCTAAAATTTTAAAATTTCGAAATTTTCTCTGGACACTCTAGATTTCCCTACAATCTAAAGACTACTACACTATATAAATCCATAATAGTATAAATTATAATGTATATTAGAGATTATTATTCTATTTTACATTGATGTATAACAATGTGTTGATTTAGGTATCACCTTCTGTAATCGATAAGAATTGTGGGATTGATGACTAATTGTAAGCCATGTTGATCCGGGGATATTTCCAATTGCCAATTGGAGTCAGGAAGGATTTCCCACTTAATTAGTTTTTTTTTCACCTCCTCTGGATCAAGTTAGGCAGGACATGTGGGTATTGCTGAGTTGGTTTTACATCATTGTTGTTTTGTACCAATGACATTTGTATAATATATTCACGTTGATTGTATTTTGTTTGCTGCTACTATCTTGTTTGTTATATATGTATGTTGTATAAATCTGATAAAGGACTGTGTCCCTATATATGTCAAGTCAATAAAACTAAAATATAAACATTAATGTTGCAGATTTTTCTCTCCTTCCACTTCCACCTTAATGAATTTCTGTAAAACCTAACTGCAACAGTTAAGCCTAGTGTGTCTAATGGTAATCCGCCTTGATTATCCTTCACCTGCAGCACTGTACCATTTTGTTTATATAAAATACCTATTACAGGAGTTATGGAGCTTCTGGACCTGTTTGAGATTGAAAGAAAAGGATAATTCTGGTTTATTTTTGCATTATGTTTTTCAAAGTTTTTAAGCACAGAGACTGAGTAATGCCAAAGTCAGCAGTAGAACAAGCCATCTGGTCACCTTCTCCTTGGCTTCACTGACAAAAAAACATCCCACTGGCATTCTCCAAAGCATATGCTCTGACAACACAAGGAAATCCCTGATCAGGAACGACAAGGGCAGATTGTTGGATTGAGAATTCCATTTTAGGTTTTGATGAGAGCTGAATGTAATTAATTTTGAGGTGGTTGAACAAGATATGCCTTTTTTAAACAATAACATAATCTAGAATTAATAATATGGGGAATATTTGAGTCCAAGAGGCAGATACCATGCAAGGGACCATTCAGACATCCAGGGAAAGAATATGAAAATCCAGATCTAATATATTTTCAACTAACAGGGAGATCAATAAAAGTTCTTATCGTTTAAAATGGTGCTAATTTGCCCCAACACAATCAGAGACTTATGTAACATTGAACAGCTAAAATCTGATTGGTTGGGGCAAAATTAGCACCATTTTAAACGATAAGAACTTTTATTGAATAACCCCCAAGTCTTAATTTCTTAAAGGAATTTTGCAAATATGAAAATTACAGAAATGATAAGGAACCATTGATCGTCTGGTTTTAAACCTAGTTCACTATAGAAAACACTTATGTACAATAAGCTATACCGGGGTCATTACAAGTCCTTTAAAGGGACAGTCAGTGGAAATTATCGATATCTGTTAAATTGTTAGTTTGTGTAATGCCTTCTTAGTTATTCTACTATTCTCTCCCATTTTGAAAAATCAGTTGATTTCATTACCCTTTCTGTTCCATGCTGTTGACATTAGTGAGCTGACATTTCAAGGTTCTAATGGTCCTTCTTCTTCCCAGAATGCACCACTTCCTGGAATGTTCTAACACTAATTTTCTATGATTAGCTGTGGATGGGTCAAAGATGCTCAGATCTCTAATGAGGCAACTGAATCACCCAGGTGCTGGGTCGAGGGCAAGACCAAACGGTCTCTATTAGGGGTCCTGCAAACAGGAAGTCAGTATTTCGGTTGTTTTTATTTATACACAGACACAATGCTGAATGGGCAGGTTAAGGTCATTGGGATGAAAAAATACTGCTCTTTTTTCTGAAAGTACATGCACATTGCACTGCACTTCCCCTTTAAGTTACGGTTAAAAATATGTACCAAGTAGTTAGGGAGAGTTAGGCTACAGTTCCCTATCTCATATGCAACTAAATGTAGGATAGACTTCTGGTTCACTATGCAGACCAGGGGCCTACATTTTAACTGATGATGGCTTATTAAAGCTGAAACTGGTCTACAAAATGGCATTCTAATCTGTATTAAGCTTGTGCAAAGCAGCCAAAGTCTCAGAATATATAGCATTTGCTCCAGGGCTACAGAGAAAAAATGGAAATTACCCAGAGGTCTCTCCAGCTATTATCCGTAAAAAAGTTAAGAGTTACTAAATAAGGCAGCATTTATGTTCTTTCCCTGTAGGCAAGTGTTTCATATCCTTGGTGACATGGTTGTATTGTTATTTCCAAGCCAAGCTATACAGGTTATGGAATAAGAACTGCAAATCAGATTTTGCGGTGCAGTGGCAGATTCAACTTCCGCTTCTTGGTGCCAATTGCCACAAAAACTCTTTAAAACTTCATTAAAAAATTTAATTCATTTAAAACTAAGGGCCATATTTATAAAGGTTTGTTAAAGCAATGCCCAACCTTATATTGACCGTACAACCGCTGTTACAAGTGGTTGTTTTACAATGGTGACTTTGCTTTTAATCAGTGATATTTGGATACTGCCTGGTATTGACCCATTGATTTCAGCCACGGTCATAAAGCAACATCGCCATTAGGTTTGTTATCAGATATTGCTGAAACAAAACTTCCACCCTGGCTGACTCAAGGAATCCTGGATCATAAATGCACTTTGAAGTTCACATGACATTTATTGGGGGGGATCTGTGCTTTTCCACACACGGAAAGATTGCAGAATCTGAATCAGTTGTTTAGTTATCCACAAAGTTCATTACGGTAATCCCAAACTTCTGTGATACTAATTTAAAAAGCAGAATATTATTGGTCTTAAACACACAATGGAATGTAGTGTTAGGCATTCACATATTCATTGTGTAGTCATTGCTTCTCCGGGTGTATTTTCCTCTTTTAGTTTAGCTGTGTTGTTTTGGATAAAAGCTCCTACAGAACTATCGAACATGAAACAGATTTGGGAGATACCTGCCCACTCTGCCTGCTGGCATCATGTGAGGATATTGTGAGATTTACCCATACACGTAGATGCCCATATAGCATTGGTCTTATTGACTGTCCCTTGATTTGACTTACTGAAGAAGTAAGAACTTAGTAGGGAGATGCAAAAAGAAAAAAAATCCAAATCAAATTAAGGTAGAAATTTAATTGTAAGTTGTGCAAATGACACAGGGAGCTGGGAAATGATTAGGGGAACACATACAAATTACCATAATGTGAATAATAATAAACTTCCTTTACACAAGAATTTTCGAGTTTCCGCAAATATACGAGGCTACTTTGGGTAACCTTTTGAAAGTGCCTCGATATTTGGTTACCCTGGAAAGTAGATTTGGAAACCCTCAAAATAGATAACCCTTGAAAGTAGACCAATATAGCAAAAGATTCAGAATGCACACCAGTCTTGTATAAACTACTTGTGTTTATTACACAAACATATGTGACGTTTGGAGTCCGTGTGACTCCTTCCTTAGATGCAATGCAAAATTATTTGTATCACGTCTGAGGAAGGAGTCACACGGACTCCGAAACGTCACGTATGTTTGTGTGAATAAAACACAAGTAGTTTATACAAGACTGGTGTGCATTCTGAACTTTTTTGCTAAATTGAACTATGACTATTGTCTATGGTGTCTGAATAGCACCCAGCGATATACACCTATTATGGTTTATAGGTTGTGCCTTCTTTTTACTTGAAAGCAGACCAGGTAAATGAGATTGGTTCTGAATTTGGACTTCAGAACAGGGAATTACATGTTGGATCCCTACTCCCGATGTATTTGAAGGTAATCTACACTGTAAAAACAACTTTATCTTATGGCTAGCTGTGGCTTTAAAAAAAAAAAGGTGTTGTTTTTTCCTATTACCCTTCCATACCCTACCTTTAGTGCATACTGGCTTCTTCCGCCAATGTATTGCGTTTTTTAGGACTGCCCCCACGAGATTTAAGAATGCGCGCAGGCATGTGGCTCGCGCGCGGCGTGATGCCAACAGTGCGCAATGTTGCCGGGAGCATGCTCCCCTGTGATGTCATCAAACCACTCGTCTTTGGCATGGTGCAATGTCACAGTCGCACATCGTGGCAATGTCATGCAGGTATTGCCACCAAGTCGGTGCCCATTGATGTGGCGCGCTCACATGGATGTTGGAGATTTCGAAATCTCGTGGGGCAAGTCCTGAAAACGTGATTACAGTGGAGGAGGAAGCCAGCTATATTCAAGCACTAAAGGTAGTGTATGGGAGGGTAACAGGACAAAAAACAACACCTTTTATTTGAAGCCACAGCTATCCAGTAAAAAAGGTTGTACATACCCTTTAAAAAACAATTATATCACTAGACCCCACTCCTGCATCTGTGCCGCATGCTCCACCCCTGGGTTAACTTTCTAATCCTTTAAAATTTCTTTGGTGTTCCGCTCCCACTTCCGTGTTCGCAATCTGGCCAATGAGAAGATTCTTTCATAGTGCGTCTCCTCATTGGCCAACAGACTTCAGTATCTGAGCAACAAAGGAAATTTAAGGTAAGTAAATTAAGGGTTAGAAGAACATAGGAGTTAGGGCCCGTGCGGGTTATGTCCTCACCCTGGGTACTTTCAATGAGTGAAGTTGTCCTTTAATAAATAATATTTTTAATAAACATACAGTATACTTAAGTATGCCCGTGTTTTGTCCACTACTGTTTTTCTTGGGAATTTATGTAAGTTGTTTATTGGAAGGAGCACCTCCACTAGAATATTCTAAAGAAGATCTCTTTTTAGCAATACTGCGCCTTTAACGATCATTAATTTATGATTGTTATCGTAAATCTACTCATTGCGGTTGTAGATTTACAATCACCCATAGAATACCATGTGGTAGTTACTACCTCATGGTATTCTATGAAAATGTGCGATATGTACATTTACGGCCACAGTCCTAACGAAAACCCACGGCATCTCAAACTTTCGATATCGTGGGTTTATAAATATAGGCCAAAGCGAGGTACTTGTTTTATAAGGCCCTGTACACTTTGTCCAGTGTCAAATGTCAAATGTTGGTAACGTTTCTTTGATCGGACATGTCACGGCTCTCTAAATTCGTTCACTTCCGAACTATGGTATTTGGACCTGTTCCACCAGTTAAAGTTGCTGATTATTCGGGCTGTACCCAGCTTTAGATAACTAGACATTTCCTGCCTGTATTATACTGTCAGTGTTAAAGGGCAACTCCTCCCTTTAAATACCCGGGTAAGGGCATGAATTGCTTCTGCTATATATTCCAATTCCAATGGCGGTGAAAAACAATTACAACAGGTTTTTCTGTATATTTGTTTTCATTCTCAGTACAATAAAGTTCATAGATAATTTTTATACTTGTCGTACCTATGTCATGATGGATTTCCCGCATTACTGCTAATGACCAATATATGATGAACATTTCCTTAAATTGATTGAGGTTGTCGATTAAGGGAATTATACAGAGAAATTAAAGATCCCGAGGGATTAAATTAAACACATTCCCAAGAATCATTATTGCTGTGCCAGAAGGGCAGTAAAATCGGAAAGGGCTAGCATTTTAATCATAATGGGATATTTTGAAATGTTATCCAAAGGTTAGGCTTTTCTTTTTCCAACTTATTTTCTAACCCATAATCTCTTATTGTAAATGGCGAAATCAAGGGGAGATAGTAAATCGCATTTTAGTTTTTGAACAGGGAAGAAATAGCTCATTACCTGTAAACCGCATTTGCAGCGAACAGTGATAAGTGCACCTGATTTAATATCGCTATTGCGCCTGTGGTACATTTGCCAAGAGTTTGCAAAAGGTTAACAAATGCTCTGCGGCTGGGGTTACAGCAAAAATCTGGTGCAAAACCAAAATAAATTCGGCTTGCACTGACTGGGCTGTCCACTTTTGCAAACTGATGCAGCCAGTACAAATGACTTCTTATCATGTGACCCTAAAGGTAGCTAATTGGTTAGTGCAATTTCTGCCCAGCCTCTCAGTAAATGAGGCTGATAGAGTATTTATTTAGGTGCATCATGGGACGTACCCCTGTAGCCATTGTAATAGCATAATAAGATGATGCAGTTGTCTGACCCTATAAAGGAACCAGAATTTCATCTAAACCTGCTTTTAATGCAATGCTAACTGCATTATGGATCTGATCAAATGTCCTTATGGCAAATGATATATTCGATAAACAAGCAGGTCCATGAAAATGCAATTAGCTGAATATAAATCTAATATTATGAATTCTAATTTGAGGATACAATTGGGTCTGGTTTAAAAACAAACACATATGAGACTTTATTACCCAAGCTCATTGGCAAAGATTATGAAAAGTAAAAGCTGTGGTGTGGAATATACAGGGATTACTCCAAGGGAACGTTCAGGAGGTGTAATAAAGCTTTAATACGATGTGTTATCTGTAAATTTGTTTTATGTTTTTTTTATATTCAGATACTGGATGAATATATTGGACTGTGGGTTTTAGGGAAATATTATAATATGTAGTAGTTTGGATAATCTTTTTTTTTTACCATAGAGGCTTATAATTTTCACCTAGTGGTAGGTAGCTGTATATACAAGTGTATATACTGTTTGCTCCTGCAAGCGGCATAAGTCTTGGCACTATGTGTGCACCAGTTTTGGGGCAATGCATGGATCGCTCCAAAAATGCAATAATCAGTGTGCAATGTGAAGCCTAAAACAAAAACTAAAAGAAAAAAACCTTTGTTAACCTTGTTAAATAATAATGAACGGTTGTTCATACACTACATGCAGTAGTAGAGTAACGCAATGGTATTGTATGGGCAGCTAAATCTTCTATCACGGCCCTAAATCTACGATAAAGGTCGTACAACGGACATTTGCGGTCGTCCATGCCTTATAAATACAACACTAGGAGTGAAGACCTGGATCTCACTGTTTTGGTGAAAAATGCTAAAAAACATTTACACTGAATGTTTTAATATAATTAAATGTGGCCACAAGGTGTCACTGTTACCCTTCTAGGTCACTGCAATAACATGCATTTTTTTTAAAAAGGAGATGTAGTGTGAACTTAAACACTTCCTTGTAAGAGGCAATTACAGTGCACGTTGTGCTTCGGGCTTCTCTGCATAGGTAACAGTCTAGCCAGACAGTATTGTAAGTTTTTCATTCTATTACCGTCTTCATTCCACTAACAAAATCTTAGTGCTTGCACCTCGCAAATTATCATTTTAAGTGTGAATATATAAAGCTTCATACTCTGTGTGTGTGTTTATTCTTTTCTTAAATAGGTGCAATATGAAAATTACTCTTCGTCTCATTGTTAGAAAGAAGTTTAAGGTTCACATTTTACACCTTTCACCACTTTCAATCCCTTAAATGACAATTATACTCACTACAGAGGATATATTACCCTATGTGCACAGGTATCTAGAAGTATTGTACTCACGACCCTGGAATAAGGATCTAGGATTTACCATGCGTCTATGTATGCCAGAAGTAAAAAGAGCTGAGGTATGTGAGTATAATGTACCTCGTTTAGGGAAACAGTCAATTATTGCTAAATTAAGATGATTCAGCGTTTAATATATATTGTATTATTATTGTATACATATTGTATATATATTGTATACATATTGTATATAGTATACATATTGTATTATATTGTAATAATTGTATATATATTGTATAATATTGTATATAGATACAATTGTATTATATTGGTATATTGTATATTATTGTATACATATTGTATATAGTATACATATTGTATTATTATTGTATATATATTGTATACATATTGTATCATTATGGGGAAAGAAGTAATTAAGTTCAGTTTATTTATCGTTTTGGTCAATTACAACAAATTTACCATATTGTGTATGCTAGAATTTATTTTACACATTTTTCACTGTTTTACTATTCTAGTTAAGTTTCTTGTAGTAAATTTGCCATTTAATGAAATACATTCATGTATATATTTTTAACCCTAGAATGCTGGGTATCCTTATTTTACCCTCTGTTTCTGGGAGCATCTCCCTGTAAACCAACTCTTTATTTGGCACCAGTCAAAACATGAAACAACGAGAAAAAGGATACAAACATGGCAGCCACACTGACCAGAAGTTAGTCTACACGAGGTCCAAACAATCCGAAGATACCTCCCGGTGTTAGTCATCCCTCCAGTTCATTACCCAGTGTTAGTCATCCCTCCAGTTCATTACCCAGTGTTAGTCATCCCTCCAGTTCATTACCCAGTGTTAGTCATCCCTCCAGTTCATTACCCAGTGTTAGTCATCCCTCCAGTTCATTACCCAGTGTTATTCATCCCTCCAGTTCATTACCCAGTGTTAGTCATCCCTCCAGTTCATTACCCAGTGTTAGTCATCCCTCCAGTTCATTACCCGGTGTTAGTCATCCCTCCAGTTCATTACCCAGTGTTAGTCATCCCTCCAAGGTAAGGATTAAACTACACTACATGATGGGGCCAGTAGTGGGGGGATTATAGTTTTGGGGATTGACATGCCCTTTAAACTGTGTACTATCTATTAGGCACTGGGTCCAAGGTGAAGACTGTATTACAGCTGCATTTACTTGTGTTGGAGTAGTGCTCGCATACAGACAGTGTAACACTCCCTAAATGAGAAAGTACAAAGAGACCGAAGTGCAGCAGAAGTCAAGGTAACCTGTTTATTATACACACCTAAACACACAGTGAAAATGATAAGAATACTAACAAGACTATATACAAAAGACAAGAGAATGAAGGGAAAGATAATAGGGAACTAGAACAGGCACGGAAACAGGACTGGAACAAAAGCTAGGCAAGGACTAGGAACAAGAACAAGGTCTGGAACAGGAGCAAGGAAGATGAATGGGAGAGCGGCCACAAAAACGACGATCTGGCAATGAACTGAAGGGGTGGAGTCCTTAAATAACTGGAGACGGCAATCAGGTGAACATGATGAGTAATAATTGTCCAAAGGTGAAATGCCTCCTGCTGGTGGGAAGTGGAATAACAAAACAGTGACAACTAGAGGTGATATCTGGAACATAAAACAGCGACACTTATTGGACTAAATAGGAACAAGGAATAGTGACATCTAGAGGTGATATCTGGAACATAAAACAGCGACACTTATTGGACTAAATAGGAACAAGGAATAGTGACATCTAGAGGTAACATAAGGCAGAGCAGGAGATCCTTACAGACAGCAGGCAGGATGGGCAGTGTAGTCGATCAGCACTCTAATCTTTTCCCAGCATTTTGATATTGGCACCTTACAAGCTACGATTTGCCACGTTGGATTCATATAATCTACGGTGACACTTTTGAAACTAAGTATCCGGATTGTAACTTTCCATTCTAACGACACGCAGCAGGAATTTAAATCAAACAATTAGGGCAGCATTTCTCAACCAGGGGTCCCTGAGAGGTTGCATGGGGGTCCTCAAGAGATTGACAGAAACTGTATGGATCCACCAATGTAATGAATACAGATATGTTTCTATATACAGTAATTGGCAAAAGTATTCGGCCCCCTTGAAGTTTTCCACATTTTGTCCCATTACTGCCACAAACATGAATGAATTTTATTGGAATTCCACGTGAAAGACCAATACAAATTGAAATGTACACGTGAGAAGTGGAAATCATACATGATTCCAACATTTTTAACAAATCAATAACTGCAAAGTGGGGTGTGCGTAATTATTCGCCCCACCTTTGGTCTGGAGTGCAGTCAGTTGCCCATAGACATTGCCTGATGAGGCTAAGACTAAATAGATGCACCTGTGTGTAAATCTAATGTCCGTACAAATACAGCTGCTCTGTGATGGCCTCAGAGGTTGTATTGAGAAATTTAAAGCAGGCTTAGGCTACAGAAAGCGTTGAACATCCCACGGAGCACTGTCCAATGATCATTCAGAAATGGAAGGAGTACGGCACAACTGTAAACCTACCAAGACAAGGCGTCCACCTAAACTCACCACGCCGAACAGGAGAGCGCCGATCAGAAATGCAGTCAAGAGGCCCATGGTGACTCTGACTACGCTGCAGAGATCTACACCGTGGGGAATCTGTCCATAGGACACTATTGTCGTGCACTGCACAAAGTTGCCCTTTATGGAAGAGTGGCAAGAAGAAGCCATTGTTAACAGAAAGCATAAGAAGTCCTGTTTGCAGTTTGCCACAAGCCATGTGGCAGAAAACAGTGAAGAAGGTGCTCTGGTCAGATGAGACCAAATGGAACTGTTTGGCCAAAATGCAAAATGCTATGTTGGCAAAAAACTAACACTGCACATCACTCCGAACACACATCCCCACTGTCAAATATGGTGGTGGCAGCATCATGCTCTGGGGGGCTTCTCTTCAGCAGGGACAGGGAAGCTGTCAGAGTTGATGGGAAGATGGATGGAGCCAAATACAGGGTAATCTTGGAAGAAAACCTCTTGGAGTCAGAAAAAGACTTGAGACTGGGGGCGGAGGTTCACCTCCAGCAGGACAACGACCCAACATAAAGCCAGGGCACAATGGATGGTTTAAAACAAAACATCCATGTGTAGAATGGCCAGTCAAAGTCCAGATCTAAATCAATGGAGAATCTGTGGCAAGATTCTGAAAACTGCTGTTCACCACTTTCAATCTATCTACTGACTGGAGCGTCTCTATCTGAAGCTGGAGCTGTCCATCTAATCTGACTGAGCTGGAGCTGTCCATCTAATCTGACTGAGCTGGAGCTGTCCACTCATCTGACTGAGCTGGAGCTGTCCATCTATCTGACTGAGCTGGAGCTGTCCATCTAATCTGACGAGCTGAGCTGTCATCTAATCTGACTGAGCTGGAGCTGTCCATCTAATCTGACACTAGAGTCTCAATCTGACTGAGTAGCGTCATCTAATTCTGACTGAGCTGGAGCTGTCCATCTAATCTGACTGAGCTGGAGCTGTCCATCAATTGACTGAGCTGGAGCGGTCCTTAATCTGATGAGCTGGAGCTGTCCGTCTAATCTGACTGAGCTGAGGCTGTCCTAATCGACTGAAGCTGGAGCTGTCCATCTCATCTGACTGAGCGGAGCTGTCCATCTCATCTGACTGAGCTGGAGCTGTCCATCTCATCTGACTGACTGGAGCTGTCCATCTAATCTGACTGAGCTGGAGCTGTCCAATCTAATCTGACTGAGCTGAGCTGTCCATTCTAATCTGACTGACTGGAGCTGTCCCTCATCTGACTGAGCTGGAGCTGTCCATCTTAATCTGACTGAGCTGGAGCTGTCCATCTAATCTGACTGAGCTGGAGCTGTTTTGCAAAGAAGAATGGGCGAAGGATTTCAGTCTCTAGATGTGCAAGCTGGTAGAGACCCTAAAAGACTGGCAGCTGGAATTGCAGCAAAAGGTGGTTCTACAAAGTATTGACTCAGGGGGCTGAATAATTACTCACCCCACTTTACAGTTATTGATTTGTTAAAAATGTTTGTGAATCCTGTATGATTTTCGTTTCCATTCTCACGTGTACACCACTTGTATGGGTCTTTCACGTGGAATTCCAATAAAATTCATTCATGTTTGTGGCAGTAATGTGACAAAATGTGGAAAACTTCAAGGGGGCCGAATACTTTTGCCAACCACTGTATATCAATGTTCTGTATGAATTATGTGTTTGGTGCATTGATATCTGAGAGATAAATAATAATAAGTAATAATGTTTGTAAGGGTTCCCTGAAATATTTACATTTTTTCAATGGTTATTTTTACAATAGAGATGTATTTATAGATATATAATTTATATTTGTATGCATTATGTATTTTGATGAATGAGAAAGAAAAGGAATAATAATATATTATATATAATAATTATTTTATGTAGGTTTCCCCGAGACCCGAACATTGTTTCCAGGGTTCCCCACAGATAAAAAGGTTGAGAAACACTGAACTAGGGAGTTCTGCCTTTTATTTATCATGTTTTGTATGGTTTTAGCAATAATATAGTATAGAGTCGCACTCCAAAGTGAAATAGTGGGTTTATTCAAAAACCAGTCATCAACAACAACGTTTCGAGGGTACAATCCCCCTTCATCAGGTCATTGTTGTTGATGACTAGAGATGGACTAGAACTCGAACCCGAGCTGGAGCCGAACTATTCGAGTTCGAGCGAATTCGGACTTTTCAAACTATCCCGGACCCGGATTTTCGATATTTTCAGGACTATCGATAAATATTGAATGTTCGACCGTTCGAGGATATCGAATATGTGAGTAAAATGTCTATTATACCTATACGCGAACATCGAATCCACGAGTAAAATGTCTATGGTATCTAGGCACGAACATCGAATGTTTGAACGCGAGAGCTCGAAAATTGATTTTTGGAAAGTCCTGGATATTGGAACGTGTCCCCCAGACCATTTCCCAGGTCCCACAGCCATTTACATTAAGTTACCATTGATATTTTAATTGTATTTCAAACTATTTGACTCCCAGTGACTTTAATGGGTCCATTTTCGAACTTTCCATATAGTTCAAAAGTTTGAAAACGGACCGAACTTTCAAAAGTTCGGCCATCTCTATTGATGACTGTTTTTTGAATAAACCCACTATTTCACTTTGGAGTGTGACTCTATACTATATTATTGCTGTACTACGTGTTCCCTTTGGAGTTGGGAAACTGGACGTCTGCACCCACCAGGCTAGTGTGCATATGGACTTTTGTTAACTATTTTGTATGGGTTTTAACCTGTATTTTTGTCTATATAAGTGATGTTTTATGGTATTGGAGGTTTTTGATATGCACTGTTGTGTGCTAATTTATGGAGTGTGTGTCGCAATAAAAGTATATTGGGTAGGATTAACCCCGAGCACTGCCTAATATTTGTTGGGTTAACGGCACATGTGGTCTTGTCTTGTATAGATAAAAATCAACATTTATCTTATTTATAATGTCAATCAGACGTATTGGTCCAGCCCTCCTTAATAGAGATGGCCGAACTTCATAAAGTTCGGTCCGTTTTTGAACTTTCAAAAAGTTCAATTTCAGACGCATTATAGTCAATGGGGGAGTGATAGTTAGAAAAGTTTGGATGATTTACAGCTAAACTAACAATGGTAACTTACTGTAAATGGCTGTGACACCTGGGAAATGGTCTGGGGAACATGTCACTATCACCAAAACTTGTTAAAACACTTATTAAACATGAGCGGGCAATTGTTGGGTTTTGCACAAGTTACATCAGAGGGTTACGGCCAATTCGAGGGTTACCGAACGATACTTTCGAGGGTTACTGAACGATACTTTCGAGGGTTACCGAACGATACTTTCAAGGGTTAGCGAAAATAGAACCATAAATTCGAGGATTACCGAAATCGAACGATACTTTCAATGATTACCAAAAATCAACAATACTTTCAAGGGTTAGCGAACGATACATTCGAGGGTTATCGAAAATCAAAGGCTACATTCGAAGGTTAACGAACGATGCATTCTAGGGTTAGTGAAAACAAACAATACATTCGAGGGTTACCGAACGATACATTCTAGGGTTACCCAACGGCCCGTAAATTCGATAATTATCAAAAATACAGCTGCAAGTCCGGAAAAACAAACTCGAACTTGGGATCGAGTTCGGTTTTGTGTCCATCTCTTCTGCTTAATAGTTCCAGTTTCTTTTGTGGCCCCCCTATGCTAGACCCTCAGCCCAAGTTTATCTTGTGTTGATAGTATCACATAAAGCTGAGTGTGTAGGATTATCCCCAGATCTGGCTTTTGGGAACAAACCCCCTAAATGAAAGGCACCGTCCTATTGGCCAGATCTGGCTGTATTAGCACTATATAATGAAACACGGGGGTGACCTTGCAGTTTAGGCCCTACTTCTAATGGGAAGCAAAATGATAGTGGATGGTTTGAAGGATATAATTGACCTTTAGCAGAAGAAGGTTAGTCTAGGGGTGAGGACCCTAGGCTCTGTCATTGACTTTATTTAGAGGGGGTTGGGGGAAGAGTATATAACTGTCTATTAAATGGTCTTAAACACAAATTAGTCATTCGTCAGTTACCTGCCCCCAATTTTAAGGGTGGACACTGGACACATATTAAACCACCTTCTTGGTTTGCAATAAGCCCTGCAGATTTATATATCATTATAAACAGATTTATAACTTTATCATCCTGTATATGGTCCACGTTTTCCTTTTTATTGTCCTGAGATAATTCTATTCTATTCTAGGGAATTCTTATCTGATTGAAGAATAAAGACAGAATAAAATAAACTGTATATATTACCATCCAACCAATGAAGGGTAGTCACTTCAACCAGGACACTAACACCAACAGTCATGGCCGCTCCTACCATAAGGCAATCTGGAAATGTTACTCATCGTGGCACGCACCGCTACCAAAGTTAGAAAGGTGACACCGTGACAGAATTTATCTTAATATCTCGTGCTGTGATGAGCGTGAACTCCACTTTACCTGGGAAATGCAGTATTTAGAATTGGAAGGAGCAGCAGTGGACTCCTTGGCTGATAGCTGATTGGTGCAGTTGGGCCAATCAGGTGCTCTGTGCATAGGCAAACAGTACTGTGTGGCTGCCTCTCAGCCAATCACAGACATGATTGGCTGCCTCTCAACCAATCACAGATGCGCCTGCATCACCTTCCATTTCTCAACAATGAATCTCATCTGCCACATGTTCTTTGCTATTTGTGGCTTTTAAAAAAATTTCAAATGCGGCCAAATTTTTGACGTAACTGTTGGATCGACATTTACCGCCTTTACCCATTCATTGTCAATTGGTATTGAAGAAATATATCAATCAGAAAATGATTGGTCCAGCTAGAAACACAAGTAATACAGCAATGTAGTTATAAGTTTAAAGGAACAGTGATCTATTTCTTTAATGTATTGATTAAAGACCTCCCGTTCTTTAATATCTCAGGAGCCAGCAACAAAAGTACATTTACCTTTCGCACAATCCACTATGGCAGCGCTGACCGACCGCTTCCTGGTTCTGTTTCACTAGAGCGTGCAAGTGTAATAACCCGCACTATAGTGAACCAGGAAGCAGTTGTGGTTTTTAAGAGCTGCTGTTGTGCATTGTGAGATATTGATTGAAGAACGTGGGGTAACCTCCTGGTCTTCATTCAATACATTAAAGGAATAATTCACTTTTCAGGGGAACTGTTCCTTTAATCCTAATTTAAAGAGTACTTTTCAAATGCAGCAATTTTCCCCCATAAAGCTTGTATTTTAAGGCATCAAACACAAAGGTATTTCCATTTGAATGTTAATAACATATAAATTAAAGTGTTTATATATAACAATAAATATTATGATATCCATGTTATTTTCTTTCTTGAATGTCCTTTATTTTGGCAACATCATCTTTCGACTCTAGTATTTCCATTTAATGGCAGAAAAGACGCCACCCTCACTGGATTTTACCTTCCACAATAAACGTCTCTGCTCAGCCATAGGGACACATTTATAAACGATCGGTAACTTTTTGCGGGACGTTTTTTCAAAATCGACATTAACGTGATTTATAAAACGCTGAAAACCGTCCGCGAAAAGTTAACGCATCATTAACTTTACACGCTGCGCTGATCAGTTACCGCTCGCTTCTATTTATAAAACGGCGGTAACCGTAGCGCCGCGTTAATCTTGACCATTTTGCTTCAGGTGGCGGAAACGGACGAGATCGCCGGGGGTCAGGGGTGTGTGCTCAACCCGCAGCGTGTGGAAGAAAGGGCCGCCGCCCTTCCCAGCATCCCCTCCCAACCCCATCCCCGCTTTTGGGGAGGGGCCCGCTGGGGGGTTGAAGGGACCCTCCAGCGCGGCCCTGAGAAGGGCATTTTGGGGCTTAGGGGTCCCGCAGCTCAAACAGAGACCCCCTTCCCCGGCCCTATCAGGGCCTTTGCGGCACTGAAAGTGCCTTTGGTGGGGGTCCCGCAGCTGGAACCAGGACCCCCGGCGGCTCTTAAAAGAGCCCTTTGGCGGCATCTACTTTTTTCCATCCGGCGACCCCCGAGAGGTACCCCTGCGGCCACAACGAGGCGGATATTGCCGGCATCTTGATCCGCTGCAACGTCTTGGGGCGTGTCGCCGGATGGAAGAAAGAAGACACCGCCAAAGGGCTCTTTTAAGAGCCGCTGGGGGTCTCAGGGCCGCCGCTGGGTCTCAGGGCTGCAGGGTACTGCTGGGAAGGGGTCGCGGCAGGTGGCTGCATCCGCCGCGACCCCTTCCCAGCAGCCCCTCCCAGACTCCTGTTATGTTAATGGATTTTCGCGCCGATATTGTAGTAAGCGCATTGTGCTAAGTGCAGTATCAGCGTGAAAATAGCTCAGATTACGGCCGCACATCGCAGCCGCGATACTTTTTGCGGTGATGCCGTAAGCCATAATAAATATGTCCAAAGCAGTATTTTTACCGCAGTGATGTACAGCGGTAATTTTGGGTCGATATTTTTGCCCCTTTATAAATTTGCCCCCTAATCTTCTCACCTACATAAAATCCAGAATCCATACACATAGGGAATTTAATGAATGGACCATTCTATTCACAATGAGGTGAATCATTCTCAGAGAAAGGGTTGTGTCTGGATGTGTGTGTGTGTGTATGTGTGTGTGTGTTGTGGCTGTGGGAAACCACGGGAAACCGCATATGGAAATTAGGGTGGAAGAAGTGTACAAACCATTAACACACATGGGGAAAGGCAGTGGGAAATAAATGATAATGTTCCCACTACTAAATTGATAATGTACAAAATAATATATATTGTAAGGATAAAAGGATATATGACATAACCTAGAAGAGTTGTGTCTTTTAAATAGTCCGCAAAGTATGAGTTAACTTATATTATCCTTATAATTTACAGTAGAGGATACATTATCCCTTATAATACATGAGTGGTACCCAGAGTTCCCTGTATAACTCAGTCTGTGTCCTTGTACCTTTATATGGACACAGAACTCCTCAGTGACTTCTAATATCCTTATAATTTACAGTAGGGGATACATTATCCCCTATAATACATAAGTGGTACCCAGAATTCCCTGTATAACTCAGTCTGTGTCCTTGTACCTTTAAATGGACACAGAACTCCTCAGTGACTTTTAATATCCCTATAATTTACAGTAGGGGATACATTGTCTTTTACAATACATAAGTGGTACCCACAGTTCCCTTTATAACTCAGTCTGCATCCTTATACCTTTATATGGACACATAACTCCTCAGTGTCTTCTAATATCTTTATAATTTACAGTAGGGGATACATTATCCCTTATAATACATGAGTGGTACCCACAGTTCCCTGTATAACTCTGTCTGTGTCCTTGTACCTTTATATGGACACAACTCCTCAGTGACTTCTAAAATCCTTGTAAATGTACAGTAGTTGATACATTATCTCTTATTATACATAAGTGGTACCCAGAATTCCCCGTATAACTCAGTCTGTGTCCTTGTACCTTTAAATGGACACAGAACTCCTCAGTGACTTCTAAAATCCTTATAATTTACAGTAGGGGGATATATTATCCCTTATAATACATAAGTGGTACCCAATGTTCCCTGTATAACTCAGTCAGTGTCCTTGTACCTTTATATGTACACAGAACTCCTCAGTGAAATCTAATATCCTTATAATTTACAGTAGGAGATACATTATCCTTTATAATACATGAATGGAACCCAGCGTTCCCTGTATAACCCAGTCAGTGTCCTTATACCTTTATATAGACACAGAACTCCTCAGTGAAATCTGATATCCTTATAATTTACAGTAGGGGGATGTATTATCCCTTATAATATATGAGTAGTACCCAGCATTCCCTGTATAACTCAGTCTGTGTCCTTGTACCTTTATATGTACACAGAACTCTTCAGTGACTTCTAATATCCTTATAATTTACAGTAGGGGATACATTATCCCTTATAATACATGAGTGGTACCCAGAGTTCCCTGTATAACTCAGCCTGTGTCCTTGTACCTTTATATGGACACAGAACTCCTCAGTGACTTCTAATATCCTTATAATTTACAGTAGGGGGATACATTATCCCTTATAATAAATGAGTGGTACCCAGAGTTCCCTGTATAACTCAGTCTGTGTCCTTGTACTTTTATATGGACTCAGAACCACTCAGTGACTGCTAATATCCTTATAATTTGCAGTAGGGGATACATTATCCCTTATAATACATGAGTGGTACTCAGAGTTCCCTGTATAACTCAGTGTGTGTCCTTGTACCTTTATATAGACACAGAACTTCTCAGTGACTTCTAATATCCTTATAATTTACAGTAGGGGGTACATTATCCCTTATAATACATGAGTGGTACCCAGCGTTCCTTGTATAACTCAACTTGTGTCCTTGTACCTTTATATGGACACAGAACTCCTCAGTGACTTCTAATATCCTTATAATTTACAGTAGGGGATACATTATCCCTTATAATACATGAGTGGTACCCTGAGTTCCCTGTATAACTCAGTCTGTGTCCTTGTACCTTTATATAGACACAGAACTCCTCAGTGACTTCTAATATCCATATAATTTACAGTAGGGGATACATTATCCCTTATAATACATGAGTGGTACCAGAGTTCCCTTTATAATTCAGTCTGTGTCCTTGTACCATTATATAGACACAGAACTCCTCAGTGACTTCTAATATCCTTATAATTTACAGTAGGGGATACATTATCCCTTATAATACATGAGTGGTACCCAGAGTTCCCTGTATAACTCAGTCTGTGTCCTTGTACCATTATATAGACACAGAATTCCTCAGTGACTTCTAATATCCTTATAATTTACAGTAGGGGATACATTATCCCTTATAATACATGAGTGGTACCCAGAGTTCCATGTATAACTCAGTCTGTGTCCTTAAATATACTTGTTTTTGTTTTATTTTTAAAGAGTCACGGTCACGGAAGTTTAATGTTAGTTATAATACACTTATAATTTACAGTAGGGGTGCATAAGTAACTATAAAACAAAACAAAAACACAATTAACATGTAGTATACAATAAAACTTACCAATACTTGATTCTGTGTTCAGGTCTGTCTCATAGGTTGTGGTTTTGCTGCTTTGCTGAAAAGAAACTAAATCATTAAAAAAATGATTTATTAAAACAAGAACAAGCAAGACCAGCATTTTATTAAATTCTCCATATTTACCTTTCCTGCTTATTTTCCTAAACCTGGCTAATGTCCGTTTTTCCCGCTTTAGTTCAAACCATTTTTTGATTAGCGTCTCTCTGCTGAGAATATTGTGACATCTTTTCTTCATTTCTTTCTGTACATTTAAAATGATTTCTCCTTTTCTTCTACATGGGATAAGGGTTTGGTCCATTTTTGCCATCATTGTTCTCTTTATCAAACATTTGTAATATTAGTAATTTGTGTAGTGACATAGCAAGGTCCTTGTCTAGCTGGTAATTCACCTGGTTATGACATCATCTTCACTTGTTTATTGTGTAATGATCTGTTTTGGTTTTTCACCATCATGATGTAATATGGTGCGTTGTTTATGTCTGTTCCCTTTCTGTGACTTTATGTTCTTCTCCGTTGTTGTTTTATAACCGACGTGCGGTATAATGTGTTTGGATGAATCTTTTTTACCATTAGCAATTTTTTTCACACTTCCTCTTTTTTTGTGCTGCTGACATTTCTTGCACAGATTAACGTTCATTTTCCCCTGGGCTGTATGAGAGCCCTCCACTTTACCAGGGATTAGAGATGTTTGAAACGGTTGAGTTTCGTTCCGTTTTCGAATTTTAACGAACCCATAGAAGTCTATGAGAGAAAAAAATTGGAAAGTTTCTGGCCATTTTGAGGGACAAATAGTAATAGTAGGTTACTGTATATGACACACAGATGGTCTGGGGAACCTGTAAATATAACCAAAACTTATTTTAAAACTACCGTATATACTCGAGTATAAGTCGATCTGAGTATAAGTCGAGGTACCTATTTTTACCTGAAAAATTTTGTAAAAACTGATTGACTCGAGTATAAGTCGAGGGTAGAAATTAATTGCCCTTTAAATGGACAGAAGAATTCCCATACATGAATCCCATACAGTAATAGCCAAATCCAGTACCAGTAACACCCAATTCCTTGGCACTCCAGATGTTTGGAAACTACAACTCCCAGCATGCTTTGGGTGCTAGGAGTTGTAGTTTATAAACATGTGGAGTGGCAAGGTTCAGTAAACTTTTAATTAAGCTTATCATCATTTACAATTCTCCTGAACCCCATATAGTAAAGGGCCCTCTAACCCCATATAGTAAAGGACTCTCTGACCCCAATAGTTAAGTGTCACCTGAGAGTTGTAGTTTCAAGCTGCCATTTGCACTGAACTATCAGCTGTTTTTTGCCCCAAACTGAGAAGACCCATCAGATTTACAGCATCCAGATGAGCTGAGTGAGTCCAGCAGCCAGACTACAGGAAGCAGGAAGTGTAAAGGCAGATCTGCTCCTGTAACTTTATATGCAGGTTAACACAGCGCCACCTACTGGTTACTATCCGCAATTGCAGAATTTGGATCTAAATTAGGACTTGACCTGACTATAAATCGAGGTTAGGTTTTCAGGCTAACTTTTAAAGCCTGAAAAATTTGACTAATACTCGAGTATATACGGTATCTTTCCTCACGATCGGGCTGTTTTCGAGCTTCCACATTCTATTTTCGAGAGTTACCGAAATCGATCATTACTTTCGATGGTCATTTTCTCGGTTTCAATTTTCGATTTCGATAAACATTTATTTTTGATGTTCGATAATCATCTACTTTCGATTTTGGATAAAAATTTTAATTTTGGAAAAACTGGGTTCGGTGAAATACGGGAGTTCTGAAAGTTCTGTCGGTACCTTCAGATTAGATTCGAAACTGGGTTCTATTTGAACCCACATTACATCTCTACCAGGGATGTTATCTTCCTCTTCTAGAAGTTTACTTGGTATCACAGACGTTTTCCCAGTATCCATCTAAGCTGTCATGTCCCCTTGTTGAATGGAGCAAAACAATGCAGGTGCATAATGAGAGGCGTGTTTACAGGAAGGGGAGTGGTTAACCTCAAAATCGAATCATAAAAGCACAAAAGTAATTGCGATCAGAATTAGGAGTGATTTGGACCGTGCTATAAAGAACTAAAAAAAAACACGTTTGTATTTCCCACTATAACAAGTCAATTATTTTGTATTTGCTCGTGTTTTAGATCTATATACTACCTTTCCCCCCATAAAATTAATTCTTTTAACGACTTTTATACATGAATGTGCTTGTGTTTTAGATCATTTATACGCTGATGGCCGGGGTACTTACTGATGCACTTTAAGGAGGAGACCAAAGGCTGAAGGACTGGATACAGGAGCAGAAGAGGCTGATGGGAACTGTAGACAGGATACCGAGGTGCTGCTGGAATTAGGATGCTGGTATAGACAAGGTGAGTCTCTGATACTGGAACAGGCAAGGTAAGTCTCTGGTGCTGGCACGGGCAAGGTAAGTCTCTGGAGCTGGTACAGGCAAGGTAAGTCTCTGGAGCTGGTACAGGCTATGTAAGTCTCTGGAACTGGTCTGTTATTCTATGGTAAGTCTCTGGAGCTTGTACTGAGGTAAGGTCTCTGGACTGGATAGGCAAGGTAAGTCTCTGGAGCTGGTACAGGCTATGTAAGTCTCTGGAACTGGTACAGGCAAGGTAAGTCTCTGGAGCTGGTACAGGTAAGGTAAGTCTCTGGAGCTGGTACAGGCTATGTAAGTCTCTGGAACTGGAACAGGCAGGTAAGTCTCTGGATGCTGGTACAGTTAGGTAAGTCTCTGGAGCTGGTACAGGTAAGGTAAGTCTCTGGAGCGTGGACAGGCAAGGTAATTCCTCTGGAAGCTGGTACGCAGGTAAGTCTCTGGAGCTGTACAGGTAAGGTTTCTGGAGCTGGTACAGGCATGTAAGTCTCTGGAACTGGTACAGGCTAGGTAAGTCTCTGGAGCTGGTACAGGTAAGGTAATCTCTGGAGCTGGTACAGGCAAGGTAAGTCTCTGGAGCTGGTACAGGCAAGGTAAGTCTCTGGAGCTGGTACAGGCTATGTAAGTCTCTGGAACTGGAATAGGCAAGGTAAGTCCTGGAGCTGGTACAGGCTTTGTAAGTCTCTGGAACTGGAATAGGCAAGGTAAGTCTCTGGAGCTGGTACAGGCAAGGTAAGTCTCTGGAGCTGGTACGCTTGTAGTGAAGTAGGCAAGGTAAGTCTCTGGAGCTGGTACATTCTTGTAAGTCTCTGGAACTGGAATAGGCAAGGTAAGTCTCTCTAAGCTGGTAACGGCCTTTGTAAGTCTCTGGAACTGGAATGGCAAGGTAAGTCCTCTGGAGCTGGTACAGGCAAGGTAATCTCTGGAGCTGGTACAGGCAAGGTAAGTCTTCTGGAGCTGTACAGGTATGTAAGTCTCTGGAACTGGAACACGGCAAGGTAAGTCTCTGGAGCTGGTACAGGCAGGTAAGTCTCTGGACTGGTACAGGCTATGTAGTCTCTGAACTGGAATAGCAAGGTAAAGTCTCTGGAGCGGTACAGGCTTTGTAAGTCTCTGGAGCTGGTACAGCTTTGTAGTCTCTGGAACTGGAATAGGCTTTGTAAGTCTCTGGGCGTACAGGCTAGTACGTCTCTGGAACTGAACAGTCAGTAAGTCTCCTGGGCTGTACAGGCAGGTAATCTCTGGAGCTGGTACAGGGCAAGGTAAGTCCTCTGAGCTGGTACAGCTATGTAAGTCTCTGGAACTGGAATAGGCAAGGTAAGTCGCTGGAGCTGGTACAGGCTATGTAAGTCTCTGGAGCTGGTACAGGGAAGGTAAGTCTCTGGAACTGGAACAGGCAAGTAAGTCTCTGGAGTTGGTTACAGGCTATGAAGTCTCTGGAGCTGGTACAGGCAAGTAAGTCTCTGGAGCTGGTACAGGCTATGTAAGTCTCTGGAACTGGAACAGGCAAGGTAAGTCTCTGGAACTGGAACAGGCAAGGTAAGTCTCTGGAGCTGGTACAGGCTTTGTAAGTCTCTGGAGCTGGTACAGGCTTTGTAAGTCTCTGGAGCTGGTACAGGCAAGGTAAGTCTCTGAGCGTTACATAAGGCTGTAAAGTCTCTGTAGCTGAGCTGCTGGTGCGGTAAGGCATAGTAAGTCTCTGGAGCTGGTACAGGCATAGTAAGTCTCTGTTGCTGGTATGGCAAGGTAATCTCAGGTGCAGGAACAGGCAAGGTAATTGTTACAGGATCGGGCTAGGTAAGTGCTTGTGTTTTAGATCGTTTATACACCCTTCCCCCCGTAAAATAATACTTTTATACTGTTAATAAAAAAAATGGGGTGGGGGTGCCCCCCCCCTTTTGGTTTTTTTTTGATTGTTTATTCGGCCTTTTGTGTTTTCATAAAATTGATTCTTTAATTTAATGATAATACTTTTTTTTTTTTTTGAGAACGACTGAACTAGGGAGTTCTGCCTTTTTATTTATCTTTTTGTATGGTTTGAGCACTATATGTATAGAGTCGGCACTCCAAAGTGAAATAGTGGGTTTATTCAAAAAACCAGTCCATCAACAACAACGTTTCGAGGAACAGATCCCCCTTCATCATGTCATTGTTTTTGAGGACAGAAGATGGGACTAGAACTCGACCGCGAGCTGAGAGCGAACTATTCGCAGTTCGAGCGAATGTCGGACTTTCAAACTATCCCGACCCGGATTTTCGATATTTTCAGGACTATCGATAAAATATGACTTGTTCGAGCCGTCGAGGACATCGAATAATGTGAGTAAAATTTCTAGTTATACCTATACGCTAACATCGAATCCACGAGTACAAAACTCTGTCTTGGTCATCTAGGCACGAACATCGAATTGTTTGACGCGAGAGCCTCGAAAATTGATTGTTGGAAAGTCCTGGATTTGGACCGTTGTCCACCCAGACCATTTCCCAGGTCCCACGCCATTTTACATTAAGTTACCATGATATTTTTAATGTATTTCAAACTATTTGGACTCCCTTTACTTTTATATGGGTCCCTTTTCGAACTTTCCATATAGTTCAAAATTTTGAAACGACCGAACTTTCAAAAGTTCGGTCATCCCTCTTGATGACTGTTTTTTTGAAAACCCACTATTGCACTTTGGAGTGTGACTCTATACTCTATAATTGCTGTACTACGTGTTTCCCTTTGGCGGTTTGGAAAAGGAACGTCCTGCACCACCAGGCTAGTGGCAGATGGCTTGTTGTTTCACTATTTTGTCTGGTTTTAACCTGTATTTTTCTATATAGTGATGCTTTTATGTATTGGGGGGTTTTTGATATGCACTGTGTGTGCTAATTTATGGAGTTGGTTCGCAATAAAGTAATTGGGGTAGATTAACCCCGGAGCACTGCCCTAATATATTGTTGGTTTAAACGGCACATGGTTGGTCTTGTCTTGTATAGATAAATCAACATTTAGCTATTTATAATGTCAACAGACGTATTGGTTCCAGCCCTCCTGATAAGAGATGGCCGAACTTCATAAGTTCGGTCCGTTTTGAACTTTTCACAAAGTTCAATTTCAGACGCATTATATCATGGGGGAGTGTTTTAGAAAAGTGTGGATATTTACAGCTAAACGAACAAGGGTAACTTACTGTTAAAGGGCTGTGACACCTGGGAAATGGTTGGGAACATTTCCCTATCACCAAAACTTGTTAAACCGTATTAAACATGACGGGCAATTGTTGGGTTTTGCACAAGTACAACATCAGAGTTACGGCACTTCGAAGGGGTACGAACGATACTTTCGAGGGGTTACTGACGATACTTCGCTGGTTACCGAACTATACTTTCAAGGGTTACGAAATAGAACCTCATTCGAGGATTACCGAATCGAACGTACTTTCAATATTACCAAAATCACAATACTTTCAAGGGTTAAGCGAACGATACATTCGGGGTTATCGAATCACGGCTACATTCGAAGTTCGAACGATGCATTCTATGGTTAGTGAAAACAACAATACTTCGAGGGTTACCGAACGATACATTCTAGGCGTTACCAACCACGGCACGTAAATTCGATAATTATCAAAAATACAGCTGCAAGGTCCGGAAAAACAACTCGAACTTGGGATCAGAGTTCGGTTTTGTGTCATCTCTCGGCTTAATAGGTGCAGTTGCTTTTGTGTCCCCCCCTATGCTCTACCTCACCCAGTTTTATCGTGGTGTTGATAGGTTCGAACATAAAGCTGAGTGTGAGGATTAGCCCCATATCTGGCTTTTGGAACAAACCCCCTAAATGAAAGGCACCGTCCTATTGGCCAGTATCTGCTGTATTAGTCCACTATCTAATGACACACGGGGTTGACCTTGCAGTTTAGGCCCTACTTCTAATGGGAAGCACAATATCTTGGATGGTTTGAAGGATTATAAAATGACCTTTGCAGAGAAGGTTAGTCTAGGGTGGGACCCCTAGGCTCTGTCATTGACTTTATTTAGAGGGGGTTTGGGTAAGATTAATCTAACTGTCTATTAATGGTCCTTACACACAATTGTCATTCGTTCATTCCTGTCCCCCAATTTTAGGGGGGACACTGGACACATATTAAACCACCTTCGTGTTTGCAAAAGCCCTGCAAGTTGATATATCAATTATAAACACTTTATAACTTTATCATCCGGTAGATGTCCCCTGTTTTCCTTTTTATTGTCCTGAATTCATTCTATTCTAGTCTAGGATGCCTTAATCTGAAATGAGGAATAAAGACAGATAAAATCAATTTATATATTACCATCCAACCAATGAAAGGAATTCACTTCAACAGACACTAACACCACATCATGGCCTCTCCTACCATAAGGCAATCTAGAAATTGTTACTCATCTAGGCACGCACCGCTACCAAAGTGTAGAGAAGGTGACACCGTGACAGAATTTAGCTCAATATCTCGTGCTGTGGATGAGCGTGAACTCCACTTTCCCTGGGCAATGGCATAATTTAGATTGGAAGGAGCACAGTGGACTCCTTGGCCTATAACGATTGGTGGCAGTTGGGGCCATCAGTGCTCTGGCATAGGCACATACTGGTGTGTCTGGCCTCTCGCCAATCATCAGACATGACTTGGCTGCCTCTCAACAATCACAATTGCTCCTGCATCACCTTCCATTTCTCAACATGAATCTCATCTGCCACATGTTCTTTGCTATTTGGGCTTTAAAAAATTTCAATGCGGGCCAAATTTTGACGTAACTGTTGTGATCGCCATTTACCCGGCGCTTTAACCATCTACTTGTCAATTGGTAATTGAAGAAATATATAAGCATGAAAATGATTGGTCAGCTAGAACACCAGTATACAGCATGTTTATCAGTTTAAAGGAACATTGATCTATTCTTTAATGTATTATTAAAGAACCTCCCGTTCTTAATATCTCAGGATCCAGCCAACAAAATACATTTACCTTTTCCATTAATCCACTATGGCAGCGCTGACCTACCCGCTCCTTGTTCGGTTTCCTAGGCGTGCAAGTGTAATAACCCGCACTATAGTGAACCAGGAAGCAGGTTGTGGTTTTTAAAGAGCTGCTGTTTGCAATTGTGAGATATTTATTGAAGAAACGTGGGTAACTCCTGTCTTCCATTCTACATTAAAGGAATAATTCACTGTTCAGGGGACTGTTCTTTCAATCCTATTTAAGAGTCCTTTTCAAATGCAGCCTAATTTTCTCCCCCCTATCTGTATTTAATGGCATCAAACACAAGGTATTTTCCATTTGAATGTTATAACATATAAATTAAGTGTTTATATATAAAATAAATACTATGATGATCCATGTTATTTTCGTTTCTTGAATGTTTCCCGTATTTTGGGCAACAATCAGCTTTCGCTCTAGTCTTTCATTATGGCAGAAAAGACCCACCGCCACTGGATTTTACCTTCCACAATAAACGTCTCGCTTCAGTCCATAGGGACACATTTATAACGACGTTACCTTTTTGTGCGGGACTTTTTTTCAAAATCGACATTAACGGATTTATAAAACGCTGAAAAACCCGTACCGCGAAAGTTACGCATCATTAACTTTAAACACGTGCGCATGATCAGTTCAGCATCTCGTCTCTTAATAAAACGGCGGTAACCTATCGCCGCGTTAATCTTTGACCATTTTTTCTTCAGTGGCCGGAACGGACGAGATCGCCCGGGGTCAGGGTGTGTGCTCAACCCTCACGTGTGACGAAATGCCGCAGCCCTTCCCCAGCATCCCCTCCCAACCCCATCCCCATCCCCGCTTTTTTTTGGGGAGGGGCCCGCGGGGGGTTGAAGGGACCCTCCAGCGCGGCGCCGACGAAGTGCCATTTTGGGGCGAGGGGTCCCGCAGCTCAAACAGAGACCCCCGTCCCCGGCCCTATCAGGGCCTTTGCGGCACTGAACTGCCTTTGGTGGGAGTTCCTCAGCTGGACCAGGACCCCCGGCGGCTCTTAAAAAGCCCTTTGGGCGGCATCACGGTTTTCATCCGCGACCCCGATGAGTACCCCTTCGGCCACAACGAGCGGATATTGCCGGCATCTGATCTCGCTGCAAACTTCTTGGGGCGGTCGCCGGATGGAGAAGAAACACCGCAAAGGGCTCTTTTTAAGAGCCGCTGGGGGTCTCAGTGCCGCCTCTGGTCTCAGGGCTGCAGGGTCCTGCTGGGAAGGGTCGCGGCAGGTGGCTGCATCCGCCGCACCCCTTCCCAGCAGCCCCTCCCGACTCCTTTATGTGATAGGATTTTCCGCGCCGTATTGTAGTAATGCGATTGTGCTAAGTTGCGTATCACGTGAAAAAGTAGCTCCGATTACGGCCGCACTCGCAGCCCGTATACTTTTTTTTGCTGGGATGCCGTAAGCCATAATAAATATGTCCAAACAGTATTTTGCCACAGCAGTGATGTACAGCGGTAATTTTGGGTCCCGATATTTTTTGCCCCCCTTTTATAAATTTGCCCTAATCCTTCTCACCTCAGAAAATCCAGAATCATACACATAGGATTGAAGATGGACATTCATTCACAATGAGGGATCATTCCAGAGAAAGGTTGTGGTCGGATGTGTGTGTGTGTGTATGTGTGTGTGTGTTGTGGCTGTGGGAACTCACGGGAACCGCAATATGGAACTGAGGGTGGAAGCAGTGTACAAACCATAACACCCATGGGAAAGGCAGTGGAAATAAATGATAATGTTTTCACCACTACTACTAAATTGATAATGTACAAAATAATATATATTGTAAGGATAAAAGGATATATGACATAACCTAGAAAGTTTGGTCTTAAATAGGTCCGCAAGTAAATGAGTTTAACTTATATTATCCTGATAAGTTATCAGTAGAGATCATTATCCCTTATAATACATAGTGGTACCCAGATTCCCTGTATAACTCATTCTGTGGTCCTTGTACCTTTATATGGACACATAACTCCTCATTGATCTAATATCCTTATAATTTACAGTAGGGGATACATTATCCCTTAATACATAGTGGTACCCAGAAGTCCCCCCTGTATAACTCAGTCTGTTCCTGGTCCTTAATGGCACAGAACTCCTCAGTGAACTTTTAATATCCTAAATTTACAGTAGGGGATCATTGTCTTACAATACATAAGTGGTACCACAGTTTTGTTTGTTTATGTTTTTTTTATATTTGGATTTTCTTTTTTCTTTTTTTTTTTTTTTTCACAGTGTTTTATTTTTCTTTTTTTATGTTTTTTTTTTTCTTTTATAGTTTACTTGTTGTTTCTTTGTTGTTTTTTGTTTTTTTGTTTATGTTTTTTTTGTGTTTTTTTGTTTTTCTTTCGTGTCTTATTTTTTTGTTTTGTTTTGCTTTTTTTTTATTCTATTTTTTTTGTCTTTTTTTTTTTCCACCTTTATAACTCATTCCGGGCCGCCTTATACCTGTATCTGGACACATAAACCTCCTCCATGTCTTTCTAATACTTTATATTTTACAGGAGGGATCCATTATCCCTATAATACAGGAGTGGTACCACAGTTCCCGTATAGACTCTGTCTGTGTCCTTGTACCCTTTATATGGACACAACTCCTCAGTGACTTCTAAAATCTTGTAAATGTACAGTAGTTGATACATATATCTTTATTATACATAAGTGGGACCCAGATTCCCCGGATAACTCAGTCTGTGTCCTTGTAACCGTTAAATGGACACAGAAATCTCATGACGTCTAAAATCCTTTATTTACAGTAGGGGATATATTTCCTTATAATACATAAGTGGTACCCAATGTTCCTGGATAACTCAGTCCGTGTCCTTGTACCTTAATTATGTCCCAGAACTCCTCGTGAATCTAATATCCTATACTTTACGTAGGAGATACATTATCTCTTTATAATACATGATTGAACCCAGCGTCCCTGTATAACCAGTCAGTGTCCTTTGTACCTTATATAGAACACAGAACCCCTCATGAAATCTGATATCCTTATATTTACAGTAGGGGGATGTATTAATCCCTTTAATATATGGTATGTACCCCCCATCATTCCCTGGTATAACTCATCTGTGGCCTGTACCTTTATATGTCACAGAACTCTTCATTGACTTCTAATCCCTTATAATTTACAGTAGGGGATACATTATCTCCGTTAATACTGAGTGGTACCCAGATTCCCTGTTATCACTCACCTGTGTCCTGTGTACCTTTTATATGGAACACAGAACTCCCTCAGTGACTTCTAATAGCCTTATAATTTACAGTAGGGGATACATATCCGTATATAATGAGGTGGTACCCGAGTTTTCACTCTGTATAAACTCAGTCTGTGCTTGTACTTTTATATGGACTCAGAACCACTCATGACTGCTAATATCCTTATAATTTGGCAGTAGGGATACATTATCCCTTATAATACCATGAGTGGTCCTCAAGTTTCCCTGTATAACTCAGTGTGTGTCCTTGCCTTTATAAGACACGAACTTCTCAGTGACTTCTACTATCCTTATAATTTACAGTAGGGGGTACCTTATCCCTTATAATACATGGAGTGTACCAGCGTGCCCTTTATAACTCAACTTGGTGTCCTTGTACCTTTATATGGACACAGAACTCTCAGTGACTTCTAATATCCTTATACTTGACAGTAGGGATACATTATCCCTTATAATACATGAGTGGGTACCACTGTTCCCTGTATAACTCATCTGTGTCCTTGTACCTTTATATGACACAGAACCTCTCATTGACCTTCTAAAATCCATATAATTTACAGTAGGGGATACATTATTCCCTTATATACATGAGTGTACCAGAGTTCCCCTTTATAATTCATTCTGTGTCCTTGTACCATTATATGACACAGTAACTCCTCAGTGGCTTTCTATATCCTTATAATTTAACAGTAGGGTACTTATCCCTTATAATACTGATGGTACCCAGAGTTCCCTGTATAACTCATTTGTGTCCTTGTCCTTTATAATATACCACAGAACTCCTCAGTGAACTTCTGAATAGCCTTATAATTTACAGTAGGGAATACATTATCCCTTATAATACATGAGTGGTACCCAGAGTTCCCTGTAATACTCAGTCTGGTGCCTTGTACCATTATATAGACACAGATTCCTCGTGACTTCTAAGATCCTTATAATTTACAGTCGGGGATCATTTCCCTTATATACAATGAGTGGTACCCCGAGTTTTCCATGTATACTCATCCTGTGTCCTTAATTACTTGTTTTTTTGTTTTATTTTTAAAAGAGTCACGGTCACGGAATTTAAATGTTAGTTATAATAACTTATAATTTACAGTAGGGGTCATAAGTACTATAAAACAAAACAAACCACAATTAACATGTAAGTATACAATAAACTTACCCATACTTGCTTCGTGTTCCAGGTCTGTCCTCCCTAGGTTGTTGGTTTATTGCTGCTTTGCTGAAAGAACTAAATCAATTAAAAAAGGATTTATTAAAACAGACAAGCAAGACAGCATTTATTAAATTCTCCATATTTACCTTTCGCTTATTTTCCTAAACCTGCTAATGTCCGTTATTTCCCCGCTTGTTCAAAACCATTTTTTTGATTAGCGTCTCTCTGCTGCGATATTGTGACATCTTTTCTTCATTTCTTCTGTACATTTAAAAAATGATTTCTCCTTTTCTGCTACATGGATAAGGTTGTCTCATTTTTGCCATCATTGTTCTCTTTATAAACATTTGTAATATTAGTAATTGTGAGTGACATAGCAAGGTCCTTGTCTACTGTAATTCACCTGGTTATGACATCCATCTTCACTTGTTTATTGGTGTAATTATCTGTTTTGGTTTTTCACCAGCATAGATTAATATGGTGCGTTGGATTATGTCTGTTCCCTTTCTTCTGTGACTTTAATGTTGCTTCTTCCTTTTGTTGTTTTATAACCGACGTGCGGTATCCTGTGTTTTGGATGAATCTTTTTTACTCATTATCATTTTTTTCACACTTCCTCTTTTTTTGTGCTGCTGACATTTCTTGCACGAGTAACGTCATTTTCCCCTGGGCTGTATGAGAGCCCTCACACTTTTACCAGGATTAGAGATGTTTGAAACGGTTGAGTTTTCGTTCCGTTTTTCGAATTTTAACGAACCCATGAAGTTCTATAAGAGGAAAAAATTTGAAAAGTTTTCCTGGCCATTTTTAGGGACAAATAGTAATAAGTAGGTTCTGTATAGACACACCGATGTCTGGGGAACCTGTAAATATAACAAACTTATTTTAAAACTACCGTATATACTCGAGTATAAGTCGATCTGGTATAAGTCGAGGTACCTATTTTTTACCTGAAAAATTTGTAAATGATGGACATCGAGTATAAAGTCAGGGTACGAATTAATTGCCTTAAATGGACGAAGAATTCCCCATACAGGATCCATACAGAATAGCCAAATCCAGTAACCATTAACACCCATTCCTTGGCACCTCCAGAGTTGAAACTACAACTCCCAGCAATGCTTTGGGTGGCTAGGAGTTTGTTAGTTTATAAACATGTGGATGGCAAGGTTCATAAACTTTTATTAAGCTATCATCATTTACAATTTCTCCTGACCCCACTATATAAAGGCCTCTAAACCCCATATAGTAAGGACTCTCTGACCCATAGTTAGTGTCCACCTGAGATTTTGTAGTTTCAAGCTGCCATTTTGCACTGAACTTCAGTCTGTTTTTTGCCCCAAACTGAGAAGCCCCCCTCATGATTACAGCTCAATGAACTGGTGAGTCCAAGCAGGCCATCTACAGGAACAGGAAGTGTAAAGGCAGATCTGCTCCTTTACTTTATATGCAGTTAAACACAGCGCCACCTACGGGTTACATCCGCATTGCAGACTTGGATCTAAATTATGACGTGACCTGACTATAAATCGAGGTTAGTTTCAGGCCACCTTTATAGCCTGAAAAATTGACTAATACTCGAGTAATATACGGTAGTCTTTCCTCACATCGTGCTGTTTTCGGCTTCCACCATTCTATTTTCGAGAGTTACCGAATCGATCATTACTTTTCGATGGTCATTTTTCTCGTCAATTTTTCGATTTCGATAACATTTTATTTTTGATGTTCGAAATCATCTACTTTCGATTTTTGATAAAATGTTTAATTTTTGAAACTGGGTTCGGTGAAATAAACGGGAGTGCTGAAAGTTCTGTCGTACCCTCAGATTAGTAATGATTCGAAACTGGGGTTTCTATTTGAACCATTACATTCACCAGGGATGTTTCTTCCTCTTCTAGAAGTTTACTTGGTATCACAGACGTTTTCCCATATCCTCTAGCTGCATGTCCCCCTTTTGCAATGAGCAAAACAATGCAGTGTCATAATGAAGGCTGTTTACAGGAAGGGGAGTGGTTAACCTCAAAATCGATCATAAAAGCACAAAGTATTGCGATCAGAATTAGGAGTGATTTGGACCGTGCTCTAAAGAACTAACAAAAACACTATTGTATTTCCACTATAAACAAGTCAATTATTTGGAGTTGGCTCGTGTTTCTAGATCTATATTACTACCTTTCCCCCCATAAATTATTCTTTTTAAACAACTTTTATGCATGGAAGTGCCCTTGTGTTTAGATCATTTATACGCTGTGGCCGGGGTACTTACTGATGCACTTTAAGGAGGAGACCAGGCTGAAGGAAATGGATACGGAGCAGAATGCTGAGGAACTGTAGACAGGATACCTAGGTGCTGCTGGAATTAGGATGCTGGTATCAACCGATAAGGTGAGTCTCTGATAGGAAACAGGCAAGTAAGTCTCTGTTACTGGCCTGGCAAGGTCAGTCTCTGGACTGGTACAGGCAAGGTAAGTCTCTGGAGCTGTGACAGGCTAATTAAGCTCTGGAAACTGTACATGCTATTAGTCTCTGGAGCTGGTACAGTAAGTAATCTCGGGAGCTGGAATAGGGCAAGGTTTTTTAAGTCTCTGGAGCGGTACAGGCCTTGTACGTCTCTGGACTGGAACAGGCCAGTATCTCTACCTTGGTAGCAGGTAATTTAAATTCTCTGGAGCTGGGCAGGCTTGTAAGTCTCTCGCTGAACTGAACCGGCAGTACGTCTCTGGAGCTGTACAGGTAAGGTAAGTCTCTGGAGCTGGTAGCAGGACGGTGTTCTCTGGAGCTGGTTCCAGGCCAGGTAAGTCTCATGGAGCGGTCCAGCAGTAATCCTGGAGCTGGTACATGTAAGGTAAGTCTCTGAGCTGTACAGGCTATTGTAGTCTCTGGGAACTGGTACAGGCTCTGTAAGTCTCTGAGCCTGTACAGGTAAGGTAATTCTCTGTAGCGGTACACAGGCAGGTAAGTCTCTGGAGCTGGTAGCATGCAAGGTAAGTCTCTGGAGCTGGTACAGGCTAATGTAAGTCTCTGGCACTGGATAGGCAGTTAAGTCTCTGGAGCTGTACAAGGCTTTGTAAGTCCTGAACTGGAATACGCAGGTAAGTCTCGGATCTGGTAACAGGCAGGTACGTCCTGGAGCTTGTACAGGCTTTGTAGTCTCTGGACTGGAATAGGCAAGTAAGTCTCTGGCGCTGGTACATTCTTTTAAGTCTCCTGGAACTGAAAGGCAAGTCAGTCCTCTGGGCTGGTACAGGCTTTTGTAGTCCTGGACTGGGAGAGGCCAAGGTAAGTCCCTCTGAGCGGGTAACAATTCCACGGTAAATCTCTGGAGCTGGTACAGCCAAGTAAGTCTCTGGAGCTGGTATCCGGTCTATGTAAGTCTCTGGAACTGGACAGGCAAGGTAATCTCTGGAGCGGTACAGGCAATTAAGTCTCTGTAGCTGGTACAGGCTATGTAATTCCTCTGTAACTGAATAGGCAAGGTGAAGCTCGGAGCGGTACCGGCTTTGTAAGTCTCTGTAGCTGGTACAGCTTTGTAGTCTTCTGAACGGAATAGGCTTTTAAGTCTCTGGACTGTACAATCTCCGTAAGTCCTCTGAACTGGAAACAGGCAATGTAAGTTCTCTGGAGCTGGTACAGGCTGTAAGCCTCTGGAGCTGGTACAGGCCAGGTAAGTCTCTGGAGCTGTACCCAAGGCTTATGTAAGTCTCTGGACTGATAGAGCAGGTCAGTCGCTGGCTTGGTACGGCTATGTAAGTCTCTGTGAGCTGGTACGGGAAGGTAAGTCTCTGGAACTGAACAGCAAGGAAGTCTCTGGGTTGGGTACAGGCTATTAGTCCTCTGGAGCTGGTACAGGCAAGGTAAGTCTCTGGAGCGGTACAGGCTATGGTAAGGTCTCTGGAACAGGCAAGTGTAAGTCTCTGGACTGAACAGGCAAGGTAGCTCTGGACTGGGTACAGGCTTTGTAAGTCTCGGGGAGCTGGTACAGGCTTTGTAAGTCTCTGGAGCTGGTACATGCCAGTATTCTCTGGAGCTGGTACAGGCAAGTAAGTCTCTGGATCTGGTATTATGGCATAGTAACAGTCTCTGTAGCTGGTACAGGCATATTACGATCTCTGGAGCTGTACAGGCATAGTAAGTCTCTGGTGCTGGTATGGCAAGGTAAAGCTCAGTGCAGGAACAGTCAGGTAATTGTTACACAGGCTCGGCTAGTGTTAACGTTGCTTTTGTTTTTAGAAATCTTTATAACACCTTCCCCCCCCGTAACATTATACCTTTTATACGTGTATGAAAGGCTGGGTTTGTTTTTTGATTGTTTTATTCGCCTTTTGTGTTTTTCATAAAATTGATGTCTTTTAATTTCATAAATGTAATAACTTTTTTTTTTCATACACCATGTTACACAAATCATGAAATAACACTATACACCATGTGGCACAAATGTTGCAGTGTTTACAACACACAATATATGTTCTGGATACAAATGATAGTGAACACATTTACGATAGCAATGTACCATTCACGGTTTGGACTAATTTACATACAGTGTGTATTTGAATTGATAATCCTTTCAAAAATGTCTTTAATGCAGAGACAGACACAAGAGATGGATTTCTACTATTCTGTATGGTTTGGTGAAAACAAAGCGTATAGACAGTGATAAATGGATTCATTTATAAGGTGTTGTGCTGAACAGAAGAAACAAAACAACACTGCACAGACAATAGAGCTTGAAAAGCATAAACTTTATCACATGGAATAATCATCTATTTTCCCACATGTTGCATGTAAACAAAATAAACATTTATACAATCATTGTGTCCTGCCAACGTTATTAAAATAATCCACATATTGGTCACGGTTAATTTGGCAAGTTAACTTTCCTTTGAGATGCCAAAGCCTGAACGTCTTGGAGTCCCCAGCACTTTCCCAGAATATTACCATTAACACTTCAGTGCCAGCACTAACACTTCAGTGCCGGCACTTTCCCAGAGTATTACCATTAACACTTTCAGTGCAAGCACTTTCCCAGAGCATTACCATTAACCCTTCAGTGTAGGAGCATAGCTAGAAATCACCAGGCCCCATAGCAAGACTTTGGATGGGGCCCCCAACCTACATAAAAATATAAACAGTTTAGCTAAGCCTCTCCTTATGAATTCATAATAATAGCACCTGTTACATAGTTACTACCATAGAGATCGCTATATGGAACGACAGAGAAATAGGCTGATAGTCAGGGGGAGAGACAGACAAACAGATTGTGAGCAATAGATACAGAGAGAGACACAGACAGAGAGAGACAGATACACAGACATTGACAGAGACACACAAACAGACAAATATAGATAGAAGATAGGCAGATAAAATATATAAAAGCAGAGAGATAAATTGATTTATAGATAGAGAGCGGTAAAGATATATAGACACATGTACATATGCACATGGGAGTTTGAAATCAGTGACTATTAACCCCTACATTACCGCACAGGAGTGTGAGATCCCCCACACAATGTCTATTAACCCCTACATTACCACACAGGAGTGTGAGATCCCCCACACAATGTCTATTAACCCCTACATTACCAGACAGGAGTGTGAGATCCCGCACACAATGTCTATTAGCCCTTACATTACCACACAGGAGTGTGAGATCACCCACACACGGGTGCCACTACCATGAAGCAAACTGAAACATTTGCTCAGGGCGAACCCCTGCGGCGGAACGCTTAATAGGTGGCAGTTAAAAAATCCTCCTTCCTGCAATACCGCATTTCAGCACCAGTCCACAAATCAGTGTAAAGGTAACCAGTTCAGTCAGTGTTAAGTCAGCCCTCAGTTCACCAGTCATTGTAAGTCAGCCCACCATACCCACCTCCACAAGCCACACCTATGTTCCATGATGAAACCACGCCTACTTAACGTTGCCCCCCATCTACCGATAGGCGGCAATTAAAAGTTGTTTCAGGTGACAAAAACTCTAGGAACACCCCTGCCCACACAATGTCTATTAACCCCTACATTACCACAGAGGAGTGTGAGATCCCCCACAAAATGTCTATTAACCCCTACATTACCACACAGGAGTGTGAGATCCTCCACACAATGTCTATTAACCCCTACATCACCACACATGAGTGTGAGATCCCCCACACAATGTCTATTAACCCCTACATCACCACACAGGAGTGTGAGATCACGCACACAATGTCTATTAACCCCTACATCACCACACAGGAGTGTGAGATCCCCCACACAATGTCTATTAACCCCTACATTACCACACAGGAGTGTGAGATCCCCCACACAATGTCTATTAACCCCTACATCACCACACAGGAGTGTGAGATCCCCCACACAATGTCTATTAACCCCTACATTACCACACAGGAGTGTGAGATCCCCCACATAATGTCTATTAACCCCTACATCACCACACAGGAGTGTGAGATCCCTCAGTCATTGAAGGTGGACAATATGATATAATATTGTGAGATCGCAAATAGTGGTGGAGCACACAACAAGCCATTACTATTTTCGCAAAGTTTCCCCACACATAAATTTATAGGACTTAGAAAAATAGGAAATCTCTGTGCAAGAATTCCGAAAGCATTTTCTACCACGCATCGAGCACGAGAAAGTCTAAATTGTAAATGTTCCTCTTCCTATTTAATGGGGATAGAAATAAACTGCTACTATGTAGGCAATCGCAGAGCATCCATTATACAGTTCAACTGAAAGGTTTAAAGGGTAACTTTAAAAAAAAGTTTTTTCAATTTTAAAGGATATCACCCCAAAACCCAGGTTGCATTTTAGTCTTACTTATAGGTTGTCCTCTGCGCGTCTGCAGTTAAATGATTAGGAAGACTACTGTGAACTTGAAGGTATGCAGCTGAGCCTGAGTTCCACTTAGTTAAAGGGGAAGTTAAGTGCAAATACACGTACATTTCAGAATAAAGAGCAGTGTATTTCCATCCCAATGACCTTAATCTGCCCATTCAGCATTGTGTCTGTGTATAAATAAATGCAACCGAAATACTGACTTCCTGTTTGCAGGCCCCCTAATAGAGACCGTTATGGTCTTGCCCTTGACCCAGTGTCTAGGTTGATTCAGTTGCTCAGTAGAGATCTGAGCATGTGTGACCCATCCAACAGCCAATCAATAGAAATTGCTGTTAGGAACATTCCAAGGAAGTGGTGCATTCTGGGAAGAAGAAGGACCGTTAGAACCTTAAATGTTAGCTCACTAATGTCAACAGCAGGGAACAGCAAAGGGAATGAAATCAAATGAGTATTCAAAATGGGAGAGAATATGTAGAATAACTAAGAAGGCATCACACAAACTAACAATTTAACAAACATTGATCATTTCCACTGAACTGTCCCTTTAAGAAGTTTTAGATAATAGGGGGTAGGCTACCACTCCTCCTCACATGTACAGCAATTAAATAGAATAAAACATATAATCAGTATAATATCATAAAATATCAGTAAAACATCTAATTCTTAAAACATTTTAAAAATGGTTTCAAAAACGTACATATTCCAAAGGAATTTTCAAAGCTTTATTTCTTTAAAAGCATGAAAAAGACATCAATAAAACCGCCTAAAAACTTCCCATAAACCTCCAAACCTGGGGGTGTGTGGCCTCCTGGCATGGCTTGAGCCAGACGCAAATCTGAGAGTCCTTCGTTTGTTCAACAATCCTCAATAATCCTGTAGGGGACCAACAAAACCCACTAACCAACAGTCCTAGGTACCTGGGAGTGCCATAAGCAACAATCGGGTCGGTCAGTCTCCATCATGCTGCCCACACTAACGACCCACCAACAGCGCACCCTGCCCGACTGACCTTACCTCCTTGCCGATGAAGGTCTGCATCCTTGGGACTCCTGCACCCCCGGGAGAGTTGGACCGATCCCCGCTGCGCGTGACCCCCAATACGAGGGAGGAGGCCCCACGTGGTGGTTCTGGCAGGCCCTCATCCGGAAAGACTTGGTGCCATACCACAGGAACGGCCGGTTAAGCAACCCCGCACCTAACAACTTGATAGTTTCATCGGGACTAGGGGGACAGGCCCAACCCTCCTTATGGCCTTTTCTCTCCATACCACCTGGTTAGGCCTCAGACCAAGGGGAGAGCCGCGCCATAATCCCGGACGAAGAGAGAGAGACCCCTGCACAGACCGGCTGCCGCCTCTGCCACTACCTAACACAAGGCAGCCTGACAAATACTGACCTGAGGGGCTGACGACGAAATAAAAACCTAAGGCCTCAACTATAACACACACCATGACAATAAACCACACCTAAGAACCACCACACAGAGGGGCTCCCTGGTACGCTCACGCCAGGACGCCACCAAACCGGAGCTCCCACACCTCAAACCTGCACCACCAACCGTTAACGTGTGTCAAACACACACAGAACCTACAACCTAAACCACCAACCATAAAACTACACAACAAACACCGATATGTCCCCTCCTAGGAAAACTCGGAGAGACTGCAACAATGGAAAAGTTTCTGCGCCAAGATAAAGACTTCCAAAATCGAAGAGCTAAAAACAGACATATCCCTCTTGAGACCAGACCTGCATAACCTCAAAAGTAGGAGATATGGAGGACTGGCTGCCTGCCCTGGAAAGGGACACAGACCGCATCATAAAACCATTCTCCAGGACCTACATCCCGCCAAGATGTGATATTGAGAAACAGACAAAAAGAACAGAAACACACATCAGTGTTGTGGGCCTTCCCGAAAGAGCCGAAGGCCCAGAACCCGGCTAAATTTCTAGAAGACCTTCTACAATCCACATTCGGAAAATAAAGTTTTTTCCACCTCTTCGCAGTGGAAAGAGCCCACCGCCACCATACCCAACCCCCCTCCCGGGAGCACCACCACGCACCTTCATACACCAATTTTTACACACTAAGAGACCGCGATATGGTACTAAAGTTAACAGGGAAAACGAAAACATCAAATACCACAATAGCAGCATACCCGACTCTCTCTATGGAGGTCCCGGAAGTGCAGAGCAAATACATGGATGTCAAACTCGACTAAGGAATTTACACTAAAAAATATGCTATGCTTACCCAGCCAGACCCTGTGGTTAAAGGGAACTGTGGTCTCCAACAACGTGAGTTTAAATGAAAGGCCAGTTTCCTACCTTTAAAACGAGCCATCAACCACCTCTCTTACGGCTCCCACACCCAAGATATAAAGAGAAAGAAATGACTGCACCGAAAGTTAATGGGTGGGAGGCTGACATGTGAAATTCTAAGGCTTCTCCTGCACAGTGCCGGCGAGCACCAGCCTCAGACGTCCACTCCAGTGTGTGAGGGAGACAGGAAGTCCCTCCTCTCTCTGCTGTGTGAAGATCCCCACCAAGAAAGTAAGGGAATCTACAGCCCTTCTCTCTCACTATGTAAAAACAGCCTTTTCAGGCACAGTTCTCACTCTGCCCAAAAGGCTGTTTCCACCAGAGCTTTTCGGGGGGTAGTAGTGGGGTGTCAGTAGTGGCCCACATAACCTGTGAGCGCGGTAATTTTTGGACCACGACCATTTCCTCTTTAACCCTTGTCACATGCCACAAATTTCATATTTTTGAGTGCGATTAAGTGCCACAATTCAGATTTTGCCCTTAAAGAGGAACTGTGGTCCAAAAAATGACTTTAGGTAAATTGATAGGAATTGCTCTCCTGAGCATTTTTGCTATTTATTTCCATTGTTTATTTTACATAGTTTGAAGATATTATACATTTTTGTGTGATATGGCAAGCAGCATCACCAGGTCCCCTGCACTTCCTGCTTCCTGCTCTGAACCACCATATCAGTCATCTGCCCTGTGGTTTCCTCCCCCTTTGCAGCCCCCTGGTCCCTCCCACTCATGGACCCCACGGTCCCTCCAGTTGCAGGCCCCTTGGCCCATCTCCCTTCACAGCCCCACTGTTGGCCTCCGCCCACTCGTGGGTGCTGTGGCCTCGCCCACCCACTCCTGGTGCTGTGCCCCGCGCCAAACCACGGGTGCCGTGGCCTGCCCGCTCACAGGTGCTCACAAAACCTCACAACCCGCAGGATTTTAGAGTGAGGTAAGTTCTCACGTTTCCCATTTTTCCCTCAACTGTAAATTCAGAGACAAAATCAAATGCGAATTTCAGCTCTAACACCATGTGGAGGAAGTTCAAATGCATCTCTCTAATATGAAAGCCTAACCCCTCCGATAAAATAAAACGCTATGCCACATTCATGGGGTACCCAGACATGGCTGTACCAACTAACCCAGAGCCTGTGACCAGTGCCAAGTATGTAGCAGCAAAAAAAATCTAGCAGTTTGGATATGAAAGTGCGTGCAGTTTTTCCACAACACACACCCCCTAACTACACACACAAATAACCCCCCAACACCTATATATCTACTATAATCTACACACCTACAGCTATGTTATAACGCTGTAGTTCGTTCATTCACTACCACTCAAATGGTGTGGGCGCAGTTCTTGTAGAATTTTGCATTTGTCTGAAAAAATTAACAAAAAACAACTTCAAAAGGTAGAAATCATGCCAAAACATCATGGAATGTTAAAACAAAAGTTACTAAATATCAATCCCCCAAAGGTCCTGAATCAAACGGTATGCACCATATGTGTGGTTACACACGCGCGACATTGAAGCACAGACACCAAAGTGAGACAATGCGATGGCTCAGAAACAGCAAAATTATTTAGTCAACTCTGAATTGAACAGTCTGCAGTTTTTTCCACAAAACACCCCCGTAACATACTAGAAATAACCCCACCAAACTATATATTCCTGAAATCTACACACCTTCAGCTATGTAACACTGTAGTTTGTTCATTCATACCATTCTTCTTATTATATTTTCTCTCCTATATTATTGCCTTCCCCCGGATAATTTTTTTTTTAACTTTGCGTTTTTATTAAACAGTAGAAAAATAGTATAACAGTGATGCCATTGTAAAATTGATGTCAGTTGCAGAGTATTCTTTATTGTTATCTAAATGCTGTACTACACTAGCATATAGATTGCATAGATTATCAATTAAAACCATTTAACTATATACAAGTAAACTTGTCTGTCTTTTTTTTGATTCAGTTATTAACTAGCATCTACAAAATGGGGGGGGGGTGGGGGAGGTGCGGGTGTCATCGCATGGGTCAGCAGGTCTAGAACACTGCATCGCAGCTTGCCAACCATACCCTCCAAATTTTAGTGAACTTATCTGGGAGCCCTCTTTTGCGGTAAGTATCTTGCGGCATTTACTAGGGCCTTCCATTGCGCAAAGCGTTGGGTGTTCTGGGGCCATCCATTTAGGTATTATGGCTTTGCAGGCCGTAAAATAGAGTTTTCTACCAAAAGGACTATGAATATTTGTCCAACCACTCTTCATCTAGTATACCACGTATGCAGATCTCTCCTCTGAATGGGATCGATACATCACCTATCTGCTGAGACAAGGTGATAAACTTGCTGCCAAAACATTCTTATTCGAGGGGCATGTCCATATGATAGGTGCCAAAAATTCTGATAGCATTTGGCAGGTGGGCAGTCTCAACGGGGAGGATTTCGGTGAAGTCTTTTGGGGGAGAGGTTAGGTCTGTGCAGAATATTATTGGATGCAACTCGGTTGTTGGCGGATGGGATGCAACAAGCATCCCCCTTCTCCACATACCCCCCCCACACCCACAACAAGCCCAACCAAGCAAAGTGCCTAACGTTACCCCCCCCCCCGCTCACATCCCCATGCCGCCCCCACCAGGTCAGTAAGCCCCCCCCCCAAGTGCCCCCCATACTTTTGGGTAGGTGAGTCAGCAAAATCCTCGGTCCTGCATCTTCAGGTAAGTCGGGAGGCATGCTGCCATTTGGTCTGTAGTGTTCTGATTGCTGCTGTTGATGTCGTTCAATAAGCTTGTGTTAAAGTCGTGAAATAAGTCTTGCATACCTTGTGTACGGAAGGATAACGATTACGCGGTGCTTTGTCAGCTCGATGGTTGGGTAGGTGTGGAATTGTCTGCTTCAGACAGTGTCTCAGCTGTAAGTATTTGTAGTGGTAGTAGATGTGGTAGTTTGTGGTGGTTTGCAGCGTTGCGAACGGAATAACCTCATTATTTTTCTATAATGTCTGCAAAAGTGAAGATAGCTTTTGTCTCGCCATTCTTGGGGTGTCATGGCCATCAATTGGTGTGAATGTCTTGTTGTGACAGCGGGAGTTGTCGGGGGGGGAGTCCGTTTTATGCCCACAATATAAGTGGCAGCTCTCAAGTTTTGGGAGGCCACAGTGTGTAACGGTACCTCGCCCAACAAAGTGTTTCGATGGGTTCTGAAGAAATGCCATTGGTGACAGTTTGTTGTGTATGTAACATTTTTTCGGGAGCACTGTTAAGGGGATTTTGGGGTCCACTCATGGGTTGTAGATATTTAAGTTGACCGGCAACATAATAAAAATACAGATTGGGACGATCGACGGGCCGTCCGAAGTTTTGGGACCCACTGCACAGTTTCCGCCAATTGGGTTCTGGCCCTCCCATTGCCCATAGAAAGTTGTTATCAAACTGTTTAGCTTCTGGAAGAAAATTGTGGGATCCACGTTAAGGCATGTTGGAGGGTGTATAGCCAGTTAGGCCAATAGAATTGTATTTGATGAGGTTGATTCTTTCCAAGTAGGTTGAGTGGTAACTGTTTCCAGGCTATAATCATTATTATTTGGGAATGCTGACTAACAAGGGGTGGAATATTTAATTATAAAAAAGAGCTGGCACAGAAGAGGTGATATTGATTCCCAGGTATTTGAAGTAGTTTGCTTGTGAGAATATTATATATATTGACTCAGGGAGCTTTCCCAAAGCGAAGGCCGGCCAACCAAACTCAGTCAGTACGTGTTTAGAACTAAAATTCAGATCTTTATTTCGATGAGTTAAAAAAAAAGAAACATGTGAGGTCAAACAAAACGTGCCATGAGGTACACACACAAACTCCGCCCCGACGGGTTCGCTGGAACTCCTTCCACTTCCTGGGCGATGAGAAGGGGTGTACTACAAAAGTTTATATACACCAGGAGTTTAACCCCTTCTTCCAAGCATTTATAAAACACACCTAGAAACATCCCAAACACTTATATGCAGTGATACACATCAAACCAAACATGACATCATATTAAACACAACACACATTAAAATAATAATACTTAGATATGTAAACCTCCGTTTTTGCAATAGTGATATAGTGTGAGTATAGGAACCTTCCAGTAAGTGAAAATAGTAACAACCACATAGTACAGTAGTATGTAGATCTAAGTCTAGTATGTAGTATGTAGTAGTAGTATAGTAGACATCACCAGAGAAAATGGCAATACTTGGTGTCATGTTATAAATAAATATTGGTGTTGAATAATAGTATTAGATTAAAACAAGATAAATAAAGAACTTTGAACAAATACTATAAATTTTACACTGATAAGTCAGGATTGCTAGATAACATCATAAGGTATTAGTTCAAATCCCCTAATAAGAGCGTGGGGAACAATGGTACCTAGCGAGTAAGTCCAGAACGCTTCTTGGTTAAGCAGACTCGCGTTCTCTGTCGCCCCTTCACATGTTTCGAGGTGTATGGTCTATGATCTGAAAGGATGCTCTTTTAAAATGCCCCATGGCATCCTAACGTGAGCAGATATTGCTGTGTACACGCGTCCTTTTAGGGCTGCATTCACGTGTTCGGCTATCTTTGTAAGCTGGCCTGATCGTTTTGCCAACATATTGTTTGCACAGACACAGCGTCGCAAGATATATAATGTAGGATGATCTACAATTGAAGTGTCTTTTAATCGTAAATGGCTCTCGACCCCTGCCGTCTGTGAAGGTATTGGATGTGTAAATATATTTACACATATCTACAACGTGCTAGCCACATTATGCATAGCACTTTATGTTAAGCCAGGTAGGGGTAGTTTCTCAGTGGTGTCCTCCCTAATAAACTTGGGGACACTAGGGAACCCTATAGTGCGCCTTCTTATACACGATCCTGGATTAGAAGGTAAATTTCTTTCAATAGAGATCCATTCTTAGATTGAACCAATGTTTATTTTACTACTGTCCTGTTAAAAGTAGTAACAAAGGTCGGGCTAGGGTCCTGTTGGAATCTGTTTTTTCTCCATGAGGAGCTGGATGCTATTGAATTTTATTTTGTGTTTGTTCCTATGTCTCATGAGTAGGGAGTTCTATCACAACCCACTGCTCGTTCATATGCCGCCTTGATATTCACTGTGGAATATCCTCGTTGTCCAGGAGTCTATCTCATAGTCCATGGATTTCTCTTGGGAACCTTCCCAATTGGAACAGATGCGCCTTATACGTAAAAACCTGTCCAAATGGTATACCCCGAATGGTCGCGGGCAGAGTGGCAACTGTCTGCTCGTAGCAAAGTATTTCTAGTTATGGGTTTACGATATAGATCTGTGGTACTTTTCATTAACATATACTGAAATCTATATCCAAGAATTCCATGGGGTTGCTATTGTATTTGATGTAAAGTTGATTCCCAAACTGTGTGTTCACATAATTCATAAAGCCATCGAACAGGGATGATACCTGCCATATCAGATCCGATCATCAATATACCTATAATGACCTTAATATTACTCCTGTATGGAGTTATGATGAGTTAAAATTACCTAAAGTGGCTGTTCCCAAACCCATAAACAATCCCGGTCGGCCATAGAGGGCGAGAATTCCCCCCATGGATGACCCTTTTCAACTGCAAACGATAATCATTTAAACATAAAGTAATTAGTATACAAACAAAAATTCCAGGGCTTCATAATAACACTTTTTTGACTGTTCAGAGTGTTTATTTTACTATTGATTGTACAGTTATTCTTACACGCTGTACGGCCAAGTCACGTGGGACCCCATGGACGAGTACAAGGATGAGACATGCCATGGTTCGCCACTTAAATTGGGTGTACATTCAAGCAAATTGGCAACAGCATTGATGGCATGTGTGGTTCGTCTTGGACGGTAAGTGGGGTTAAATAGGACACCACTACCGGTACAAGATAGCAGTCAAATATTGGAGCATTAGGTGTTACATTTAGGAGGAACCTATGCGCCGACACTATGGGCCGTCACCACTCGACTTCTCCAAAGATTTCGTGTACCTTGGGGGTATATGAAATAGGGCGGATAAGGTCTGTTATGAATAAAAATTCGATTCAGGTTGTATATAACCCCTTCGGATAGACCAAAATCCAAAAGGCGTCTTAAAAAAATACCACTACATTTAACAACGATTTCTAGAGTTTCTGGATGGCTTGTGAATATGGTCCTATCTGACTTGTGTCAGTTCAAATTAATGGATTTAATGATTACCTCTTATCAGAGAGCAAACATTAAAAATAGTTAAAAGATACTTCTGTCATGAATGAAAACATTTGGAGAGGAGACCGTAAAAAATGGTTGAAGATTTGAGCGACATCAATTAAACAAAAGTATCCTAAAATGGAGTCATCGATATAAAGAATTAAAGCCAATGGACTAAAATTCCTCGGGGATAAATTGATTATGATTTGGAGAAGGTATATGTGTGGAACAACACAATACGGGTCTGATCACCGCGCTAGGATCAATCCAAAGTCCTTCAGACAGCAAAAGGACTCCACAGATCATAGACCCATGTCACACCGAACTTAGAAAGCGGCGACAGAGAGAACGCAGGTCTAGCTTAGACAAGAAGCGTTATGGAACTTACTCGCTAGGAACCATTGTTCCCCACGGTTATTAAACTAGGGAGAGTTGATCGAGCTGCTTTTGACAAATAACACACCGTATATTGATTCAATAGACCTGCACTTATTCAGTGTAAAAGTACTAGATTTATTCATGCTCCAGACCTAACATCCACGCCAAACGATGCTCGATATTGACAAACAGGAAAAGAAGAACAGAAAACACATCAGGTTGTGGGCCTTCCCGAAAGAGCCGAAGGCCCAGAACCCGGCTAAATTTCTAGAAGACCTTCTACAATCCACATTCGGAAAATAAAGTTTTTTCCACCTCTTCGCAGTGGAAAGAGCCCACCGCCACCATACCCAACCCCCCTCCCGGGAGCACCACCACGCACCTTCATACACCAATTTTTACACACTAAGAGACCGCGATATGGTACTAAAGTTAACAGGGAAAACGAAAACATCAAATACCACAATAGCAGCATACCCGACTCTCTCTATGGAGGTCCCGGAAGTGCAGATCAAATACATGGATGTCAAACTCGACTAAGGAATTTACACTAAAAAATATGCTATGCTTACCCAGCCAGACCCTGTGGTTAAAAGGGGAACTGTGGTCTCCAACAAGTTGAGTTTAAATGAAAGGCCAGTTTCCTACCTTTAAAATGAGCCATCAACCACCCTCTACGTGCTCCACAGCCCCAAGATATAGAGAGAAATGACTGCACGAAAGTTAATGGGTGGGAGGCTGACATGTGATTCATTAGGCTTCTCCTGCACAGTGCCGGAGGAGCACAGCCTCAGACTCCCTCAGTGTGTGAGGGGACAGGAAGTCCCTCCTCTCTCTGCTGTGTGAAGATCCCCACAGAAGAAAGTAAGGGAATCTACAGCCCTTCTCTTTCACTATGTAAAACAGCCTTTTCAGGCACACGGTTCTCACTCTGCCGAAAAAGGCTGTTTCCCACCAGAGCTTTTCGGGGGGTAGTAGTGGGGTGTCAGTAGTGGCCCACATAACCTGTGAGCGCGGTAATTTTTGGACCACGACCATTTCCTCTTTAACCCTTGTCACATGCCACAAATTTCATATTTTTGATGCGATTAAGTGCCACAATTCAGATTTTGCCCTTAAAGAGGAACTGTGGTCCAAAAATGACTTTAGGTAAATTGATAGGAATTGTCTCCTGAATTTTTGCAGTTTATTTCCATTGTTTATTTTCATAGTTTTGAAGATATTACATTTTGGTGTGTGATATGGCAGCAGCATCACCAGGTCCCCTGAACTTCCTGCTTCCTGTCTGAAACCTCAGTCCATCTGCCCTGTGGCTCCTCCCCCTTGCAGCCCCCTGGTCCCTCCCACTCATGGACCCCTGGTCCCTCCAGTTGCAGGCCCTTGGCCCATTCCCTTACAGCCCCATGTGGCCCCGCCCACTCTGGGTGCTTAGGCCTCGCCCACTCATGGGTGCTGTGGCCCGCCCAACCACGGGTGCCGTGGCCCTGCCCGCTCACAGGTGCTCACAAAACCTCACAACCCGCAGGATTTTAGAGTGAGGTAAGTTCTCACGTTTCCCATTTTTCCCTCAACTGTAAATTCAGAGACAAAATCAAATGCGAATTTCAGCTCTAACACCATGTGGAGGAAGTTCAAATGCATCTCTCTAATATGAAAGCCTAACCCCTCCGATAAAATAAAACGCTATGCCACATTCATGGGGTACCCAGACATGGCGTACCAACTAACCCAGAGCCTGTGACCAGTGCCAAGTATGTAGCAGCAAAAAAAATCTAGCCAGTTTGGATATGAAAGTGCGTGCAGTTTTTCCACAACACACGCCCCCTAACTACACACACAAATAACCCCCCAACACCTATATATCTACTATAACTACACACCTACAGCTATGTTATAACGCTGTAGTTCGTTCATTCACTACCACTCAAATGGTGTGGGCGCAGTTCTTGTAGAATTTTGCATTTGTCTGAAAAAATTAACAAAAAACAACTTCAAAAGGTAGAAATCATGCCAAAACATCATGGAATGTTAAAACAAAAGTTACTAAATATCAATCCCCCAAAGGTCCTGAATCAAACGGTATGCACCATATGTGTGGTTACACACGCGCGACATTGAAGCACAGACACCAAAGTGAGACAATGCGATGGCTCAGAAACAGCAAAATTATTTAGTCAACTCTGAATTGAACAGTCTGCAGTTTTTTCCACAAAACACCCCCGTAACATACTAGAAATAACCCCACCAAACTATATATTCCTGAAATCTACACACCTTCAGCTATGTAACACTGTAGTTTGTTCATTCATACCATTCTTCTTATTATATTTTCTCTCCTATATTATTGCCTTCCCCCGGATAATTTTTTTTTTAACTTTGCGTTTTTATTAAACAGTAGAAAAATAGTATAACAGTGATGCCATTGTAAAATTGATGTCAGTTGCAGAGTATTCTTTATTGTTATCTAAATGCTGTACTACACTAGCATATAGATTGCATAGATTATCAATTAAAACCATTTAACTATATACAAGTAAACTTGTCTGTCTTTTTTTTGATTCAGTTATTAACTAGCATCTACAAAATGGGGGGGGGGTGGGGGAGGTGCGGGTGTCATCGCATGGGTCAGCAGGTCTAGAACACTGCATCGCAGCTTACCAACCATACCCTCCAAATTTTAGTGAACTTATCTGGGAGCCCTCTTTTGCGGTAAGTATCTTGCGGCATTTACTAGGGCCTTCCATTGCGCAAAGCGTTGGGTGTTCTGGGGCCATCCATTTAAGTATTATGGCTTTGCAGGCCGTAAAATAGAGTTTTCTACCAAAAGGACTATGAATATTTGTCCAACCACTCTTCATCTAGTATACCACGTATGCAGATCTCTCCTCTGAATGGGATCGATACATCACCTATCTGCTGAGACAAGGTGATAAACTTGCTGCCAAAACATTCTTATTCGAGGGGCATGTCCATATGATAGGTGCCAAAAATTCTGATAGCATTTGGCAGGTGGGCAGTCTCAACGGGGAGGACTTCGGTGAAGTCTTTTGGGGGAGAGGTTAGGTCTGTGCAGAATATTATTGGATGCAACTCGGTTGTTGGCGGATCGGTGACCCAACCAAGGCATCCCCCCTCTCCATCCCCCCCACCCCAACCGCCACACCAGCAAATGCCTAACGTTACACCCCCACCACCAGCTAAACCCATCCCACCTGCCCCGCCCAACAAGGGCAAGTGAAGCCCCACCCCCCCCCATTGTCCATACTTTTGGGTAGTGAGACAGACAAAAATACGTCGGTCCTGCATCTTCAGGTATACCGAGGAGGCATGCTATGCCATTTGGTCTGTAAGTGGGTTCTGATTGACTGCTGTTGATTGCGTTCATAAGCTTCCAGTGTTAAATCTGAAATAAGTACTGCATACTTGTGTACGGAGGATAACGATTACGGGTAGCTTTCGTCAGCTCGACTGGTTGGGTAGGTGTGGAATGTCTGCTTCAGACGTGTCTCAGTCTGTAAGTATTTGTTAGTGGTCATATGATGTTTAGGTAGTTTGTGGTGGGTTTGCAGCAGTTCGAACGGAATAACCTCAATTATTTTTCTATAATGGTCTGCAACAGTGAAGACTCTTTTGTCTCGCCATCTTGGAGTGTCATGGCCATCCAATTGTCGTGACTTGAATGTCCTTGTTGTGACACGGGGCCGATTCGTCGGGAAGGGAGTCCGTTTTCTATGCCCACAGATCAGTGGCCGCTCTCAAGTTTTGGAGGCCACAGTGTGTAGACGGTACCCTGACCACACACAAGAATGTTTCGCATGGGTTCTGAAGAATGCCATTGGTGACAAGTTTGAGTCTGATCCCACTGTACATTTTTTCCGGGAGCCCTGTAAAGGGGAATTTGGGGGTACCACTCATGGTCTTGTAGATATTTAAGTTGACCGGCAACATAATAAAAATACAGATTGGGCGATCCGACGCCGGCCCGCCGACAGTTTTGGGACACTGCCAGCGTTTTCCCGCCAATTGGGTTCTGGCAACCCCCTCCCATTGACACCCCATAGAAAGGTGGTTAATCCAAAACCTGTTATAGCTCTGGAAGAACCCATTGTCGGATCCACTTAAGGCATTTCCGGTATGAGGTGTATAGCCAGTTAGCATAGAATATGTAATTTGATGAGGGGTTGATTCTGTCCAAATAGGTATGAAGTGGTAACTGTTTCCAGGCTATAATCATTATTATATTGGGCATGCTGATCTAACAAGGGTGGAATATCTGTAATTCTACTAACAAAAGAGCTGGCACATGAAAGAGGTGAGTAGATACTGTGCACTCCCAGTGTATCTTGAAGTAGTACTGTGCTTGTGAATGTATCTTCTCATATATGACTCCGAGCCTTCCACCAAAGCGAAGGCCGGCCCACCAAACTCAGTCCAGTACTGTTGTAGACTAAAATCTCACGATCCTTTATTTGATGCGTAAAAAAAGAACATGTGAGCGTCAACAAAACGTGCCTGAGGTACACACACAAAACTCCGCCCCGACGACGTTCGCGGTGAACTCCTTCCTACTTCTAGGGCATGAGAAGGGGTGTACTACAATAAGTTTATAACACCCAGAGTTTAACAACCCCTTCTGTCCCAGCTGATTCGTATAAAACCACCGAAGAAAGAACATCCCAAACCTTACTATGCCAGTGATACCCTAAACCAAACATGACTCATATTAAACACACACATCTAATATATATTAATACTATAGATATGTAACCTCCTGTTTTTGGCAATAGTGATCATACGTGAGTAATAGAACCTTCACGTTAAGTGAAAATAGTAAAACCACATAACAAGTATGTGCCATCTAAGTCCTAGTATGTAGTATGTAGTAGGTAGTACTAGTAGACAATCAACAGAAATCGGCCATCTTGAGTCAGTCTGTTATATAATATTGGTGTTGAATCAATAGTTCCATAATAATAATGCTTATAAATCACAGATACCGATAGTAAAGATGTGAACAATATACATAAATTTTACACGTGCAAGTTCACGAGCTAGAACTCAGGTATCTAGTTCAAATCCCCTATAAAGACTGTGCGGGAAACAATGGTACCTGCGAGATAAGTCCAGAACGCTTCTTGGCTTAGCAGGACTCGCCGTTCTCTGTCCGCCCTTACCCTAATGTTTCGAGGTGTATGGTCTATGACTCGCTGAGGATGTCTTTAAATGTGCCCCATGGCATCCACTAACGTGAGCAGATAGTTGCTGTGTACAACGCGTCCTTTTAGGGCTGCATGTCACCGTTGTTTTCAGGCTCATCTCTTGATACAGCTGGCACTGATCGTTTTTGCCAACATATTGTTTGACCCACAGCACAGCGTCGACAGATATCATATATGAAGGATGATCTACAATTGACAGTGTCTTTTATATCGTAACTGGTCTCCGACCCCTGCCGTCTGTGAAAGGATTGGATGTGCTAAATATATTTACACATATCACACGTGTCTAAGAGGCACATTTGCATAGCACTTATGGTCTTTAACCAGGTCAGGGGTAGTTTCTCAGTCGGTTGTCCTCCCTAATATAACTTGGGACACTAGGGACCTATAGTGCAGGCCCTTCTTTATACACGATCCTGATCTAGAAGGTAAATATTCTTTCAATAGAGATCCATTCTAGATGGACCAATGTTTATTTTACTACTGTCCTTTTAAAAGTAGTAACAACGGTCGGGCTAGGCATCCTCGTTGTGAAGTCCTGTTTTTTCTCCATGAGGCTTGAGATCTTATGAATTTTATTTTTGTGTTTGGTTCACTATATGGTCTCATGAGTAGGTGATTTCTATTCACAACCCACTAGGCTCGTTCATATACCGCCTGATATTCATGTGGAAGATCCATCGTTTCCAGAGTCTATCTCAGGTTTCCATGGATTTCTCTTGGGAACCTATCCCCATGGAACAGATGCGGCCTTATACGTAAAAACCTGTCCAACCATGGTACTTACCCGCAATGGTCCAGCGCAGGCACGAGTGGCACACTGTCTGCTCGTTAGCACAAAGTAATGTTCTAGTTATGGGTTTCAACGAGTATAGATCTGTTGTTACTTTTTCATTACATATACTGAACTCTATATACCAAGAAAGTTCCATGGGTGTTGGTATTGTATTTGATCGTAAAGTTGATTCCCAACTGTGTGTTTACATAATTCATAAAGCCATCGAACAGGGATGGTTACCTCACGCCATATCAGATCGACATCAATAACCCTATAAATGACCTTAATATTACTCACTGTATGGCAGTTAGATGAGTTAAATTACCTAAAGTGGCTATGTTCCCAAACCCATAAACAACCCGGTCGCCATACGAGGGCGAGCATTTCCCCCCCATGGATGACCCTTTTCAACTGCAAACCGATAATCATTGGTAAACATAAAAGTAATTAGTAATACAACACAAAAATTCCAGGGCTTCATAATAACACTTTTTCTGACTGTTCAGGAGGTGTTATTTTACTTATTGATTGTACCACGGTTATTCTTACACGGGCCTGTACGGCCAATGTCACGTGGGACCCCCCCCATGGACGAGTACAAGGATGAGACATGCCATGGTCTCGCCACTTAAAGTTGGGTGTCAACATTCAACAATTGGACCAACAGCAGTGATGGTCATGTGTGCGTCTCGTCTTGGACGGTAAGTGGCGGTTAAATAGACACCACTACCGCGTCAATGATAACAGAGCGTATAAAATATTGAGAGCATTAGGTGTTACATCTTAGGGAACCCTATGTGCCGGACACTATGGGCCGTCCACCACTCGACTTCCTCCCACAAGATTTCGTTTGACCTTGGGGCGTATGTATGAAATATGGGCGGTACGGGTCTGTTATTGAATAAAAATTCGTATTCAGTGTGTATATAAACCCTCGGATAGACCAAAATCCAAAAGCGTCCTTAAAAACAATACCCTACATTTAACAACGATCTTCTAGAGTTTCTGGATGGCTTGTGAATATGGCCCTATCTGACTTGTTCAGTTCAAATTAATGGATTTAATTATTACTCATTATCAGAGAGCAAACATCTCAAAATAGTTAAAAGATCTTCATTGTCATGAATGAAAACATTCTGGAGGGAGACCGTAAAAATGTGAAGATAGGATCCAGTCAATTAAACAAAAGTTATCCTAAAATGGAGCTCATCGATATAAAGAATTAAAGCACAATGACTAAAATTCCTCGGCGGATAAATTGATCTTGATGATTTGGAGAAGGTATATGTGTGAACAACAAACCAATACGGGTCGATCACCGCGCTAGGATCACATCCAAACGTCCCTTCAGACAGCAAAACGGACTCCCACAGATCATAGACCCAGTCACACCGAAACTTAGCAAAGCGGCGACAGAAGAACGCAGGTCTGAGCTTAGCCAAGAAGGTTTGGACTTACTCCTAGCGACACCATTGTTCCCACGGTATTACTAGGGAGTTGACGAGCTGTTTTGCAACATAACACACCGATACTATTTATTCAAAGACCTGCACTTATTCAGTGTAAAAGTACTAGATTTATTCATGTTGTTATAATGTACAGCGCTGTGTACCCAAGTGGCGCTATATAAACAAACATATACATACATACTGTACAATCTGTATTGTTATAATGTACAGCGCTGTGTCCCCAAGTGGCGCTATATAAATAAACATATACATACATACTGTATAATCTGTATTGTTATAATGTACAGCGCTGCGTACCCAAGTGACGCTATATAAATAAACATATACGTACATACTGTATAATCTGTATTGTTATAATGTACAGCGCTGCGTCCCCAAGTGGCGCTATATAAATAGTGGGTGTTATGAATTTGTCAATCCCACACTCTGCTATGAGGTAAATAACTAGAACCATTGAAATACTGTTACATTCCCTGTTTGCACCCTGATGATTTGTGGGACTAAAGGGGAACTGTGGTCTCCAAACAAGTTGAGTTTAAATGAAAGGCCAGTTTCCTACCTTTAAAATGAGCCATCAACCACCTCTCTACGTGCTCCACAGCCCAAGATATAGAGAAATGACTGACCAGAAAGTTAATGGGTGGGAGGCTGACATGTGTCATTCCTGAGGCTTCTCCTGCACAGTGCCGCCAGTGAGCACAGCCTCAGACTCCCTCAGTGTGTGAGGGAGACAGGAAGTCCCTCCTCCTCTCTGCTGTGTGAAGATCCCCACAGAGAAGGTAAGGGAATCTACAGCCCTTCTCTTTCACTATGTGGAAACAGCCTTTTCAGGCAGAGTTCTCACTCTTTTCTCGCTCGGTTCTTGCTCTGTTCTCACTCTGCCTGAAAAAGGCTGTTTCCACAGAGTGGCGAACAGCACCTGTGAGCGGGTGGGGCTTAGGCACCCACAAGTGGGTGGGGCTTAGGCACCCACAACTGGGTGGGGCTTATGCACCCGCAAGAAGGTGGGGTTTAGGCACCCGTGAGTGGGCAGGGCTTAGGCACCCTTGAGTGGGCGGGGCCACATGGGGCTGTAAGGGAATGGGCCAAGGGGGGCCTGGAACTGGAGGGACCATGGGGTCCATGAGTGGGAGGGACCAAGGGGGCTGCAAAGGGGAGGAGCCACAGGGCAGATTGACTGACAGGTTTCAGAACAGGAAGCAGGAAGTTCAGGGGACCTGGTGATGCTGCTGCCATATCACACACAAAAATGTAAATATCTTCAAAACTATGCAAAATAAACAATGGAAATAAACTGCAAAAACTCTCAGGAGACAAATTCCTATCAATTTACCTAAAGTCATTTTTGGACCACAGTTCCCCTTTAAAAACACAGAACAGCCTCCTGGCGTTTCAATGGTGGATAGTTGGTTGGCGATTTTTATTTAGTTGTAGTTTGTAGTATAATGAAATATCACTTTCAACCAGCAGATGGAACTAAATATCTACTACACAGGGTCTCCTCAATAGGGCAGTTGCAAGCCCTGTTGTATTAGAACAGTGGTGTCGAACCTATGGAACGTGTACCAGAGGTGGCACTCAGAGCCCTTTCTGTGGGCACTGAGTATAGGTTCACTCTAGCACATCAATTCTGGCAATTGGCAATAATCGGTAATCAGTAACACCCCCTATCAATAATCCTCCAAACACCCCTACTCTGGGGATGATCTAACCTCAAATCAAAGTGAAAGGAGCTCACTACATCAGTGTATCAAAATGTATTGTGCAAACAACATTCAATGATAATCTATAATCAGTTTATATCGACTGTATCTGTCTGTTTTGAGTTGTTTTTTTCCTAAAGTAAAACCTTAGTACCGTATATACTCGAGTATAAGTCGAGATACTATTTTTACCTGAAAAATATGTCTAAACTGATTGACTCGAGTATAAGCCGAGGGTAGTGTCTTACTACAGCAGATCGTTTAACCTCCTAGGGGATCGTGATGGACAGAAAAACCCATAAAAATGGCCCCCTGCATGGAAGTGTTCAGTGAACTAGGCAGCTAACACACTGTGTATGGAATGGACGCACAGGCACACAGAGAGCAGCAGCTGGTGCTAGGGGATCGTGACAGCCGGGCAGAGAAAAACTTGAAAGCAGCGCCATGCAGGAATCCCTCCCTCTAGGGCCCCTTAAAGATGTCAGGGCCCTGGGCAATTGCCCAGTTTACCCAGCCCAAAAGGCCCTGCTGCCACTTGCTGCTTCATGGGAGGAACTTGACCCGAGTATAAGCCAAGCTTACATTTTCAGGCTAATTTTACAACCTGAAAACCTTGGTTTATATTCGAGTATATACGGTATTCATGTTAAACTATTGTGTTGGCACTATGCAATATATAAGTGGGCACTCGGTCTCTAAAAGGTTCGCCATCACTGTATTAGAATAATATACTGTACCAGGCATCTAGATAGCTTAAGGTGATGTGGGCCAATAGAAGCAAAAATCCCTCCACTGAGCATAAAAATGGAGCAGAACCTTCTTATAACAGACGGTATCTTGCAGTCTCATGCTATATGAACAGCATTGCCCACAAAATCTAAGAAACAAGAAGTAATTTCTTACTCCCAGGTTCCCTAGAGTAATAACATAGTGTGTGTGTATATATATATATATAACATGCACAATGAATCAGGGCACTCCTTGGTCTTGCAAACAAGTGGGTTTATTCACAACACATCAATGGCAACATTTCAGTCCCTGGTCTTGGACCTTTATCAAGCCTACACGAGGTCCTAGACCAGGGATTCAGAGTGCACCGATTCATTGTGCATGTTGTATTATCGGATCCCTCGGGAGCACCCTGGCAGTTGCATCTAGATAGTGAGTGCCAGTCTATATATGGAGATAACTGGGGTAGAACGGCAGTCCGCTGACTGGTCTCTCAGCTACCCGGGTGCTACCGTAATGTAGAAATATAACCAAGTATCGGAAAGCGGAGCACTCCTGGGAAATTTCCAACTGAAGGATTTATTAAACACACGCGTATATACGTGTATATATATATATATATATAGAAATGCAACAAACAGGTAAGCACACCTTTCATTTAAACAGCAGCCCGGGTGTCCATCATAAATAGCATATATGAAGGAAAAAGATGTCACTTACGGGTCTTTTGACGAAAACAGCTTTTTATTGTACAATCACATCTACGCGTTTCAGCCCAATGTGCGAGCCGTCATCAGGATGCAAACAATCCACAGTGTATAGTCCCATTTTATAGCCATCCCCATACAACACTCCCCACCCACCATGTGTGAATCCCAGCGTGCACATGAACCCAATCAAGTAATTAAAAAACAATTTAAAAACAGACTCAATGAACACACATATGAGAGAGAATCACAGTGTAACAGATAAATAAATATATCCAAATCTCATACCATAAAAGATCACATAAATACATAGATAACCATGGTATACAAAGCCGAAAACCCTGTACTAATACCAGCCCACCCAGTCACCCCATTCTCCCCTTCCTACAACCCTGTACTAATACCAGCCCACCTTGCCCATAGTTGCCAAAATCATGAAGTCCCGAGATCTGGGCGGAGCCGGAACAAGGTACCTTTGAAATTAGAGATCCAGTGTATCGCGTCCATAACCTGACAAGTTGCAATAGTTATGATCAGAACATTGTCGGCTTCTAATGTGCGTCATCACACTGCGTGCGTGCTGGAACGTTGTGACGCACATAGAAGCCGACACCGGCGCCACACAGGGTTTATAATATGGAAGGTGCGGTGTTCCTGTTTGGATAGCTGGACTGTGATCTAAACCCGGGACTGTCCCGGTAAATCCTGGACTATTGACAACTATGCTAGTAAGAAATCCGACTGGTATTTTTAGGCTATATTTGACTGTAACAAATCCCCTGAACCAAGTCTGACTTTGTGAAAGGTTCTACTGATGTCTATGGAACTGGAAGGTTTAGTTTAAGGGCAACTAAAGCCTCAGGACAACATTGACTCAGAAGGCAGAGCACCTTCAAATGAAAGTAGTAATATAGTCTCCCTACTCATTTTGATGTGGGTGCTGGCAAATTTATACAGTTTTAAAAGTTCACTGAAAACTATTCTTTTCATTTGTTGATGGAAGACAGGGAGGTTAAGGAGCTAGGCCTCACCTTCCATTCTTCAATCCACTTCTGTGGGGCCAGGAACAAAGATGGAAGAAACATACCCTTTCTTCCATCCACTGTGGCCACACTGACAGGTCTCAACCGCTTCCTGGTTTTTGTTAACTATAGCGTGCATTGCTGATAATGCAAGCTATAGTTGAACTGAACCAGAAAGCGGTCAGGAATTTCAGCGTGGCCGTGGGGGATCCCGCGAAAGGTAAATATCTTACACCTTCTTTCCTTGCTCCACAGAAATTGATTGAAGAACCAGAACTGAACCAGGAAGCGGTCAGGACCTGTCAGTGCAGCCGCAGTGGATCGCGCAAAGGGTAAATATCTACCTTTGTTCCTGGCTCCATTGAAATTGATTGAAGAACAGGAGGTAAGGCATAGCTCCTTATCCTTCCGTGCTTCAATTAAAGCATTAAAGGAATAGTTCTCTTTTTCAGTGAACTATTTCTTTAACGTGGTTTAAGAGAAGGTCCTAATAAAGTTTTTGTTTTACATAGAGGTAGGGGAGGCGCTCTACTTGCAGAACTTCCCAAAAGCCAGGCCCCAGACTCAAAAGAGCTGGAGCAGCAAGCTCAATTTTAGGTAAGTATTGCTGATATAATTACTACCAGGAGTGAGGACCTAATGTTTTAAAGGGCATGTCCACCCTTTAAAAAATGTTTTAAAGGGCATGTCCCCCGGTAAGTAGAGTTCGGGGTACTTTCTGATAATTCTATTATAGTAGTTAGGGCTGGGGGAGGAAGCACTACTATATGGCCAAGGGGATCTACACTAGGGGGAGGGAGAACAAAATGGGTGGGAGGGCTGCAGTGCGCATGGCTAAATTCTCCCGGAGGGGAGACAGGAGGCAGAGTCCTATATGGAGCAAGAAGTAAAGTTTGGAGGTGCACTCTTGTCCAAATGCTGGGTACTGATACCTCAAATGGTTCTCCCCTCAACCACAACTGTTTAAGCAAACTTAAAGAAGTAGAGGATTGCACTCCAATCAATTTATGTCTTTATTGTGGACCACACATCACACAAACACAACGTTTCGGGGGAATAAAGTGGACTCTGCTATGCTCCTGGTGGCCAGTTTTTGGAACTTGTTGGGAACATTACAGGAGAACCATATGGAGCTGGGATGTAAGGTAAGGATTTTATTACACTACACAGTGGGGCCAGAAGTGGGTTAAATTATAGTTTTGGTTTTAGGGGCTAATTCCTCTTTAAGTATTTTATTTTTACATAATACCCTATACCTACAATACTTAACTATGTTTTTATTAAACTAATAATATGCATCTGATGCATGTTAATTTGTACATTGATACACATACAATGTCTATACCAGTGTTATGAATTCTTGTTTTAATATGAAGTTCTCATATTAAATACAGTTCTCATGTGAAATAATGTACAATTGCGTTTACATTAACAGGTATCAACATTTTTATGTTAATGCTCCTGTTGGGGAATGACTCTCATACTAAGGAATGCACAGCGAATAGTACCTCTCCGCAGAGCTCCCTTACGATTGAGTCTGGACATTGCCAGAAGCTACCTTAAAGTGAGAAAATATGACCTGGGTGTTATCTGCATTAACAATGCAAGGATCCAACAACTCAACAGAGTTTATCGAAGGCAGGACACTGCTACAGACGTGTTGTCATTCCCATTTTATGAGGTACAATTTAGTAAGGTCTTTTAACCCACTTGCAGAGACAATTCAGAGGAAATAAGGACCTCGTTCAACTTAATTGTAAAGTTACAATTATTTAATATTTTAATTTATGAAAATTGTCTAACACACTCCTGGACACTTATTTGTATTGGGAAACCCACCATGGGGAATAGTAATGTGCGAACACCTTCCAGTGAGCAATAGAACGTATTTCCAGGTTAGAAATGTGCTCACCAATGCATATCATATTTGGTGATTTTTTTAAGATTTGATGGGCATGTCCACCACAATATCAAAATTTGTACTTGGGCAGAAAACCCACCAACACAAAAGAATCGTTATATTTAACCCTGCTCAATACCACTTACAAGGAGAACAGTTTTTGTGGACGATCAAGAAATCGGAGGCAAAAGCTTTATAACCTTTATAATATGCCCCTGTGTCTATTTACATATGTATTTGTAGGGGTTTTTTGTTTTTTTTTAATCCCTTTTATTTTTGTCTTGATGCATAAAAATTGAAAGTATTTATGGCAAAGACAGCATATACGGTAGTCAGATTGGTTAGCTCAACCAACATCTAAGCATCTTGTCTTGATTGGCCAGATAGTAGAGTTGAAAGTTTAATAGTGAACTGCATGGGTTTTTTTCTGACATGTTTGTTTCCAGAGAAATGGTATAAGGCTTTTGAGTGGAAAGAAAAAGGATGTTAGTATATCTGTTGGTATATATACCAAGGAGTATTGTATAGAATTTTAGGTAGCATACGTATTTTGACATGGTTGATGCGGCCAATGAGAGATGGTTCAATTTGGCAAATGAATGTTTGACGAATGGTAACTGTACTACTATGGTCAGTTCATAAAACTGTATGGGGTCTTTTGTAATGACAATGCCTTAGTAGTTAAAATAATTAACTTTTGGGATAAGGTAAGGAATAGGGAGGTTTTGCAGAGCATTATTGTCTAGAGGATAAATCATAGATTCTGCCCAGTTCATCTGGAGGACTGAGTAAGAGCTGAACAACATGTTCTGTCGTAGTTAAGGAAGGTTCAGAAGCATCTAGGCTAGATAGAGTACAACATCATCTGCATATAGACCAATGAGCTCAGGATTTGGACACTGTTGAAGGCCTTGGATGTCAGGAGCAAATTTTACCGGCTAGTGCTTCTATAGCCAGTGCAAAAAAGATATGGGGAGAGAGGGCATCCCTGTTGGGTTCCTCTATGACAATGATGGCGAACCTTTTAGAGACCGAGTGCAAAAACTGCAACCTAAATTCCACTTATTTGTTGCAAAGTGCCAATATGACAATTTAATCTGAATACTGAAGTTTTACTTTAGAAAAAACAACTCAAATAGATAGACACAGACAGATACAGTAAATATGCCCTAAAAAGTGGCACAATTTAGCACAAAATTTGTTGGGTGTTTCGCTTGTGTCTGAATAGCAAAGTGATGTTTTAAACCTATTAATACTGAACAGTGTGGTTCCGTAACTTCCAGATATATTGAGAGCAGTGGGAGCGCACTCCGTTCAACTGAGTTTGATATATTTAACATTTTGGTGCCGAGGTGAAGGGCCAGGGGCTGTTTCTCACTTACTGCACCCCCTACCTTTCCTTGTGTGCTGGAATGGGCAGAAGCTGAGAGAGAAAGAGACTGATGTTTACGTGACCTCTCTCTGCTACAGACTTCCACTACACTTTTTCAAGCTTTGGATTGCAGAAAGGGGGCCAGACAGAGCATTCTGGTAAAAAAAACTCTGGTGAACTCTGCTGTGCACGAGTGCCCACAGAGAGGGCTCTGAGTTGTTTATAGAGAATCTGTATTACATAGTTGATGAATTGCTAACCAAATCTGTGTGTGATTTCCTACAAAAAGGGGTTTTAAAGGAGAACTAAACTTAAAATATTTTAATCCTAATATATGTATATCCTGTACATTGTAAGATTCTTCTAAGTTGCCCACCAAAGAGCCCCCAGAACTTGGTAATCACTGTCTCTATGATACTTTAAATGCTGCTTGTTTCCTTGCAGTTTATTTATCATAAACTGCAAGGAAAATAAACTGATGTGTAACAAGTGGCTTTTCCATCTGTATGACATTTTTGTTCTCTGCTTATGCAGTGGTGGTGCACCTGGTAAGGCGCCAGTATTAGAAATACACAGTCCAAAAGGTCACAGGTTTAAAATCCTTAGACTTTTTGTTTCCATTATTTTCCTAGTAAAATATAAAGATTCTACATGTACTAGTGTTCTACATAGTTTCTCTTCTAAGAGTAAGTCTTAAGAGTAAGAGCTATGCTTTTAGCAAGAAGTTGCATGTTCAATTGCAGAGACTTTTATTTTTATTATTTTTACTTACATTCATGCTATCTAAGAAATACACTGTAAGATTACCGTACTTATTTTTTGTATGCAGAATAAAAGATTATATAATTGTTGGGAAAAGAGCATTGAATTTGTTTGAAAACAAAATATTAAAATCCCTGTTCTGTGTGAGGGAGAGGAAGATCCCCCTGTGGAATATGATTGGCTTTTAGCTTCTAGGAAGCAAGGCTGCAACTTCTTGTTTTGATTTATTGAGCACTACAGAATGTGCATGTACTACAACACTTAGCTGGGGGTTTACCCAGCTAAGGTGGATTATGGTTGCTGACCCTTTGTACCCACAGGTTCATTTCATAAATCACCCAGCAGCCACAGCAAAGAGAGAGGCGAGAAACAGCTTGTAGTATAATTGTGAATGTACTCTGTCGATTGGGACAATGTTGTCTGGTCATTTATTTTGTAGCAGTGAGTAAATTTAGATTGACTTAAGGGATATGAAACACTTTTGACTAAAATATTTAGAAATTTTGTTCTTAGTAAGTATATATCTATTGCATAGAGTTAGATCCATGACCTGGATGAATGAGAACCTTCCCAAGCATAGTTCTTAGTAAGGTGTTTAGAAACGCACAAATGTTACCTAAAGTACTCTTAAAAGGTATCTCCACTCCTAAAAACAACACAGCTTATATGGATTCCCACAAGTATGAGACACCTGTACCTGAAAAATGAAACAATTCTTTGCAGTCTTGTGGAAGTAATCGCTGCTCCTCTGTAACGATTGATCTGCAAGTTAAACTCCGCCCCATTCTCATGCCTGCGGGTTTCTTCATTCTCCGACGCACGTTCCCCATTTGCACATGCACAGATGCACAGGATCCATTGGGAAGCTCTGACCCAGCTTATAGCAGTTCCGATAGCTATGGCTATTGCGCCCTCTCGCACGCATATAACCCTTATTGGGTTAGGCCACTGCTACACACACACCTGGGTTCAAGTGGACGTGCCAGCACTCATGATGATGCACAATGACTGGCAGCCTGCCCAGCACAGGAAACCCCCCAGGAAATAGCACAACTTCCCCAGGGGGGGCAAGGTGCACTTTCCGATTTAAAAAAAAAAAGGGTTTTCCATCAGTGGAGATGCCCTTTAAAGGGTATCTCCACTCATATTAACAAATTTTTTACCTTCTCACTCGCTCCCTCTGCGCATAGTCTGACAGGTCCCAACGGACTATGTATTCTATGCGCATGCGCGATCCATGTGGAAAGAAGACAAATTGCTTTGGGACCTGTCCCACTACGTGCCGGGGGAGCGAGCGGGTAAGTTGTTTACCTTCTCTCCTGGCTCCTAACGGGAAGTTAGACACAGCTCCTTTAACTCACGCTCTTAAAATAAAGCTAAATGGCAAAAATTTGTTAATATGAGTGGAGATACCCTTTAAAGTAAGAAGAGCAGGTGTAGAAAAAAGAGAAAAATTGTGAGCTTTAGAACCATGTACAGCCCCGCTGCCATAGTGTGCCTGAAATTCTGATAAGTGGATCCGTTAAACGACAATGCCACTGTGAAAATTCACTTTTTAACCCTTTCACTGCCAGGAGATTTTCATATTTTTTATTTTTGCGTTAACTGCCAGAAGAATTTTCAGGATTTTGCCCTTAATCGCTTTAGACTAATTTTACAGTAGGAAACCTTGCAGTAAATCAGGAATATTATACATTGTTTTTTTCAGCACAAAGTGTACTTTAACATGGTAACAGAATTTTGTAACTTTTCTGGAAATTTTACTGGAATTATGGGTAAAATATGTAAAAAAAATGAAAAATTTGCAAATTTTCATGGATTTTTCCCATTTTTACTTATAGTTATCTTAAGGTTACACACAAAAATCTCACTGTTTCTAAAAGCTCTGATACTCCCGAGTACAACGATACCAGATATATGTAGGTAGCCCACTTTTCCTGTACAGGAAACCCCCCCCAAACTAAAACTGCACCTTCAAGAATATTACACCAAATTGAAATGTATAACCACTACTGACAGTTAACATAGAATATCTTCCAAATTAACTAAAATATCCCTACAAGTGAGACTTTTAGAAACTACACACCCGCAGGATTATACGAGTGAAGTAAGTTTCGTTCAAAACGCAGATACCTGGGCGCAGCTTTTTTTCCTCAACTGTAAAATCAGAGACAAAATCAAATGCGAATTTCAGTTAAACACTGTGGAAGATAGTTCAAATGCATCTCAAATATGAAAGCCTAACCCCTCCCGAATAAAACTGTATGCCACATTCATGGGTATACCCAGAGACATGGCTACCAACTAACCCAGAGCGTGACCAGTGCCGAATGTCAGTAGCAGCAAATTAGCCAGTTTTGTATTTGAACAGTCTGCAGTTTTTCCACAAAACACCCCCCTAACTCAAAAATACCCCCCACAAACTATATATTCCTGAAATCTTCACACCTTTCACACTTTTACCAGATTTACAAAAATAATTAACCTCAAACAACATTCAAAAAGGTAGAAATCATGCCAAAACCCCATGGAAAGTAAAAATATCAATCTCCCAAATGTCCTGAATCAAACGGTATGCCATATGTGTGGTTACACACGCAGATGTGAAAGCGAATAGCCACAAAGTGAGACAATGCACTATGGCTCAGAATAAGCTAAAATATTTAGCCATAGAGTTTCTACCAAAAGGAATCTATGATATTTGTCCAACACTCTTCATCTAGTATACCCAGTATGCAGATCTCTCCTCTGAATGGGATCGATACATCACTTATACTGCTGAGAAAGGTGATAACTTGCTGCCAAAACATTCTTATTCGGGGGCATGTCCATATGAGGTGCCAAAAATCTTGATAGCATTTTGGGCAGGTGTGCACTCTCAATGGGGAGCTTCGGTGAAGTCTTTTGGGGGAGAGGTAGGTCTGGTGCAGAATATTGAATTGGATCAATCGGTTGTTGGCGGCGGGAGATACTTTTGTATGTGAGTCAGCAAAATCGGTCCATGCATCTTCAGGTAAGTCCGGGAGGCATGCTTGCCATTTGGTCTGTAGTGTTCTGATTACTGCTGTTGATTGTCGTTCAATAAGCTTAGTGTAAAGTCGTGAAATAAGTCCTTGCATACCTTGTGTACGGAGGATACCGATTACGGGTGCTTTGTCAGCTCGATGGTTGGGTAGGTGTGGAATTCTGCTTTCAGACAGTGTCTCAGCTGTAAGTATTTGTAGTGGTAGTGATGTGGTAGTTTGTGTGTGGTTTGCAGAGTTGCGAACGGAATAACCTCATTATTTTCTATAATGTCTGCAAAAGTGAAGATTTGCTTGTCTCGCCATTCTTGGTTTGTCATGGCCATCAATTGTGTGAATGTCTTGTTGTGCCACAGCGGGATTTCGTGGGGGGGGAGTCCGTTTTATGCCACAATTAAGTTGGCAGCTCTCCAAGTTTTGGAGGCCACAGTGTGTATTACTGTACCTCGCCCCACAAGGTGTTTCGATGGGTTCTGAAGAAATGCCATTGGTGGACCAGTTGGTGTAACATTTTTTCGGGAGCCTGTTAAGGGGATTTTGGGGTCCACTCATGGTTGTAGATATTTAAGTTGACCGGCAACATAATAAAAATACAGATTGGGCAGTGCGAGGCCGCCGCAAGTTTTGGGACACTGCAAGTTCGCCAATTGGGTTCTGGCCCTCCCATTGCCCCATAGAAAGGTTGTTATCAAACTGTTTAGCTTCTGGAAGAAATATTGTGGGATCCACGTTAAGGCATGTTGGAGGGTGTATAGCAGTTTAGGCAATAGACTGATTTTGATGAGGTTGATTCTTCCAAGTAGGTTGAGTGGTAACTGTTTCCAGGCTATAATCTTATTTTGGGAATGTTCTAACAGGGGGTGAATATTTAATTTATAAAAAAGAGCTGGCGAAGAGGTGATATTGATTCCCAGGTATTTGAAGTAGTTTGCTTGTGAAATATTATATATATTGACTCAGGGAGTGCTTCCCAAAGCGAAGGCCGGCAACCAAACTCAGTCAGTACGTGTAGAACTAAAATTCAGATCTTTATTTCGATGAGTTAAAAACAGAACATGTGAGGTCCAAACAAACGTGCCATGAGGTACACACACAAAACTCCGCCCGACGCGTTTCGTGGAACTCCTTCCACTTCCTCAGGGGCTGAGAAGGGTGTGTACTACAAAGCTTTATATACACCAGGAGTTTAACCCCTTCTTCCATCTGATTTATAAAACACCCTTAAGAACATCCCAAACACTTAATATGCAGTGATACACATAAAACCAAACATGAATCATATTAAACACACACATATATATATATATATAAATATAGATATGTAAACCTCCTGTTTTTGCAATAGTGATATAGTGTAGTATAGGAACCTTCTAGTAAGTGAAAATAGTAACCACATAGTACAGAGTATGTCAGATCTAAGTCTAGTATGTAGTATGTAGTATGTAGTATGTAGAATCACCAGGAAAATGGCAATACTTGAGTGTCATGTTATATAATAACTATGGTGTTGAATAAATATATAGATTAACACAGATAAATAAATAACATTGAATAAATCTATAATTTTACACTGATAAGTACAGGTATTGTAGATAAATATAAGGTATTTAGTTGCAAAAGCAGCTCAGTTCAAACTCCCTATTAAGACCGTGGGGAACAATGGTACCTAGCGAGTAAGTCCAGAACGCTTCTTGTCTAAGCAGACTGCGTTCTCTGTCGCCCTTTCTAATGTTTCGAGGTGTATGGTCTATGATCTGAAAGGATGTCTTTAAATTGCCCCCATGACAATCCATAACGTGAGCAGATATTGCTGTGTCACAGCGTCCTTTTAGGGCTGCATTCACGTGTTCGGCTATTCTCTTGTAAGCTGGCCTGATCGTTTTGCCAACATATTGTTTGCCACAGACACAGGTCGCAAGATATATAATGTAGGATGATCTACAATTGAAGTGTCTTTTAATCGTAAATGTTCTCCGACCCCTGCTGTCTGTGAAGGTATTGGATGTGTAAATATATTTACACATATTACATCGTGCTAGGCCACATTTATAGCATCCTTTATAGTTAAGCCAGGTAGGGGTAGTTTTCTCAGTGGTGTCCTCCCTAAATAAACTTGGGGACACTAGGGAACCTATAGTGCGGCCCTTCTTATACACGATCCTTGGACTAGAAGGTAATATTTCTTTCAATAGAGGATCCATTCTTAAGATTGACCAATGTTTATTTTACTACTGTCCTTGTTAAAAGTAGTAACAAAGGTCGGGCTAGGGTCCTGTTGGAATTCTGTTTTTTTCTCCATGTAGGAGCTGTATTGAATTTTATTTTTGTGTTTGTTCCTATTGGTCCTCATGAGTAGGGATTTTCTATCACAACCCACTGCTCGTTCATATGCCGCCTTGATATTCACTGTGGAATATCCTCTTTCCAGGAGTCTATCTCATAGTTCCATGGATTTCTCTTGGAACCTATCCCAATTGGAACAGATGCGCCTTATACGTAAAAACTGTCCAAATGGTATACCCCGAATGGTCGGGGCAGAGTGGCAACTGTCTGCTCGTAGCAAAGTATTTCTAGTTATGGGTTTACGATATAGATCTGTTGTTACTTTTCCATTACATATACTGAACTCTATATCCAAGAATTCCATGGTGTTTTCATTTGTATTTGATGTAAAGGTGATTCCCCAACCTGTGTTGTTACAATAATTCATAAAGCCATCGAACAGGGTGGGGTCACCGCAGTCCTGCCATATCAGTATCAGATCATCAATATACCTATAAATGACCTTAATATTACTCCTGTATGGATTAGATGAGTTAAATATAAAGTGGTGTTCCCAAAACCCCATAAACAAGTTCGCATAAGAGGGCGAGAATTTCCCCCCCATGGATGCCCCTTTCAACTGCAAATAATAATCATTGTTAAACATAAAGTAATTAGTATACAACAAAAATTCCAGGGCTTTCATAATAAACTTTTTCCTATGTTCAGAGTGTTTATTGTACTTATTATTGTACAGTATTCTACAGACTGTAGGCCAATGTCGTGGGGAATGGACGAGTACAAGGATGAGACATCCATGGTCACCCACTTAAAGTTGGGTTTCCATTCAAAATTGGACAAAGCATTGATGGCATGTGTGGTGTCTTGGAGGTAAGTGGGTAAATTAGCCACCATAGGTAACAACATAGCGTCTACATATTGAGATAGGTGTTCATTTAGGGAACCTATGCCCGACACTATGGGCCGTCCCCTCACTTCCTCCAAAGATTTGTGTACCTTGGGGAGTATATGAAATATGGGGGTAACGGGTCTTTTATTGAATAAAAATTCGTATTCAGTGTTGTCTATAACCCCTTCGGATAGACCAAAATCCAAAAGGTCTTAAAAAATACCCTACATTTAACACGATTTCTAAAGAGTTTATGATGGCTTGGAATATGGTCCTATCTGATTGTTCGTTCAAATTAATGGATTTAATTATTACTCATTATAGAGAGCAACATATCAAAATAGTTAAAGATATTCATTGTATGAATGAAAACATTTTGGAGAGAGACCGTAAAAATGGTGAAGATTTGATCCAGTCAATTAAACAAAAGTTATCTAAAATGGAGTATGATATAAAGAAATTAAAGCATGATAAATTCCTTCGGGATAAAATTGATTATGATTTGGAGAAGGTATATGTGTGGAACAACGACAATACGGGTCGATCCCGCAGTAAGGATAATCCAAGGTCCTTCAGAAGACAAGGATCCACAGATCATAGACCATACACCTCGAAACATTAGAAAGGGCGACAGAGAACGCAGTCTGCTTAGACAAGAAGCGTTCTGGACTTACTCGCTAGGTACCATTGTTCCCCACGGTCTTAATAGGGAGTTTGAACTGAGCTGCTTTTGCAACTAAATACCTTATATTTATCTACAATACCTGCACTTATCAGTGTAAAATTATAGATTTATTCAATGTTATTTATTTATCTGTGTTAATCTATATATTTATTCAACACCATAGTTATTATATAACATGACACTCAAGTATTGCCATTTTCCTGGTGATTCTACATACTACATACTACATACTACATACTAGACTTAGATCTGACATACTCTGTACTATGTGGTTACTATTTTCACTTACTAGAAGGTTCCTATACTACACTATATCACTATTGCAAAAACAGGAGGTTTACATATCTATATTTATATATATATATGTGTGTGTTTAATATGATTCATGTTTGGTTTTATGTGTATCACTGCATATTAAGTGTTTGGGATGTTCTTAAGGGTGTTTTATAAATCAGATGGAAGAAGGGGTTAAACTCCTGGTGTATATAAAGCTTTGTAGTACACACCCTTCTCAGCCCCTGAGGAAGTGGAAGGAGTTCCACGAAACGCGTCGGGCGGAGTTTTGTGTGTGGACCTCATGGCACGTTTGTTTGGACCTCACATTTTGGACTTCATGGCACGTTTGTTTGGACCTCACATGTTCTGTTTTTAACTCATCGAAATAAAGATTTGAATTTTAGTTCTACACGTACTGACTGAGTTTGGTTGCCGGCCTTCGCTTTGGGAAGCACTCCCTGAGTCTATATATATATCTTCACGCCTACTGGGAGACAGGTGTAATTAGGAGGCGATCATAGCACCGGACTCATAGGTGGTAGTAGACGCTCCCAACACGAGCAGGTACGTGAATTATCATTAATGCTTGTGGAATAGGGTAAGGCAAAGTAGTGAAGTCCACCATAGGGTTATCCATTGGGTATATGACTGACTTGTTCCAATTTATTTTATCAGTGAGGTAAGTGGTTTGCCCGAGTTGTCGAGGTATAGAATGACATCGTCAGCGTTTCAGTGATGTCACCTAGGACAAAACCTTTAATTGAGGCATCTGATCTGATTTTAAGTGCTAGGGCCTCAATTGCCAAGGCGAAGAGAAGCGGCCAGAAGAGGCAGCCCTGCCTGGTGCCACGGAATAAAGAACATTTTTGTGACGTGGCTCCATTGATTCCTATGGTTGCTTGAGGGTTTTTGTACATGATTTGAAGCCACGATATAAATTTATCTCCAAACCCGTATCTATGGAGACAGGTCCATAAGAAATCCCATTCTAGTGTATCGAAAGCTTTTTGCATGTCTAGGGAAATCATCACACGCTGTCAAGTATTGTCATGGTTGGTCTGTGACTGTATCAACGTGTGTCTCAAATTTATAGAATTTGACTTGCCAGGAAGGAAGCCTGATTGATCTGCGTGAATTAGCGTTAGCATAACTTTCTGTAACCTATTAGCCAGTATTTTTGCAAGAATTTTATAGTCACTGTTCAGTAGGGATATAGGTCTGTAGGAATTGAGATCCCATGGTTCTTTCCCAGATTTGAGAAGCAGTATTATGGTTGCCTCGTAGAAAGATGGTGATAAGCATGACCGGCTATGTGCAGTTTGAAGAGTGGCAAGTAGTTGGGGGGCTAGTTCCATTTCGTATTTTTTGTATACCTCAATCAGCAGTCCGTCTGGTCCGGGTGCTTTGTTAATATGTAAGTTTGCGATAGCAGTTGGTATTTCGGTTATTGTTATATCAGATTCTAGTGAGTCAAGTTGTGCTGGGGATAGGGTGGGAAAATCAACATCTGCAAGATAATCGAATATATCCGCCCGGCTTGAGTCGGATCGTGACTTATATAAATCGGAGTAGTATGTAGTGAAGGCTTGTAGTATATCTGGTGTTGATGTTACTCTTGTATTTGGAGTATACATATGTTGGTGGTCTGGGCTTGTGCTAAGTAAGTTAAGAGTTTGGTTGATTGATTGCCTGTTTCAAAGAAGGTTGAGTTTTGGAAAAAGATTTTTCTTCGGTGAATAGTTGAAATCGTCTCTGGGCAGCTAGAAATTCTGTGTATGTCTCATTTGATCCACTGTATATTGTTGTTCTATTATGAGTAGTTGCGTGTTCAGTATTTTCTAAGTCTTCTTCTTGCCTTGTGGATCTTTTGATATTGGTGATGGTAGAGTGAAAGCAGCCTCTCATATATGCCTTAAAGCTGTCCCAGTAGGTAGTAGTGGGTGGATCAGAGTAATTTAATTCGAAATATTCTGTAAATTTCCTTGAGAGTGTGTCGGGTTCTGGGAAAGTCGTCAGCCAGAAGGGATTTAACTTCCAGGGTTTGTGGAGCGTTTAACTGTCTTGGGCCAGTTGCATTGTTATAGGGGAATGGTCCAAAATCCCTCTCGGCAGGTGAGTTATGGAACTGATATGGGTGGCAGCAAGAGCGTTCACAAATATGTAATCGATCCTGGACAGAGTATGGTGCGTAGCTGAGTGACAGGTGAATTCACGTTTGTATGGGTTACGCTCTCGCCAGATGTTGATCCAGCCTATCTCAGACATAAGATTTTGTAGGGGGGTGGGGGGCCATTGTATCGTTGTGGAGAGAGCTACAGACTTAGTCTATCCAGTGGTAAGTCCATTAGAAGATTGAAGTCGCCCATAGAGATTATTCGGGAGTATGGGTAGGCAGAGGCAAAATCAATCAGTTTTTGTAGCGTAGCCAGTCCTGCAGAGGGGGGGTTATATATAAAGCGAGTATTACATATTGAGTTTGGTTTAGATCCAGTGCTGAACAGATATATCTACCTTGATGGTCTATGAGTGTTTTGTTGATATGATATCTGACTGTGTTTTTGATAAGCAATGAGACACCCCGTGAGTACGAAGTATGACACTGTGCGCTGCCCACCCTATCCATCCCCTTCGTATACATCCGGTGGGTCTCCTTCATCAGGTGGGTCTCCTGTAGACAGACAACATCCGGTGCTTGTTGTAGTAGTGTGAACACTGCCGTTCTTTTTAGTTTATCATTGAGCCCTCTCACATTCCAAGTTAGAAACGTTGCCATTTATGTTTTCTATAGATCGGTCTGTTTCCCAGTGCGGCGGCACCCAGGGGAGAGACAAGGGTAGAGGGTGAGGCCAGGTAGAGATACGTTATCAAGGAAACATTTCAATCTTGACATCGGTGTACAGTGAACATTACATACATTTTCTATAAATAACAAGAGCAGACATTTGAAAAAAACATAAAACGTTTGGTTGCTTGTTCTTCGGTTCTGTGTTAGTGTGTTGTAATGTGCGAGTACAAGGGGCCGTACCGTTAATATTACAGTACATTGGGACTGTGGGTCCCTGGCTCACTAGTCGGTAGAGTGCCGTTACCTAATGTAGGTTGTGATGGGCGATGACATGAAGGGCACTTCATACTTGTGTATTGGTGTTGATTGATTGTGTGTTTGAGGGGGGGGGGGGGTTGGCGGGGACAGACCGTTAAATAAATATGACATGTAGAACAAAATATGTAATTCATATTCCATTGTGTTGGTTTGTGTTGAGATTAGTAGTTGTGCTGGTCGTGTATATGTTGAGGTGTAGTTGTGCTGCGGTTTGTATAGGGTTGTCGTTTCTGGTGTGTGACTTGGTTTATCCTCTCTGTGGGTGTACATTGTTCTGGGTTCGCTGTCCCTGCTGGATCAGACCATTTAGGCTCACAGTAAGTCAGTGGCGAGTGTCAGGGGCACTAACCCCATTCACTCCCCAGTGTTATCATCTCCTGACGGGGTTTAGCGAGTGTGTCATGTTGGAGAGAATATTATTGGCGGGTTATGTAGTGGTGCAAGCGCTGGGATATAGATGTGTGTTACATGGGCTATTGTGAAACTCCGATAATTATCTCAGTCCTTTATCTTAATTGGAACATATTGGCCAGCACAGCACCTGTATTCAATGTGACAAACAGTTTTCCTCCCATTGGCAGACTTATTACCCGGTGAGGTAGTGCCACCCCAGACACACTAAGAACAGTAAATTGGTTTTGAGAGCATGCAGTGTGCATGTTCCAGTCAGGGAGTGGGGAAAGAGTAAAGAGGGTAGAGGGTGGAGGGGGTCAGGCCCCATGGAGAGAGAGTGTGGACATTGGTAGTGTAAATAGTCATTTAAAGCAGATTTTGTACATATTATCTTAAATAAACCAATATAGATAACTAAGTGTTCGATTTGATTCCTACACATATATATATATAGACATAGCATCTTATGTATGAAAAGAACATCCATACTAAAACATATACATATCCCCATTTAATACAGCCGTCTGTACATACTTCATTCAGGGTCTTGGAAGATCCCTATGAGGGGGACCATCAGTATCATGGGCATTTGTATAACGGCTCCATATTTGACTAGTTACATTGGTCCAGGGCCTTGTTTCAGCAAGGTGCAGGCCCCCAACGTACTGCCGGTTTGCAGGGCCTGATGTAGTTGGTATGGCATTGTTGTTGTAGGGGACAACATATGGGTCAGGGGTGTTGAGCAGCATTTCGGGATCAAGAGTCCCCACATGTAAGCATGTGCATGGTTAGTCTGGGCTGATGGGTAATAGGAGGGGGGGAGTGGGGAGGGGGATGCCATGTAGCGGTACTTACATAGAGCTGGATATATATTTTGTATAGGTGTAGGAACGTCTCACCGGGGTATCAGGAGCCGTCGTTAGTGCAAATAGAGTGGAATGTTGCGGGCCACCCTCGGTCATTCATGGCTGGCGAGGTCTGAGGTCTTTAGATATGCATTGCCTTGCTTCAGAGGGCTTGTTGGGTGCGGATTCAAGTCATTGCAGCTTCCGGGGCATAGAAAAGGCGGGTAGTGGTGCCGTCGATAATCCTAAGTTTAATCGGATACTTGAGGCCCTTGAGTTGGAGCTGTTTCTTCACCTCCATGAATGACGCTCGGCGCTTCTGTAAATCCACGGAGAAATCTGCAAATATGTGAATGGATGTATTTTTGAATTTGAGTTCTCCTTTAAGGCGCAACAGGCGTAGTATGGAGTCCCGATCCTTGGAATTTAATAGGCGGGCAATAAGAGGTCGCGGCCTGGAGCCCGGTGGTGGCGTGGTTGCCGGCACTCTGTAGGCCCTCTCAACAGCAAAGGTGGGTGCATCCTCTAGGTCCGGGAATTGGGAGCGTAGCCATCCCTCTATGAAAGCCTCAGGTGTGCGGCCCTCTGCGCCCTCTGGTATACCCAGGAAATGCAGGTTTTGGTGTCTGAGGCGATTTTCCAGGTCATGTCCTGGCGGAGGAGGCCCGTGTCGATTTTGACCTCTTCTATAGCGATTGCCAGCGAGGTCCTGCTCTCCTGGATTGCTGTGAGGAGCTGGATATGCATTTGTGCTGGGGTAAGTTCGTTGGGTGTATCAGCAGGTTCCGGGATAGATAATGTGTCACCCGCTGTAGATGGGCCCTGAGCTGGTGGATCCAAGGCGGCAGCGCCATCTTGGGAAGCATGTCGTGCGAATATAGAAAGCCCGCCTGCCGCTTCTTTGCGTTCGGGTGCCGTTGCATCGCCCCTTCCTTTTGGTTTTGTCATCCTGATGAACAGTTTTGATGGGCTGTATGGTAACAGATATCAGTTAATAAACAGCAGGTTTATGTGCGGCCTGGGAGCTCCTCTCACACACGTCCACTCACGAAGCAAGCTTAGCTCCGCTTTCTTCTTTGGGACTGACAAAAAAGATCGCTAGGTCTCGTCTGGCCCCTATTCATCTTGCAATAATATGTTGGTTGCAAAGAAGAACGGGAAAGGCGGTTCCAGAAATATTGGTGAATGTTGCGGATTGGTCAGTAGGTAAATACTAATAAAGTACTATAAAGTACTTTATTAGTACTATAATAAATCTGTATAAACTATAGAAGATACAGATATCATAGAGTATAGTAGCAATAATGGTATAAAAGATTCATGTGCACTTTGGTTAAACGAGGATATGGTACAGAAAGAACTAAATAAGGTTAATATTAATAAATCTCCTGGACCGGATACAATACATCCTCGGGTACTAAGTACCAAAGGATGTATTTTATCCGGTCCAGGAGATAATTTCTATAGAAAAACACTTCTCCATCTTTCTACTGCAGAAGTAGTCACACCCTATTTAGTGTAGAACAAGGGAATAAAACATTTTTGATAGGGGGCAACGTATGTTTCTCTGTCTTAAAATACTTACATAGATCAATAGGCTACAGAACTGAGAAAAACTTTATAAACCAAGAGCAATGCTTTATAACTTTATATACTATATTCAAACAAGGTAACCACCACATGTATCTGTTGTATTCAATTAGATCAACTGGACTTGAAATGTAGTTCTTGAAGACGTTTCGCTAGTCATCCGACTGGATCTCTCAATTCAGAATGACTTGTACAAGAATCTGTGGCAATTATGTACCCTGGAAAATCCCAATTAGCATATCACAGCCAGGTGTTAAGGGTGTGATTAGATAGTGGCTAAGAGGTGTTATAGGAACGCCCAGAGTAAGGTGTTAAAACAGCATTGTACATGGCAGACAGTTGGTGTCGAACCCCCCCACCTCTATTTAGGCTTCTTGGTTTCTTTATTTTCACATAAATGGCCTCCTTAACACCTCTCTTGAACCAGTCACGTTCCTTTGCCAATATGTTAACATTACAATCTTCAAAGGTATGTCCTTTATCCTTAAGATGCAGGTACACGGCTGAGTCCTGACCCGAGGAATTGGCTCTTCTGTGCTGGGCCAAACGTTGATGCAGTTGCAGTTTGGTCTCCCCCACATACAAATCAGAGTGCTAAAACTCCTTCATCTAACCTGACTACACAGGAAAGAAGAGCCTTAACATCCCTCAAGAAAGATTCCAGTATCACCATTCTACCGGCAGATAAAGGAAGATGCACAGTGGTACTCAACACCTCAGACTACCATGATAAGGTGACCATGCTCCTGGCCGATAACAACACATATGAGGCTTTAACAAGGGATCCCACCAGCCGTTACAAGAAAAGCGTCATAGACTTACTACAACAGCTTCAAAAGGATAAAGCCATTGACCAAGCAATGTATCATCGCCTCTACCCTGGTGAGGCACATCCATGCATATATGGACTCCCAAAGATACATAAGGAAGGGGCCCCACTAAGACCTATAGTCAGCAGCATCAACTCTGTAACATACAAGGTGGCAAAATATCTAGCTAACATCTTAGGACCTTTGGTGGGAAGTTCTAAGCATCACAACCAGTACTCTCAGGATTTCACCAACAAGATTGAAGATATAGTACTCGGTGTAGAAGAAACTATGGTGTCCTATGATGTGACATCTCTCTTCACTTGTATACCCACCAAGGAGGCTGTTGTCATGGTGAGAAAACGGCTAGGCCAAGACAGCACTCTTACCAGCAGAACTGATCTCAACCCAGAACAGGTGTGTTCCTTGTTGGACTTGTGCCTGAATACCACCTATTTCAAATACAGGGATAAGTTCTATAAGCAAAAACATGGATGTGCTATGGGATCTCCAGTTTCACCCATAGTGGCCAACCTTTACATGGAGGAGGTAGAAAAACATGCGCTTAATACCTTTAAGGGCATAGCACCCAGCCACTGGTTCAGATATGTGGATGACACCTGGGTTAAAATCCACCAGAAGGAAGTACAAGCTTTCACAGAACACATTAATGCGGTAGACCAAAACATTAAATTCACAAGGGAAGAGGTACAAAACAACAAACTGGCTTTCTTGGACTGCTTGGTAGAAGTTAAGGAAAATGGTAAACTGGAAGTAGAGGTTTACAGAAAACCAACACACACAGATCAGTATTTGATGTTTGACTCCCACCACCCTTTAGATCACAAGCTGGGTGTCATCAGAACCCTGCAACAAAGAGCCGAGAACATCCCCACGAGCACAGAGGCGAAGGCTAAAGAAATGAAACATCTCAGAGGAGCCCTTAAAACTTGTGGATATCCAGACTGGGCCTTTGTCAAAAGAAGTAGAAGGAAAGAAAAGAACACGAATACCAACAGTGAAGGGGAAAAGCAAGACAGGAGGAAGAACATGGTCATCCCATATGTAGCAGGGGTCTCCGAGAAATTAAGAAGAATTTTCAAAAAACATCGTATCCCTGTCTGCTTTAAACCGAACAACACACTGAGGCAGCAATTGGTACATCCGAAAGACCCAATACCAAAACACAAGAAAAGCGACATCATATATGCAGTGCAGTGCAGTGAAGAATGCTCTGATTTGTATGTGGGGGAGACCAAACAGCAACTGCATCAACGTATGGCCCAGCACAGAAGAGCCAATTCCTCGGGTCAGGACTCAGCCGTGTATCTGCATCTTAAGGATAAAGGACATACCTTTGAAGATTGTAATGTTAACATACTGGCGAAGGAACGTGACTGGTTCAAGAGAGGTGTTAAGGAGGCCATTTATGTGAAAATAAAGAAACCAAGCCTAAATAGAGGTGGGGGGGTTCGACACCAACTGTCTGCCATGTACAATGCTGTTTTAACACCTTACTCTGGGCGTTCCTATAACACTTCTTAGCCACTATCCAATCACACCCTTAACACCTGGCTGTGATATGCTAATTGGGATTTTCCAGGGTACATAATTGCCACAGATTCTTGTACAAGTCATTCTGAATTGAGAAAGCCAGTCGGATGACTAGCGAAACGTCTTCAAGAACTACATTTCAAGTCCAGTTGATCTAATTGAATACAACAGATAAGTCCAGTTGATCTAATTGAATACAACAGATATACCATGACCTGGATGAATGAATATTACAGATATACCATGACCTGGATGGATGAATATTACAGATATACCATGACCTGGATGGATGAATATTACAGATATACCATGGCCTGGATGGATGAATATTACAGATATACCATGACCTTGATGAATACTATTACAGATACATAACCCTGGATGAATGAATATTACAGTATACCATGACCTGGATGGATGAATATTACAGATATACCATGACCTGGATGATGAATATCCAGATATACCATGACCTGATGGATGAATATTACAGATATACCATGACCTGGATGGATGAATATTACAGATATACCATGACCTGGATGGATGAATATTACGATATACCATGCCCTGAGGGATGAATATTACAGATATACCATGACCTGGATGGATGAATATTACAGTATACCGTGACCTGGATGATGAATATTACAGATATACCGTGACCTGGATGGTTATATTACAGATATACCGTGACCTTGATAATAATATTACAGATAACCGTGACCTGGATGGATGAATATTACAGATATACCGTGACCTGGATGGATAAATATTACAGATATCCCGTGACCTGATGGATGACTATTACAGATTACCGTGATCAGGATGGATGGATATTACAGATATACCATGACCTGGTATGATGAATATTACAGATATACCATGACCTGGATAGATGAATATTACAGATTACCATGACCTGGATGGATGAATATTACAGATATACCATAATCTGGATGAATAATATTACAGATATACCATGACCTGGATGGATGAATATTACAGATATACCATGACCTGGATGATGAATATTTCAGATATACCATAACCTGGATGAAGAATATTACAGATATATTCAGAACATAACCTGGATGAATGAATATTACAGATATACCGGACCTGGATGATGAATATACAGATATACCATGACCGGATGAATGAATAACAGATATACCGTGACCTGGATGAATGAATATTACAGATATACCATGACCTGGATGAAGAATATTACAGATATACCATACCTGGATGGATGAATATTAACAGATATACCATGACCTGGATAAATGAATATTACAGATATACCGTGACCTGGATGATGAATATTACAGATTAACCATGGCCTGGATGGATGAATATTACAGATATACCATGACCTTGATGAATACTATTACAGATATACCATGACCTGAGATGAATGAATATTCAGATATACCATGACCTGGATGGATGAAATTACAGATATACCATGACCTGGATGGATGAATATTACAGATATACCAGACCTGGATGGATGATATTCAGATACCTGACCTGGATGGATGAATATTACAGATATACCATGACCTGGATGGATGTAATTTACAGATATACCGTGACCTGGATGGATGAATTTACAGATATCCGTGACCTGGATGGATGACTTTACAGATTACCGTTATCAGATGGATGGATATTACAGATATACCATGACCTGGATAGATGAATATTACAGATATACCATACCTGGATAGATGATATTCAGATATACATGACCTGGATGAATATTACAGATATACCATAACTGGATGAATGAATATTACAGATATACCATGACCTGGAGTGATGAATATTAACATATACCGTGACCTGGATGGATGAATATTACAGATATACCATAACCTGGATGAATGAATATTACAGATATACCATAACCTGGATGGATGAATATTACAGATATACAGTGACCAGGATGGATGAATATTACAGATATACCTTGACCTGATGAATGAATATTACAGATATACCGTGACCTGGATGATGAATATTACAGATATACCATGACCTGGTGATGAATATTACAATATACCATGACCTGGATGATGAATATTACAGATACACCATGACCTGGATAAATACATTTTACGAATATACAGATATACCATGACCTGGATGGATAATATACAGATATCATACCTGATGAAACTATACGATATACCTGACCTGGATGAATATATTACAGATATACCGTGACCTGATGAATAATATTACAGATATACCGTGACCTGGATGGATGAATATTACGATACACCGTACCTGGATGGATGAATATTACAGTACACCGTGACCTGGATGGATGAATATTCAGATACACCGTGACCTGGATGGATGAATATTACAGATATCCGTGACCTGGATGATGAATATACAGATACCGTGACCTGGATGGATAATATTACAGATACACCGTGACCTGGATGGATGAATATTACATATACACCGTGACCTGGATGAAGAATATTACAGATATACCGTGACCTGGATGAATGAATTTACAGATATCCGTGACCTGATGGATGATATTACAGATATAGACCTGGATGATGAATATAGATATACCGTGACCTGGATGTGAATATTACAGATATACCGTGACCTGGATGGATGAATATTACAGATACACCGTGACCTGTGATGAATGATATTACAGATATACCATGACCTGGATGATGAATATTACAGAATAACCATGACCTGGATGATGAATATTACAATACACCGTGACCTGGATGATGAATATTACAGATACACCGTGACCTGGATGGATGAATATTACAGATACACCGTGACCTGGATGGAGGAATATTACAGATATATACGACCTGATGGATGAATATTACAGATATCACGTGACCTGGATGAATGAATATTACAGATATACCGTGACCTGGATGGATGAATATTACAGATATACCGTGACCTGGATGAATGAATTATTACAGATATACCGTGACCTGATGATAAATTACATATTACCGTGACCTGGATGGATGAATATTACAGACTACCGTGACCTGGATTGATATATACAGATATACCATGACCTGGATGAATGATATTACAGATATACCGTGACCTGGATGGATGAATATTACAGATATACGTGACCTGGATGAATGAATATTACAGATATACCATGACCTGGATGAATGAATATTACAGATATACCCGTGACCTGGATGAATGAATATTACAGATATACCGTGACCTGGATGATGAATATTACAGAATACCGTGACCTGGATGAATGAATATTACAGATATACCATGACCTGGATGGATGAATATTAACAGATATACCATGACCTGGATGAATGAATATTACAGATATACTATAACCTGGTGAATGATATTACAGATATACCATGACCTGGATGATGAATATTACAGATAATACCGTGACCTGTAAGATATTTACAGATATACCGTACCTGGATGGATGAATATTACAATATACTGACCTGGATGGATGAATTATTACAGATATACCGTGACCTGAGAATGAATTTACAGATATACCGTGACCTGGATGATGAATATTACAGATATACCGTGACCTGGATGATGAATATACAGATATACCGTGACCTGGATAATGAATATTACAGATATACCGTGACCTACCTGGATGGATTGAATATTACAGATTACCGTGACCTGGATGAATGAATATTACAGATTACCGTGACCTGGATGAATGAATATTACAGATATACCGTGACCTGATGATGAATTTACAGATTACCGTGACTGGATGGATGATATTACAGATATACCGTGACCTGGATGGATGAATATTACAGATATACCGTGACCATGGATGGATGAATATTACAGTATACCGTGACCTGGATGAATGAATATTAACAATATAACGTGACCTGGATGGATGAATATTACAGATATACCTGACCTGGATGGATGAATATACAGATATACCGTACCTGGATGAATGAATATTACAGATATACTGTGACCTGGAATGGATGAATATTACAGATATACCATGACCTGGATGAATGAATATTACAGATATACCGTGACCTGGATGAATGAGAACCTTCACAAGCATTAATAGAAACCAAACTGCACTGGGAATATATGGATCTAATGACTGGTCCTCACTGCCGCATGCTCCTCCAATTGATCAGTTCCAGGAACTCATAATCCCAAAACTACAGGTAGAACACAATTATAAATAACAATATAGATACATACACATTATATAGAGTCTGCTATGTGCTGAGAGCAGGGCTGAGAGGGTTAATATCTGTAGAAACCAGAACTTTCACTTTCATTTCTCCTTCCTGCTTCCAGCGATGGCGTCTGCTGATCTGAGAGACGAGCTGAGTTGCTCATCTCTGCTGAACATTTATACAGATCCTGTGACCCTGCCATGGGGACATAACTACTGTCAGGGCTTCATTGGGAATGTGCTGGGTACCCAGGAGGATCTGGGGTTTATTCCTGCCCTAATGTAGAGCAGAGTTTCAGGACCGTCCTGCCCTGCAGAGGAACAGGAAGCTGGGGAACATAGCACAGCGATTCCTTTCTACACAGCCGGAGACACTGGGAGACACTGGGATCTGCTGTACTTACTGTGAGATCCTGTGCTGCTGTTATATCCTGTCTGCGCTGTGAGGCCTCTCTGTTGTAAGAAACACCTGGGGATGCACAGCAAGGCACAGGGACATGTCTTAGTACAACCCACAATGCAATGGGACCACTGGAAATGCTCCATCCACTGATGAACTCCTGAAATATTACTGCTGGGATGATAGTGTCTGTGTCTGTGCGTCCTGCTGTCTGGCTGGAGATCACAGGGACACAAGGTGGAGCTGCTGGTGAGGCCTCTGAGAAGAAGAAAGAGAAAACTGAGAAATGTTCTGGATAAACTGACCTCAGAAGAGAGAGAGAGACTGAGAAAAGAGTCCAGAGCCTCCAGGAGAACAGGAGAGAAGCACAAGAAAGAGAGCTGGTGAACACAGAGACAGTCACTGCCCTGTTTAGGGACATCAGGGAACAGGCTGGAAGCCCTAGAGGAGAGAGTCCTGAGTGAGATCTCCAGGCAGGAGGATGAGTTTTACTCACACCCACTGATCTAATCCAACAGCTGGAAATAAAGAATAATGAGCTGTCCAGGAAGATCCATCACATTGAGGAGCTGTGCAGTATGGCAGATCCATTAACTGTCTTACAGGACCAGGAATCAGATGAGCGCTGCCATATGTGGTGCTGAGGATGGAGATAATGAGGACAGAGAGAGAGATGATATGAAGGTCCCTAGTATATGGGATGTGGATCTGATCTCAGAGACATTACTGACTGGATTAGCTGGGATTGTGACTGGGGTAAAGGGAAAGATCTATGGACAGGAGGTTACAGACATGTTACTGGACATAAACACAGCTGGTAACAATGTATCTATATCAGGGGACAGGAAAACTGTAACATTGTCACATACACACCAACATTACACATCAGCCCCTGGGAGATTTCAGTATCATCAGGTTTTAACCACCAGGAGTTTCCCCTCAGGGCGACATCACTGGGATGTGGAGGGAAGTGAATCAGGGACCTGGGGGGTGGGGGTTTCCTATCCCAGTATAGAGAGGGGAGGGGTTCAGTCCTGTATTGGGAGTAATAACAAGTCCTGGTGTTTGTACAGATGGGATAATAATAATATCTATACAGTGAGACATGACAGTAATGATAATAAATTACCCCACGTCCCTTCCTGTAATAGAATCCGAATCTCCCTGGACTATGAGGCCAGACGTCTGTCCTTTTATGAGCTCAGTGATCCAATCAGACACTTACACACCTTCACCGCCCCCTTCACTGAGCCCCTCCATGGGGCATTTAGGGTAGGATGTGATGGTGTCTGGGTGAGAATTGTTGGTTAGATTAGTTATTGTCCAACACACTAATAAGAAGATTGTAGGTGGAATCATAGAATCATGGGGGGGTATATATATGTGTGTGTGTGTGTGTGTGTTTGTATGACCACCTACACCTATTTGATAAAGGACTCTGTGTTAGTCTGAAACATGTTCCAATAAACAGCACTTGTATTGCAGTGAATCTGGGTGGTCCCCTTCTTTACAATACTTCTATGGAATTGTCTCAGTCACTGCTGGGTACAGAGCAGTTAGAAGGTGAAGACCCCCAGAATATACCTGGTACATCAGATGGCACTATTGTGTATATACTGAGAATCGTTAGTTAGATGTCTGGTTTGCTGGGACATGGAAATAATTTCCATTTTATAACATAGGATCTATCATAGTGTGTTGAATCCAGTATAAAGGGTTAATCAGTATTGTAAAGAGTTAACCAAAGCTTGTTATGTATGCACAACTGTCTTGCTCACTCACAAAGTAGTAGAAGTTATTTTGGAAAATGAAGATCATCAGAAACATAAGTTGTGACCATTCATGAAACTTTTAGATTGTAACTTAAGCCTCCAGATATGTATAAAACTTGTCAGGATTCACACACTGTTAGCAGGAGTTGGAGGTTGACATTAGTAGGAGGAGGAGGTAAGCAGACATACACATGCACTTTACACTACACACACTCTCTCTATACACACACACACCATAATATAGTGGATAATGTACCCCCTACTGTAAATTATAAGGATATTAGAATTCACCGAGGAGTTCTGTGACCATATAAAAGCACGAGGCCGGAGGCCGAGTGCCTTTTATACAGGCCACGGAACTCCGAGGTGCCTTCTAATATCCCTATGAATTTACAGTAGGGGGTACATTATCCAATATAACACACCCACACACACACCTGACACACACACACACCTGACACACACACACACACACACACACACACACCTGACACACACACACACACACCTGACACACACACACACACACACCACTCTTTCTTTCCTCTCCTGCCCCGTAGTTTTCTGCATATGGTCAGCTGACCCCTGCTCCTCCTGGCAGTCCCACCCACCTGCTGCTTTCAGTGCTCCGGCCGGAGTCTAACAGCTTAGACCGCACCCCTTCTGCTTCCTCCTGGATTATCTCACATAACACCGGCTTCTCATACTTGCTTCCGGCGTATACGGCTCTTCATTTGATCAAAGGTACTTTTCCCAGGTACTTCCGTGTTATTATCGGCGCGCTACTGCGTAGTAGCACGACGATTATAGGGATATTTTTTACAGTTTATGCCCATAGGGATCAATGGAAGGGGTGGGTTATAGACTAATTATGCTTAAAGTATATAGTTATAATTTGTAGGCTGTCTCTAATATACTTGACTGGCTTTTTACTTTGCATAATTTGTAACTACTCCGTACAATAAATCCTTATTGATATATCACCTTGGTGAGTGTTATTATTAACCATAAGATAACTTACACGGAACTAAAGAAGTAAAATACACATATGTTTATATTAGAGATCTGTAGAGCTTCTCTGTATTTGTACATCAGATCAGTCCATTAATGTATGAGTTTTACATAGTGAGTTACAATATTATGCCTGTCGGGGAGATTCAATTAAAGTTCTTATTGTTAAAAATGGAACTAATTTTGCCCCAACCAATCCGATGTTAGCTTTCAAATGTTAAATAAGATCTGATTTAATATTCCTGTATATCCGTAAACCTCCCTCTCCAATTAAAAGTACCCAGGGTAAGGACCTAGACCTGAGAAATGAATGGTCACATCTGTCCTGTTGGCTGTCCCTGACCGGTCACTGTTACTACACCTGAATGTAGTTAGTTCATTTTAACCTTCTAATTGATTCATTAAAATGAATGTATGTAAAACATTAAACATCTACTGGTCCTTTCCTTAAAATGAATTGTATGTATCTTTATTTTATCAACAACTACTACTGAGTATATACAGTATTAACAGGGTCATTCAATAAAAGTTTGTTTTTCCAAATGTTTTTATTTAGAAAGTTGACATAGGTAACGATAGAATCATTTCCATATAGATATAGTAAATATAAATAAAACTTTAACGTCTTAAACCTTCCAAAACATTTTCTCTTTTTCTTTCTTACTAATTATATTGCAATCAGGTGTTCCGTATCTCGGACGCCTTTTAGATATTGTAACAAATTGTCATCGCGTAGAAATCGTTATTAAACAGCCGAAAATACAGTTAAAACAAATCGAGAACAAAAACATTTAAAAAACGATATGATCTCTACTCCAAGAGATCTTTGGTCTCCCCCCGACTCCGACATCGCATATATCCAAGGACTCCGGGTTTTATCATAATAAGTGCCCCATAGTCTATTAACCACCAGTTCATTCTCACATAGCCACCATATTATTGTTAGTAATTGGCGTCTAGAAGGGGCCGTCTGTTTCCAGGACGCCGCTATCAGAGTTCTCGTGCCAGCACATACGCTGTGAATTAATTTGTTGCTTTCAGTAGATATATTATCTATATTCCTGTCGAATAAGGCAGTCCATGGATCAAGAGATACTGTAGTATGGAGTACCCCCTTGAATCAGGGTTTCGCAGATTTTCCATGTCTTTTGAACCTCGGGGCAGTCCCACCAACAATGTTTTATATCCGCCACCACTCTACAACCTCTGTTATTTGGGGGACATGTACCAGTGATGCACTCTCCACTATATTGGATGAGCACTTCTGTAGCGAGTCAAAAATCGCTAGCCATTGGTTAGTCTCTTAACTGTGAGCCTATCAGATTTTCCCACTTGTCCATAAAAGCCAGTCTAGGGGCGTGGCGATATTCATTGAGTAGTTTGTAGATTTTAGATATATTATGGGAGATGGTGCGTTGCACAGTTGCTCGAGAAAAGAGAGTTGAGTGGTTCTAGACCCAGATAAAAATGATTTAATATAGTGTGCCAGTTGCATATAATGAAACCACTCGGTATGAGGTAGCTTGTATTGATATTGGACTTAGCTCCAGTCTAGTAACATTCCCGCCGGGGCCAGGTGTCCTATTCTCGATCCAGCCATACTTTCCAGATATTAATGTTCTGCCCTGGGTGGCAGTCTGGGTTGTGGTATAGTGGAGCCATTAGAGATGGTGTGTTGTTCAGTTTATAGGTTCTTACTGTAGTCTGCCAAAGCTCGATTGTGTGTTTTAAATATGGGTTGGATGTATTGTGTATTTTGTCTAATTTATGTGTGGGTATCCATAGTATATCTCCCAAGGGTATTGGCGAGAGGAGATTTTGTTCTAGTTCTTGCCATCGTTGAACCTCTGATGTATTGTGCCATTGTATTGTTTGTGCTAATCTAGCTGCTAGAAAGTAGTGTTGTATAGAGGGCAGGACCCCTCCTTCTAGTTGTTTAGGTCTCTGAAGCGTTTTCATACTTATACGGGGACGTTTTTCATTCCAGATACATTGTTTGATTTTTGTTTGAAGTAGTTTCATGTCTGTGGATTTAAATGCTATTGGGAGTGATCTGAACAAATATAACAGTCTGGGCAGAGTCATCATTTTGATACTATTAATTTTGCCAAATAAAGAAATATTGTAGGCCTTCCATTGATTGAGTTGGGCGATTCATTTTTTAACCAATGGTGTGTTATTCCTATCATATATATTATCGGGATCTAAACAGATCTGTATACCTAGGTATGTAATGTGTGAGTGGTTCAATCTAAATGCGAAATTAAGTTGTAACAGCTTCGTTGTCATAGGAGATATATGGACTGGTAGTATGACTGATTTTGAGTAGTTGATCTTGAATCCAGAAAGATCACTAAATGTTTGCATTTTGAAACATAGATGTACAAGTGAGGTTTGTGGTTTGGTGATGTTGAATAATGTATCGTCGGCAAAAAGGGCTATTTAGTATTCTTCCTCCCCTATATGTACTCCACTTATTTTTGTGTGGCTGCGGACATGAGCTGCAAATAAGTGGTGAAAATAAGTGGTGAAAGGGGGCATCCCTGTCATGTGCCGTTTCTAATTGGGAAGCTATGGGAGGAGTAACCCATGTTTGAAATCTTTGCTGTTGGGTATGAGTACAAGTTATCTAAGGCTTTCATAAAAGGGCCAGTGAATCCGAATTGTAGGAGAGTGTTTCATAAACTGCCAGTGAATTCTATCGAAAGCCTTCTCCGCATCAATTGAGAGGGCAATCATCGGTGTATGGGTGGAGTGGCAGTGATAGAGAAGTTGGAGTGTCCGGCGTATATTATCTGTTGTCTGTCTCCCTTTAATAAAGCCTGTTTGGTCTTTATGCACTAGTGCAGGCAGTTTTTTGGCTAGTCTGTTTGCTAAGATTTTGGTAAACATTTTTAAATCCGTGTTTATTAAGGAGATTGGTCTGTAGCTCCCACACTGTGTTGTGTCTTTGCCCTCTTTAGGAATGACCACTATATTTGCTTCTAACATATCCGGAGGGAGTGCTGCTTTTCAATATAGAGTTGAAGGCACATAGGAAATGGGGACTGAGAATCTTTTTAAATAACTTGTAATAAGTGATACTATATCCATCCGGGGCCTTCCCTGGTTTAAGGGTTTTCAGTACTTCCTCCAATTCTATTTGAGTGATAGGTGCGTTTATCTGTTGTGCTTCCAGATCGGATATCTTAGGGAGTTGTGCCTTCAATAGATATTTCTTTATATTATCTGGAGTGGCTTTATCTTCATTTGCTGTCTTACCCTGATACAATTCTGTGTAAAATTCTGTAAACATTTTTAGGATTTGGGTTGGGTCAAATACCGTATTACCATTTGGTGATTTCAGGGGTAATAGTCTGTTCTGTGTAATCCTTTGATTCAGTTTACGAGCGAGCATGGCGTCAGCCTTGTCTCCTTCGACAAATCGAGATGCGATTTACTTTGTGAGTTTTCTTTGTCTTTAAGTATCATGAGTAGGTTATGTAGATGTTTTGTGGATTCCCTTTTCTTTATTGATGCTAGTTTTATGAGTTGGCCCCTGATTACCGCTTTGTGTGCGGTCCAGACCATTGGAGGTGAAGATTCTCCGTTCGTGTTAATATTAAAATACTCTGTCAGACTAGTGGTTACCAAAAATAGAGATATTTGAGGCACCTCCCAGGCGTCCAGTCCCTTCCGGCCACCTCTCCGCCAGATGAACAATATTATAAATACAAAAAGTAGGGCTGTCCAGTCGTTAATATTTTTCAAGGGGTAATCCCTCTTTATTGCAGTACATACACACACGACGTTTCGGCCGTATGGCCTTTATCAAGTGTTACAGGTCAGTGTACAACATCCCTCTTTATACCCTCACCAAACAGTCCCACCCATAGTCCTGTACATATTACGACTGACAGCCCTACTTTTTGAATTTATAAGACTAGTGGTTACTTTTTGGTGGATATCTGGTGCTGCCAGCAGAGTCATTGAGTCGCCAGTGATAATTTGGCTTTGTAGTTACCAAGTTGTATAGCTGGATGGAGACTGAGGCATGGTCAGACCATGTTATACTGGATTTATCGGTGTCTTTTAACAGTGGAACCAACCGAGCTGAGATAAAGATATAATCTATCCTGGAGTAGACTGTGGGGGTGGGAGTAGAATGTGAATTTTCTTTCTCATTCTCCATGTGTCCCATAGATTAAAAACATTCAGAAACGACCTTAAGGATCTAGTGGAGAAAGTGGGGCAGGAGGAAGATGACGGTTGAAGATGAGTAGAGTTAAATATAAACTATAATGTGACAGAAGATGTGTCTCTATTTTCTTAAAGACGGCGCTCTGTCCCTGAGTGGGAGAGTAAATATTGACGATTGAGATCCGGGTATTTTGGATGCTGCCCGTGACAATCAGATTTGCACCCTCAGGGTCTCTGTAGCAGGATTCTTGTGTGGATGGGAGTGGTTTGTGCAGTAGGATGGCCACGCCCCCTTTCTTGGTAACATGAAATAGTGGGAGGTGCATTGTTTGCCCCAGTATTTTGGCTCTTTCCCTTGTATGAAATGGGTTTCCTGGAGACCCAGAATATGGTAAGCGGATTTCTCGTATTGTTTGATAGCTAGGTGTCTCTTGGTGGGGCTGTTGAGGGGCCGAGGACTGATAGCTGTGTGGGTTTAGTTTTCATGGTGGAGGCCATGGTGAGGAGGCAGACCTACCGTCCAGAGGAGAGGACAGCGGAGTCGGGAGGAGAGGTTGCGGACGAGCTATACAGTAGGTTTCAGCCAGTAGTGCTAAGAGCTGCTGCTTCCCCTTATCAAGAACTGGTAGTGTCGGGGGGGCCCACGCGAGGAGACATACGGGAGACCACCTGAGTATAAAAACAGAACGTAAAATACACGTTAGAAAGAAATTAATTGCGGTATAAATTAACCAAATAACTTAAATAAAATAAACAAAACTGAAAAAGGGGAGTGGTCTTATCCATGCCACTCAATTTATAAAACAAAGATGTATGTGGCAAGGACTCTGCCACTATGTGGGGGTGGAACACTAAGTATATGGTTAACAACCTGATATAAGACCTATGTATGGGTTGCTGGGAGTGCCTTCTGCGAGGTCTCTCGTGCTGGAAAGAGGGAAACCCTATTCCCTAAGGGGTATGATGTTCCTTGTGGGGTCTATGAAAGGAGCGGTATCCCGGGGCAGCCTCTACTTCGCTTTCCGTTAATTATACAATTCTCACACATTTCTTAATAGCCCCCCCTTCCCTGTCCCCCCATCCCTCCCTCCCTTCTCCTCCCCCGCCCCCCCCTCCCCCCTTCCCTGCCACCCCCATTTCCTTCCTCCCTTCCCCCCCTTCCCTGTCCCCCCACCCTCCCTCCTTCCCCCTCCCCCCGCCCCCCCCTTCCCTGCCCCCCATCCCTCCCTCCCTCCCTCCTCCCCCCCCCCCCCCTCCCCCTCCCCCCCGCCCCCCCCCCCCCCTTCCCTGCCCCCCATTCCTCCCTCCCTCCCTTCCCCCGCCCCCCTCCCCCCCTTCCCTGTCCCCCCATCCCTCCCTCCCTTCCCCCGCCCCCCCCCTTCCCTGCCCCCCATCCCTCCCTCCTCCCCCGTCCCCCTCCCCCTCCCTCCCCTCCCCCGCCCCCACCCTCCTTTGATATTTCACCTACCATCGTAGTAATTGGTATTGTGGCTCCTATGGGTAACGTTTCTATTTATTAATATTTCCATCAGGAGAGTATTTGGGTTTGCTACATGTGGGGTTCTATCAGTCAGCTAAACATATTGATTTGTCCCCTTTGGTCACAGAGTCTGGTTAGAAAACTCTATTTGAATTGGTCGCTTCGCCTCTGTTGTGCGGCCCAATTCTTCCCCTCAGGAGTCCCTATTTACAGTGGTTACTAAATGGGCGGGGAGAAGGGGGACCTCTATAATTCGAGCAGGAGATCGCATGGGGTCAAAGGGGGGTGGGGCTTCCCAAAGGGGCCAAATGACCTCCTGTCACCCACTGGGCATGCTCAGGTGTTGACTAATGCCTCCGAACCCAACAAACCCATTTCCCATTTAACCATAGACATTTGTAATTATGCACATGAGCAATAGTTTACGTGTCCAGTGGATTTAAGGAGATACAACATAAACGGGTCTTCCGACCCTCATCCCCTAGGGCCCTTTTCCTGTGAGTCACCCTCTGCAACCCCACACCCTCCGGTTGGGGACTGTACGACCGTGCCCAGGGGTGATATATAATTCTAGAGTCTGGGTAACCAAGCTATATGGTTCCACGTGCCACTTTAGTGAGCCATAGTAGGTTAAGGTCAGACAGTTTACCGATCAGGCTTGTGCGTTAAAGTTGTAAAGATCCAGTATCTGGCCAGAACCGGTATCAGCCGATATCTCAAGGTTAATAAACATATTTCATGTATAACCATGAACATTGGTAATTATACATATGAGCAGTAGTGTACACATCTAGCAGATTTAAATGTATGCTACATAGTCGGTTCTTCCGACCCTTAACCCTCCGGGTCGCTTTCCTGTGAATCACTCCTTGCAGCCCAGCACCCTCCAGTTGGGAACTGTATGACCATGTTCTGGGGTAATATATGTGGTTCTCTGGCTGGGTAGCCAAACTATACGGCTCAACATGCCACTTTGCTGAGCCGCAGTAGGTGATGGGGAGGCAGTGCACAGTTCAGGCTTGTGTGTTAGAGGTGTAGAGATCCAATGCCTGGCAGACACAGTTAGGTATTTTTGCCGGTGGATGCAGTTGCAGTTCGGGTGAGTGATATAGAGCTGTTAAAACCAACACCTGCCCAGATTGTACAGGGCCCATAGATTATGTCTTATAAGAAGGAAGTCAGGATATTCCGTATGACTAGCTCCATTTATGTCTCTAGCCCGGTTCGGTGAGGGGGGGCTCACTTTTCAGTGTAGTTAGGTGCATAAAAAATATAAATATATACTTTCCTTTCCGGATCGACCTTCACCGCTACCTTCTTGGAGGCCTCATTGTGCAGGTGAGTATGGGGAAAGGGGTCTCTGGCTCCTGGCTGGTGAAGGGGTATCTCTTGATCTGGGTACCTCCGTCCAATCATCTTTAGGCGGGCGGATCCTCTGGACCCTGGAACTTTGTACTTGCAGTTCATGGCCTTCCAGACCCAGTTTTCCTAGTAGTATAGGACCGTCCTCTGGGTTAACAATGGAGATAGTTTTTCCTTTGTGTTGGACCATTAAGCGGAAGGGGAATCCCCACCTCTATCTCAGGCCCTTATCACGTAGCACGTTCAGGATTGGCCTCATCAATCTGCGTTTATATAGGGTATTATATAGGATATTTGGATATCATAGCCGTCTCTCTGTAGTGCTTTGTGGTTACGTGAGGCTTTAGCGATCAGCTCTTTGGTGGTATAGTAATGAAACCGGACAATTACGTCTCTCGGAGGTTCATTAGGACCCGTTTGTGGTCTCAGAGCTCCATGAGCTCTGTCTAGTAGAAAGTCCACGGCGTGTAGCTGTGGCGCCATAAGGTGGAACAGGTGCTCCAAGTAGGGGCCGAGGTCCAAGACCTCCTCTGGTATACCCCTTAGGCAGAGATTTTGTCTCCTGCTCCTGTTCTCTGCGTCGTCTTGTGCCGCTTGTAACTCCGCCAGTTGAGCTCTAAGTTCGGTTATATCATTCTCCACCTGGGAGCAATATCTCACCACAGGGGTCTGTGAGGCCTCAACTCCCGCCACTCGGTCACCTAGTGCGGAAAGTTCATGCTTTACCACCGATATGGTAGTCTGGTGGGCTATATTATTCCATTTAACTGAAAAAAAGAGGTAAATGAGCTGTGTCTTACCTCCTGTTCTTCAGTAAAACCTGCAGGAGAGACTGGAGACTTCGGAGACTGTCGGAGATGCTGGAGTGATCCACGGTAATCTTCGTATCTCCTGCAGGTTTTACTGAACAGGAGGTAAGACATAATTCATTTAACTTCTTTTTTCAGTTAAATGGAATAAAAGAAAGCTAAAAAAAAGCTGGACATACCCTTTAAAGGGCATCTATAGTGAAAAAAACACATTGCCCCTTTGCAAAGTTAAATTCATGTACTCTGTGCTGCCTTAATCCTATCTATGTCAGTGACTCTGTTTAACCACGGTGTCAGATCTGTGTGCAGCACTCCCCCCCTTCCCCCTCCCCTCTGTTACCTCCTCCATGTCTCAACTCCGGCTAACCGACAAGCTTCTAATGTGCAGTAGGAGTTAAAAGTTCAACATCCTGAAAAACACACCCACGCACAGTGGCCAATAGAAAGCAAGCTGTCCTGGAGACACGGAAGTAGAAGGAGAACAGTACAGTTTACGATCTCTCACTTTGTGACCCATCATCAATCAGTGAAAGCTATTAAGAAGGGGGGTCAAGTGCAGCCTTATATCTACCATCAAAGCTACCTCTCTCCCCCTGCTAATGCTCATATCTCTATGTTTATTACAGAGCAGGGAGGGGGGGGGGTCACTCACAGGGATTTGATTGACAGTCCAAGTAGGAGTAGAGGAATGCAATCACATATTCTTCTAGCTGGTGTATCTCAGGACAGAGAAGGAATCTGAACAAAGTGAAGACACTCTGGGGGTTGTGGGGAATTATAGAACACATGGAAAGAAAGAAAAAAAAGTTCATTTTCCCACTATAGATGCCCTTTAAGGATCAAAAAGCCTCCATTCTGACAGATAAAAGCCGTCTCCTATCTCCATACAGTCAATCAAAGCTGTGACAACTAACATTATAGTAATTGAATAAATCTGCCTTGTATCTCACTAAAAGTAACTAATCTACTAACTGGTTACACTGTCACCTCCTAATGTAGAGAGAAGGAAAGCAGTGAATGGACCTGCCTTGTATCTCACTGATAGTAACTAATCTTCCAACTGGTTACACTGTCACCTCCTAATGTAGGGAGAAGGAAAGCAGTGAATGGACCTGCCTTGTATCTCACTGAGAGTAACTAATCTACCAACTGGTTACACTGTCACCTCCTAATAGAGGGAGAAGGAAAGCAGTGAATGGACCTGCCTTGTATCTCACTGATAGTAACTAATCTACAAACTGGTTACACTGTCACCTCCTAATGTAGGGAGAAGTAAAGCAGTGAATGGACCTGCCTTGTATCTCACTGATAGTAACTAATCTACCAACTGGTTACACTGTCAAATCCTAATGTATGGAGAAGGAAAGCAGTGAATGGACCTGCCTTGTATCTCACTGATAGTAACTAATCTACCAACTGGTTACACTGTCACCTCCTAATAGAGGGAGAAGGAAAGCAGTGAATGGACCTGCCTTGTATCTCACTGATAGTAACTAATCTACCAACTGGTTACACTGTCACCTCCTAATGTAGGGAGAAGGAAAGCAGTGTGTAGGACCGCCTTGTTCTCACTGAAGTACTTCTACCAACTTGTTCCACTGTCAATCCAATGTAGGGATAAGGAAAGCCGTGATGGCCTGCTTGTATCCATCCTGATAGTAACTAATCTCTCAACGGTGTACACTGTCACCTCCGAATGTAGGGAGAAGGAAGCAGGTGAATGGACCTTCTTGTATCTCACTGAGAAGTCACATAATCTACCAACTGGTTCACCTGTCACCTCCTATGTAGGGAGAAGGCAAGCAGGAATGGAACCTGCTTGTGTACTCTCACCTGATAGTAACGAAATCTACACTGGTTACACTGTCCCTTCCTACTATAGGGAGAATTCAAGCGTGAATGGACCTCCTTGTTCTCACGTCATAGAAAACTAATCTTACACACTGAGTTACCGTCCAAATCCTAATGTACTGGAAAGGAAAGCATGAATGGACCTGCCTCTGTATCATCACTGAGGTAGTAACTAATCTACCGAACTGTTACAAACTGTGCACCACTCCTAGTAGGGAGAAGGAAAGCATGAATGAGCGCTTTATCTCACTGATAGTACTAAATCTCCACTGGTTTACAACTGTCACCTCCTATGTAGGGAGAAATGAAGCATGAATGTAACTGCTGCCTTGTATATCACTGATAGTAACTAATCTCCACTGTGTTACACTGTCATTCCTAATGGTAGGGAGAAGGAAAGCAGTGACTGGACCTGTCTTGTTATCACTGATATAACTAATCTCACCAACTGGTTACACTCTGTCCCTCCTATGTAGGGAGAGTAGAAGCAGTGAATGGGACCTCCTTTTCTCTCACTGATAGTAACTCTCTTCCAACTGTTTACACTGTCAATCCTAATTGCATAGGAGAGGAAAGCAGTGAATGGACCTGCCTTGTATCTCACTACGTAGTACAATCTACCAAACGGTTACACACTGTCCCCTCAATGTCAGGCGAGGAAGTCAGCTGGATGGACCTGCCTTGTTACTCACTGTGATAGTAACTATACTACACTGTTACACTGTCCATCCAATGTAGGAAGAACGCAGCTGAATGGAACCTGTCCTTGTATCTCACTGAGATACTAATCTACCAACTGTTACAACTGTCACAATCCTAATGTATGAGAAGGAAAGCAGTGAATGGACCTGTCCTTGTAATCTCACTGATGTAACTAATCTACCAGCTGGTTCACGGTCCCTCCTAATGTAGGGAGTAAGAAAGCAGTGAAGGCACCTTGCCGTTATCACTGATATAACTATCTACCAACTACCCTGTTACAACACTGTCACCGTCCTATGTAGGTAGAAGGAATGATGTGAATGGAACCTGCCTTGGTATTCATCACTATAGTACTAAATCTACCAACGGTTTACAACACATGTCACCTCCTAATGTAGGAAGGAATCGCATGAATGGGACCATGCCTTGTATCTCACTGTTAGTACAATCTACAACTTGTTACACCTGTCAATCCTAATGTTAGTGGAGAAGGAAACAGTGTAATGGCCTGCCTGTATCTCACCTTGAGAGTAACTAATCTCCACCCAACTGCTTACAACCCTGTCATCCTAAGTAGGAGAAGGAAAGCGATGATGACCTGCCTTGTCTTCACTGAACGAACTAATTCTACCAACTGTTATCAAACTGTCACCACTCCTATGTAGGGACATAGTACGCAGTGAATGGACCTCCTGTATCTCACTGATATAACTATCTACCATCCGTGTTACACTGTCACTGCTCAATGTAGGGAGAAAAGCAGTGAATGGACCTCTGTAAGTCCTCACTGATGTAACTAATCTACCACTGTTAAACTGTCACCCTCCTAATGTATGGAGAAGGAAAGCAGTGAATGGACTGCCTTTTATCACTGATAGTAACATCTACCAACTGGTTACACTGGCACCTTCCTAATAGAGGGAGAAGGAAAGCAGTGAATGGACCTGCCTTGTATCTCACTGATTAACTATCTACCAACTGGCTACACTGTCACCAGCCTAATGAGGGAGTAGCAGTGAATGGACCTGCCTTGCATCTCACGGATAGTAACTAATCACCACTTGTTACACTGTCACCTCCTAATAGAGGGAGAAGGAAAGCTGAATGGACCTGCCCTGTATCTCACTGATAGGAACTCTCTACCAACTGTTACATACACTGTTCACTCCTAATAGAGGAGAAGGAAAGCAGTGACATGGACCGGCCTTGTGATCTCACGATATAACTAATCTACCAAGCTGGTTACCACTGTACCTCTCCCCTCAATCAGGGAGACTGAAAGCAGTGATGCCTGCCTTGTATCTCACGATAGTACTAATCTACAAACTGTTACCAACTTTCACTTCCTATGTGGGAGAGAAAGCGTGAATGACCTGCCTTGTATCTCACTGTATAAACTAATCTACCAATGTTCATCACGTCACCTCCATACTAGAGGTAGAAGGAAGCAGTCGAATGGACCTGCCTTGTAGCTCACTGATAGTAACTAATCTACAAACTGTTAACAAACGTCACGTGCTCCTAATGTAGGAGCAGGAAAAGCAATTGAATGGACCTGTGCTTGTATCTCACTGAATAGTAACTAATCTACCAACTGGTTACATCCTCTACAACACGTCACCTCCTAATGTAGGGAGGAGTGGAGAACGGTGTGCAGTGAATGGAACCTGCCTTGTATATCACTGATTAGTAACTAATCTACCAACTGGTGTTACACTGTCACCCGGGGTTTGTGTTGTTCCTAATGTTGGACTCATGCAGCAGTGGAATGGACCTGCCTTAGTAATCTCACGGGGGGGGTGATAGTAAACTATTCTACCACTGGTTTACAACTGTCACCTCCTATAGAGGGCGAAGTAAAAGCAGTTGAATGGACCTGGCTTGTATCCACTGGTATTGTACCTGTGACGGTTGGTGTGCATGCGTAGGGGAAGCCCTTTCCCCCCCTCCCTCCACCCTACAGCTTCCCTTCTGGCTGCCCATCCCCCTACCACCAAAACCATTTTTGTCTGTTACTGAAGGGCACCCCTGCCAACCCCCAAACGCCATGCCGGCTTGACAAACGACAGATTCAGGTCGTCTACGTACCTGCCTCTCTCCTAAATGCACGCTCCAGAGGGGGACTCACTGGCATCTGGGGAATGGCTTTGCCTCTCGGGGCAATTAGCAAAACGGGGGCTGGCCTAGTCAGCGGTGCCGGCGTTGTGGGTTCCAAGTTCCTAGCAGCAGGACCGCGATTGGTGTATAGGTGCGCCGCAGGAGAGTGTGCGTAAGGAATAGACACCGTGGGGCGCATTTAGCTGCAGAAAGGGTTTTTTAAAAATCCCTTTAAAAACAGTCCACTTGTGTTTCAGTATACCGTTAAACTCGAGTATAAGCCGAGGTTTTGGTTTTTAAATTGGGCCTCAAAAACCAACCTCGGCTTATACTCGAGTCAAATTGTTTTCAGCATAGGAGGACGCCCGTAAAATACAACCGGCACTCAACAGTGTTGGCTTACCGGTATCAACATGCAGGAAGCTGAATTGTGGCCGACGAAACAACAGGACCCGAGCAGCAAGACAGGAAACAGTAAGCCGGGAGGAGTCGCGGGCATGTAGGATGGGTACGTATGCGCGTGCACACCAGCGCGAGCACTTACGCACACCACATCTGACTGTAAGGCAGAATGGAGAAGCCTACACCGAACACCAGCGCGCAGCACTTACGCACACCACGTCTGACTGTAAGGCAGAATGGAGAAGCCTACACCGAACTCAATCTACTGCTAGAGGTGGGCAGGAACTTTTTCTTCTGCTGCTGCTTTTACCTAGTATCATATTTGCATGCCAAACAACATAAATTGCTGCTTGATCCTTGCTACTCTAGATGTAATAGAAACTACAAATCCCAGCAATCAAAGATGCTGGAGTTGAGTTGCCAAACATCTGGGTGGCAAGGAATTGGGGTTACTGGAGCATTTTTTGTTTGTTTGCAGGGCTAAAATAACTGATGTTGCTTGCTGAATCTTGCCCCTCTAGATGCTTAGAAACTAAAACTCCAGCAACTAAAGCTGCTGGGAGTGTAGTTTCTAAACATCTGGAGTGCATTGGGGGTTAGGGGATATTGGAACCAATACTGTATGGGACTACTGTTTGCAGTAGTGGTGATAATTTCACCCTGATTATACTCGAGTCAATCAGTTTTTACATTTTTCAGGTAAATAGGGTACCTCGATTATACTCGGGTCGACTTATATTCGAGTATATACGGTATTTATAAGCTGAAGAGCTATATTTAACAGTTGCCAAAATTAAAAGCTCAGGTGAAACTGTGCACATCTTAATAAATAAGCCCCTTTGTCTATTCATCTAAACACCTGTGATTTTAAACAAAAGGTTGATCCACCTTCTGAACTTCCCCTTTAAGAAATACCCAACAATTTACTAAACCCGTTCATCTGTTTACTTAAATGCAGCAATAACACATTATGTGTGACGGATTTTATAATTACCTGTGTGGTTATGAGTCACCTAGAATTAGAATTCGAAAATGTGCTTATGATTCACAGTGGTTTCTGCCTGGTAAAAATTCATTTTACTGTGACAGTTGCTCAATATCATCTCTCCACTGCTACAACCACGCGAGGGCTTTAGAGCTACAAGGAGGTGGCTGCAGTAGGTGCTTATCCACTAATGAGTTTCTATAAAACCCTGTGCGTTTAGACAGTGGAGAGAAATAAAACACGGATGGGATAGTCTTCCCTTTGCTATTTTTCCTCTTTTTATTCATTTATTATTTTTACAGAATCTAGTATAAAGATCTGGAATTCAATAAAGGAGAATGTCCACCCCATACAAACAATCTGTACTTACCTTCCCCGCTCCCAATGACCCCCAGGACCACTTATAGAGCAAGCCATAGAGAAAGTTCTAATGGACGAAACACGTTATGGCGTCCTAATCTAGAACCCCTGGCAGGAACCCTTACACGGTTACCGAATCACCTTATTTTATTGTCTTAGGGGCATATTTATAAAAGATTGTTATTTTCTCATTGAAATTACCCTCGCACATCGCTGCGGAAAAATCGTTATTATCGCCATATTTAAAAAGGCGATCATTATCGTAGAAATAAGCAACACCGCGGCGATGTGCGACGGTAATTTGAACTCTTTTGCTGCAATAATTTACTTAGCGCAATGTGCTAAATATAGTATCGTGGTGAAGGGCTGAAATCCTGACATACGGGCAGGGGGCTGGAAGGGGATTGTGAGACACAGCCGCAAGGGTAGTGCCCGCCAGCGGGGGCTCTGAGAAGTGCCTTTTGGGCTTAAAGGGTCCCGTTAGCTCGAACCGGGACCCCTTCCCAGCACTTATAGTGCCCTTGCGGTCCTTGTGGACCCTGACAAAGACCTTTGGGGCATAAGGGGTCCGCAAGCTCATAGTGGGGACCCCCCCTCCCCATCACTTACAAGTGCCCCTGCGGCACTGACATGCCTTGTTGGGGGTCCTGCTGCTTGAAACAGGATCCCCTTGTCTCTTAGAAGTGCCCTTGGGCATGTCTTCTTTCTTCCATTCGGTGAAACAAACTCCCTGAGGTCGCTAACACCTGGTGGTCTTTCTGCCATCAACTGCAATGACTTCTGAGCTCTGCAGGGTTTGCAACTCTTATATAGGTTGTGAAGGACCTAATCCAATTCTGATTGGTCAATTTTTCTATGCTGCGATCACATGATTATACAGTAACCAATCATATTCAGAAATATGATTTGGTAATGATAATCATAGATCAAGTCATCTGAATGAGGAAAGCCAGTCGGATATCTAGCGAAACGTCTTCAAGAAACTAAACTTTAAGTCTTTGTACCTTCACAAGCATTTTTTGTTTATTACAATCCCTTTTTCCCCTGTCAGAAGTTCCTGAAACAAACCTTTATTCCAGAGTTCGCCACTCCCCTTTTTCTAGCCCAGGACGTCGACTCATGGCTGTTGACTGCTTTGTACACGCTTGTTAAGCTTTAAGAGGAGGTATGAATTTTGTGAAAAAAGATGGCAGCAAAACACCAGAATGAAGATCTTCTATCAGGAATGTCTGACATAAATAATGTGCATGTTGGTTGACTTTGTCCTTTAATGTAAGGAGCTATAAAAATCTGGATGTAAAGATAGGCTTTATGATCAAGTAGGTATCCGTTTTGCCCATTACTATCTGTCCAGCTTGTCCCTGAGCTTTGTAAAGAACATAAAGTCACATAAAGGATTATGGCCAGGAGTGTGAAAATACTGGATAATATAGATTTGAGGTTGAATAAAGACATATGTCCTCCAGTCAAACCATCTAGCAATATCTATTTCCTGCCTAACTGTTGATCCGGGGAAGGCAAAAAACCCCTAAATTTACAAGGGGAAAATTACCTTCCCTGACTCCAAGTGGCAATCAGAAATTTCCCTTTCCAACTCACTTTATGATCAATACCAGTAACTGTAACATTCCTTGTTTGCAGAACTCATCCAGCTTTTATTAACTGACCAATGAACCTGCCAAACAACGTCCACTGGAAGACAGTTCCATAGCTTACCGTTCTCACAGTGACAAACCCTTTCCAACTCTACTTTAGTATCAATCCCAGTAACTGGTAACATTTCCTTGTTTGTAGAAACTCATCCAAGCTTTATTAAACTGACCAATGAACCTTGCCATAAACAACGTCCACTGGAAGACAGTTCCTTAGCTTTTACCGTCTCACAGTGAAAAACTCTTCCCAACTCTACTTTATGTATCAATACCAGTAACTTGTAACATTCCTTGTTTGTAGAAACTCATCAGCTTTTTTTATAAACTGACCAATGAACTGCACATAACACGTCCACTGGGAAGACAGTTCCATAGCTTTACCGTTCCACAGTGACAAACCCTGTCCCAACTCTACTTTATGTATCAATCAGAACTTGTAACATTCTTGTTGTGCAAAAACTCATCCAGCTGTTATAAACTGACCAATGACCTGCCATAACACGTCCACTGGAAGACAGTTCCATAACTTTACGTTTCTCACAGTTGAAAAACCCTTTCCCAACTCTACTTATTGTATCCATACCAGTAACTTGTACATTCCTTGTTTGTAGAAACTCATCAAGCTTTTTTTAAAACTGACAATGAACCGCCATAACAACGTCCACTGGAAGACAGTTCCATAGCTTTACCGTTCTACAGTGGACAAACCCTTCCCAACTCTACTTTTATGTATCAATACCAGTAACTTGTAACATTCCTTTTGTTTTGTAGAAACTCATCCAGCTTTTTTATTAAACTGACCAATGAAACGCCATAAAACGTCCACTGGAAGACAGTTCCATAGCTTTACGTTTCACAGTGACAAAAACCCTTTCCCAACTCTACTTTATGTATCAATACCAGTAACTTGTAACATTCCTTGTTTGTAGAAACTCATCCAGCTTTTATTAAACTGACCAATGAACTGCCATAAAAACGTTCCACTGGAAGACAGTTCCATAGCTTTACCGTTCTCACTGGACAAACCCTTCCCCACATACTTTATGTATCATACCCAGTAACTTGTAACATTCCTTGTTTGTTAGAAACTCATCAAGCTTTTTTATTAAACTGACCATGAACCTGCCATAACAACATCCACTGGAAGACAGTTCCATAGCTTTACCGTTTCACAGTGACAAACCCTTCCCAACTCTACTTTATGTATCAATCCCAGTAACTTGTAACATCCTGTTTGCAGAAACTCATCCAGCTTTTTATTAAACGAACCAATGAACCTGCAATAACAAACAACGTCCACTGAAGACAGTTCCGAGCTTTACCGTCTCACAGTGAAAAACCCTTTCCCAACTCTACTTATGTATCAATAACCAGTAATTGTAACATTCCTTGTTGTTGAAACTCATCCAGCTTTTTATTAAACTGACCAATGACCTTCCATAAAACGTCCACTGGAGACAGTTCCATAGCTTTCGTCTCACAGTGACAAACCCTTTCCAAAACTCTACTTATGTATCAATACCAGAACTTGTAACATTCCTTGTGATTAAACTCATCCAGCTTTTATAACTGACCAATGAACCTCGCAATAACAACGTCCACTGGAAGACAGTTCCATAGCTTTTACCGTTCTCACAGTGACAAACCTTTCCCAACTCTACTTTATGATCAATACCCAGTAACTTGTAACATTCCTTGTTGTAGAAACTCAGTGCAGCTTTTTATTAAACTGACCAATGAACCTGCCATAACAACGTCCACTGGAAGACAGTTCCATAGCTTTACCGTTCTCACTGTGACAAAACCCTTTCAAACTTACTTTATGTATCAATACCAGTAACTTTAACATTCTTGTTTGTAGAAACTCATCCAGCTTTTTTTAACTGACCATGAACCTGCCATAACAACATCCACTGGAAGGACAGTTTCCAAAGCTTTACCGTTCTCAACAGTGACCAAACCTTTCCTAACTCTACTTTATGTATCAATACCAGTAACTTGTAACATTCCTTGTTTGTGAAAAACTCATCCAGCCTTTTTATTAAACTGGACCAATGAACCTTGCCATAACAACGTCCACTGGAGACCAGTTCCATAGCTTTACCGTTCTCACAGTGACAAACCCTTTCCAACTCTACTTTGTATGATCAAACCAGAACTTGTACATTCCTTGTTTGTAGAAACTCATCCAGGCTTTTTATTAAACGGACCAATGAACCTGCATAACAACGTCCACTGGAAGACAGTTCCATAGCTTTACCGTTCTCACAAGTGACAAACCTTTCCCAACTTGAAGCCTAAACTTCTTTCTTCAAGTCTTTAAGGATGTCTCGTGTCCTCTGACATGTTCTATTGGTGAACATGACCTATGCAATACCAAAAATATAGGCACATTCAATACCACCCAGAACCCTCTGCAACTCTCCGACAGATGCCACAGCCCGAACAAAGTGTAACTAGAAATTATCTTTTAAAAAAATTGTCTCTGTCCCATTCTTTAGATGTCCTGTTTTGCTGTAGCTGGAATGGTGAGTGACAGGTGCAACGTGAACTGCATGGTGGGAAATTCCCTCCTCCCGTGCTGCCTCATGAGGATTATGAGCATGCCTGCCCTCACAGAGAGTGCAGATTGACTAGCAGGGGGCTGGGGACTGGGGCCTGAGCTTGAACAAAACAAGTACAGTACTGGATTGAAGTCGTGCAGCAACACTAACACATCAGAGGTAAGTGCTGCTTACAATGGATCTTTAAGATTGAAATTAGTCAATGTTATTTTTTCAGTATACAATTCCATTTAAATACTAGATATTTTGTAAGTTTAGAATTACGCAGTGTTACGATTGATTGCAAATCTAAGTGCCTATCCGTATTATTTATATTCTTCTATATAGGAACAAATAGAAAACTGCTTTGAGTGGTACAAGAAAGAGTTTAAAGGGAAGTTTGGTTTTGCAACATATGGACAGTTGTATTCTAAATAAAGCAAGAAGAGAAACTGAACGCTGAACTTTCCTTAAAAAAATGTTTTGGTAAATTTTCGCATTATATATAAAAATACAAGGCCATTGCTTTCAAGGCCTTTCAGTTGGAAATAAAATATTATCCTTTAACAATAGCATTAGCAAGGTTACCCTGGCATTCTGCAGAAACACGCTTGTTTGGTTCCATAACAATATTACCCACGTGTATGACGCCAGCTCTTGCCTACAAGCCTTAACCTTGAGAGCCACATCAATTAAAATTCCAACACACATTCTGCAGTTGCTAAGATACGGCCAATCATATCAAATATAAAGCTTGTACCATTAATAAAGTGCTTTTGTATTGGGGACTACTCAGGGGTCTCTCCCTTTTTTCTCTTCTGTTTGAGGTTTTTATTTTTTTCTTCATTATTGATGAAGAATCTTGAAATGTGTAAACAACAATATATTCTATAAAATAAAAAGGATTTGCCCATGTATTAATTTGCACCAATCAGATTGCTTCTGCAAACATGTAGCACCTATTATTATACCAACGGATGGTTAATAATGTGTAACATGTCTTTAGGGATTCCACCACGGAGCAGGAAGCCCAGTCACTTCCTCTTTGCTCAGAGCCCTCATGGAGTGGAGAAAAGAGCTCACAGGGAAACTTATCTTTCTCTCCTTGGGTGAATCACCACCAAGCATGACTGGAATTTAAAGAAAAGACTAAAAGAATTGTATTAAAGATTTACTGACTGCACACAGGTGTATCTTTGGATAGGAATGGTTTAGAAAGCAAGGCCTCTAATCCTTTACGTTTATAAACAGACAAGGCACAGTCCCACTTTGTGTAAGCAGTGGTGTGGACCTTGGCACTCCATATGTTTAGATTTCACAACTCCTGCATGGTCTGGAGACTTGAAATGTTCAATAGAAGGACCTCACAGCAGGATGATCTCTCAATTTGTTTTTAAATAGACAAGAAAGCTATATCTTTAAAAAGACTTTTACAGCATTCCACAAGCTAAACGCAAAACCAGAGCACCAACTATCGACCGGTTTCGGCTTTATTGAGCCATTATCGGTGCAGTTTTGCAGTGTGAAGCACCTATGGACAGTAATAAATTAAATAGGATAGGGAGAGAATACAGGCTTTGAAACTCCCTTTTCAGCAATATGCCAATAAGGAACACAGACTTCTGGGAATGAACCATGAAATATTGGGATGTCCGCGTTACTTGTCCATTAGTGTTCTCCATTATGTTAAATACAGAGGGGAAAAAGTGTGAGTTCCCTGGGACTACCCTACACCAGCAGCTTTCATTGCACATTTTAAAACAATTGGAACATTTGCAAAGTTGTCGAATAAAGCTGCGAAAAAAAAAGGCAAGAATAGGAAATAAAAGAAACCCATTGAGTTTCCGTGCTCCTTCTCCAAGTCACGTGACTCCCTTATTTGTGCATTGGCCAGATAGTGTTGCATCAATGAAATGAATAATTAAAGATCCAATGATATATAGGCTGCTCACCATATGGTGCCACAACCACTCCGCTTCAATGGCCCGTTAAACAGGGCTACGCTCATAGGAACAAGACTATACTGGATGTGATACTGATGGCTTGGTGCAGCTCTATACGTTTGACACTTTTTTTAATGGAATCTTCAGGGTCTAATGTAAGTTGATTGTTCATCTGTTCAGCATACAGAGGTAAGGATATATATATATATATATATAAGTATACTTAACTGGTAGACAATAGTTTATGGTGCTGCACAGTGACCAGTACTTCTAAATTACCTGAATACTTCTAAATACCTGAATACTTCTAAATACCTGAATACATCTAAATACCTGGATACTTCAAAATACCTGGATACTTCTAAATACCTGGATACTTCTAAATACCTGGATACTTCTAAATACCTGGATACTTCTAAATAATATCTGGATACTTCTAAATAATATCTGGATACTTGTAATAATACCTTAATACTTCTAAATAATATCTGGATACTTGTAAATATACCTAATACTTCTAAATAATACCTGGATACTTTTAAATACCTGGATACTTTAAAATCTGGATACTTTTAATAACTGGATACTTTTAAATATCTGGATACTTTAAATACCTGGATACTTTTAAATACCTGGATACTTTTAATATCTGGATACTTTTAAATACTGATACTTTTAAATACCTGGATACTTTTAAATACCTGGATACTTTTAAATATCTGAATACTTTTAAATATCTGAATACTTCTAAATAATATCTGAATACTTCTAAATAATATCTGGATACTTCTAAATAATATCTGAATAATTCTAAATAATATCTGGATACCGGTACTTCTAAATATCTGGATACTTCTAAATAATATCTGAATAATTCTAAAAATATCTGGATACCGGTACTTCTAAATATCTGGATACTTCTAAATAATATCTGATAATTCTAAATATCTGGATACTTCTAAAAATATCTGAATAATTCTAAATAATATCTGGATACCGGTACTTCTAAATATCTGGATACTTCTAAATAATATCTGAATAATTCTAAATACCTGGATACTTCTAAATAATATCTGGATACTTCTAAATACCTGGATACTTCTAAATAATATCTGGATACTCTAAATACCTGGATACTTTCTAAATAATATCTGGATACTTTCTAAATACCTGGATACTTCTAAATAATATCTGGATACTTCTAAATACCTGGATAACTTCTAAATAATATCGGATCTTAAATACCGGATACTTCTAAATAATATCTGGATACTTCTAAATACCTGGATACTTCTAAATACCTGGATACTTCTAAATAATATCTGGATACTTCTAAATAATATCTGGATACTTGTAAATAATACCTTAATACTTCTAAATAATATCTGGATACTTGTAAATAATACCTTAATACTTCTAAATAATACCTGGATACTTTTAAATACCTGGATACTTTTAAATATCTGGATACTTTTAAATATCTGGATACTTTTAAATATCTGGATACTTTTAAAATATCTGGATACTTTTAAAACCTGGATACTTTAAATACCTGGAACTTTTAAATAACCTGGATACTTTTAAATATCTGAAAATACTTTTAAATATCTGAATACTTCTAAATAAATATGAATACTTCTAAATAATATCTGGATATTCTAAATAATATCTGAATAATTCTAATAATATCTGGATACCGGTACTTCTAAATATCTGGAACTTCTAAATAATATCTGAATAATTCTAAATAATATCTGGATACCGGTACTTCTAAATATCTGGATACTTCTAAATATATCTGAATAATTCTAATATCTGGATACTCTAAATAATATCTGATAATTCTAATAATATCTGGAACCGGTACTTCTAAATATCTGGATACTTCTAAATAAATCTGAAATTCTAAATACCTGGATACTTCTAAATAATATCTGGATACTTCTAAAACCTGGATACTTCTAAATAATATCTGGATACTTCTAAATACCTGGATACTTCTAAATAATATCTGGATTTCTAAATCCTGGATACTTTAAATAATATCTGGAACTTCAAACTGGATACTTCAATATCTGGTACTTCTTAACTGAATTCTAAATAATATCTGGATACTTCTAAATACCTGGATACTTCTAAATACCTGGATACTTCTAAATAATATCTGGATACTTCTAAATAATATCTGGATACTTCTAAATAATATCTGGATACTTGTAAAAATACCTTAATACTCAAATTATCTGGATACTTGAAATAATACCTTATACTTCTAAATAATACCTGGATACTTTTTAAATACCTGGATACTTTAAATATGGATATTTTAAATATCGGATACTTTTAAATATCTGGATACTTTTAAAACTGGATACTTTTAAATACCTGGATACTTTTAAATATCTGGATACTTTTAAATACCTGGATACTTTTAAATACCTGGATACTTTAAATACTGGATACTTTTAATACTGAATACTTTTAAATATCTGAATACTTTTAATATCTGAATACTTCTAAAAATATCTGAATTACTTTAAATAATATCTGGATACTTCTAAATAATATCTGAATAATTCTAAATAAATGTACCGGTACTTCTAATATCTGGATACTTCTAAATAATATCTGAATAATCTAAATAATATCTGGAGTACCGGTACTTCTAAATATCTGGATACTTCTAAATAATATCTGAATAATTCTAAATATCGGATACTTCTAACTAATATCTGAATAATTCTAAATAAATATACTGGATACCGGTGACTTCTAAATATCTGAATACTTCTAAATAATATCTGAATACTTCTAAATAATATCTGGATACTTCTAAATAATATCTGAATAATTCTAAATAATATATCTGGATACGGTACTTCTAAATAACTGATACTTTCTAAATAATATCTGAATAATTCTAATAATATCTGGATACCGGTACTTCAAATAACTGGAATACTTCTAAATATTCGGAATAATCTAAATATCTGGATACTTCTAAATAATATCGGAATAATTCTAAATAATCTCTGGATCCGGTACTTCTAAATATCTGGATACTTCTAAATAATATCTGAATAATTCTAATACCTGATACTTCAAATAATATCTGGATACTTCTAAATACCTGGATACTTCTAATAATATCTGGATACTTCTAAATACCTGGATACTTCTAAATAATATCTGGATATTCTAAATACCTGGATACTTCTAAATATATCTGGAATACTTCTAAATAACCTGGATACTTCTAAATAATCTGGATACTTCTAAATACCTGATCTTCTAAATAATATCTGGATACTTCTAAATACCTGGATACTTCTAAATACCTGGATACTTCTAATAATATCTGGATACTTCTAATAATATCTGGATACTTCTAAATAATATCTGGATACTTGTAAATATACCTTAATACTTCTAAATAATATCTGGATACTTGTAAATAATACCTTAATACTTCTAAATAATACCTGGATACTTTAAATACCTGGATACTTTTAAATATCTGGATACTTTTAAATATCTGGATACTTTTAAATATCTGGATACTTTAAATACTGGATACTTTTAATACCTGGATACTTTTAAATATCTGGATACTTTTAAATACCTGGATATCTTTTAAATACCTGGATACTTTTAAATACCTGGATACTTTAAATATCTGAATACTTAAATATCTGAATCTTTTATCTCTGAATACTTCTAAATAAATCTGAATACTTCTAATAAATCTGGATACTTCTAATATATCTGAATATCTAATAAATCTGGATACGGTACTTCTAATATCTGATATTCTAATAATACTGATATCAAATAAATCTGGATACCGGTACTTCTAAATATCTGGATACTTCTAAATAATATCTGAATATTCTAAATATCTGGATACTTCTAAATAATATCTGAATAATTCTAAATATTATCTGGTATCCGGTACTTCTAAATATCTGGATACTTCTAAATAATATCTGAATAATTCAAATAATACCTGATACTTCTAAATAATATCTGGATACTTCTAAATACTGGATACTTCTAATATATCTGGATACTTCTAAATACCTGGATACTTCTAATAATATCTGGATATTTCTAAATACCTGGATACTTCTAAATAATATCTGGATACTTCTAATACCTGGATACTTCTAAATAATATCTGGATACTTCTAAATACCTGATACTTCTAATATATCTGGATACTTCTAATACCTGGATACTCTTCTAAATACCTGGATACTTCTAAATAATATCTGATACTTCTAAATACCTGGATACTTCAAATAATATCTGGATACTTTAAATAATATCTGGATACTTCTAAATAATATCTGGATACTTCTAATACTGGATACTTCTAAATAATATCTGGATACTTCTAATACCTGGATACTTCTAAATTGACAGATATTTACTGTATTTTCTACAATGGCTATAATCTGTTTCATTTGTTTTATCAAGAGTCTAAGCAATGTATTCTCTGGATACAATTTGAAGACAATAGGGCATGTGTAGTATGAGTTGTTAGCTCTTCAGCTTAGGGCCTGAATGGCAAATTAATATCAAAGTGATGTGTGATATGTTTGGGGCTAGATAAGAAAGGAACTACAATAAGAAAGATAAGAAGGGATACTTAAGGGTTAACTGGAGGATCTCTTTTCACGTGTGCTCTTTGGCTTGGCCATTGGTCCATGTTCTATGCCACATATGGGAAGATGTGTTTTCTTTAGGCTGGACCACCTAACAAGTGAAGAGGCATCTCTGGACTAAACCAACACTAAATACTCGTACAACACAATATTTGCCTGTAAATCATGCACATGTGGCCATCCATTTGGGTGTTGTTGGGTGAACTGTCCTGTTGGATCAACAAAATCGTTTTTAGAAATGGAGTTTTCTCCCCAGAGGATCCTGTGTACAGCAGATCGGATTAGTTTAACTATTTAGTTCCCCATTTACCAGGTAGAGTACACAACATATAGGTATGTGATTTTTTAAATTTTATTTGAATTCTTTTGAGAAGAATTGAGAATATTAATGGTGCTGCCATATTGGTTTGCCTGCAGTAATAATAGGATAAAAGGAAATCCCATCCACTGACTACAATAAAAAAACGTTTCAAAAATCATTTTATCTGATGTGTTCACGATTATATCAGTTGTCCACAAATGGACTAATATCCTAAATATCTGAATTTTCAGTGTGTCTGCCGATATGAATGCATTGTTTAGTGTTAGCACACAAACTACCACTTAAAGGGCTAATTCACCCTTGTCAGTTATCTGCCTGTAACCTTAACTGCTATTTTAAGAAGTTTATTACATGCATTAGTAACCAGATATTTAATGATAAATAAGTCCGATAGGAAATAATAACCGCACGCCGATTTAACGATCAGCCATACACGATTTTCACTGTTCAGTATTTCAAACAAAATTGGATTTTTCAGTTGTCATTTTACATAAATAAGGTCCATGAATCTTATATAACTTGGTAATTCTGGCAAAACTTTTTTCAGACAAAAAAAAAATGTCCCTTTAAGAAGCCCTCGGTTTTAAATGCAATGCATTGTTAATGGTGTATCTATTATAATTCAACCCAAAGCATTTTTAGCATGTAGTACAGATGTGCAATTTTGTGGCGTTTAAGTACAGATGAAGTAGTGGTGTTCAAGCCTGGTCTAGAATTGCTTGGTAATGATGCAGTCCCATAGTAACCTTTAATAGCCTTGCTATCATACTTCAGCTAATGCATCAGATATCGTTTGTTGGAATAACAGATCTGTTTATCTAATGTAAGTGAATTCATCTGTTTTTGTTCTTTTGGAAAAATAAAAGTTTACGGTTTATCATTCGTGTGAAGATCTTTTTGCTGCTGTAGATGGTGAACTAAAAAAAAAGGCAACAGGTTCATTTTTTTATTTTGTAAAGCTTACTGGTCCCAGGTATATATGCATCTTTGTTAAAGGAATTCATTACAAGAGGAGAATTATATTCTCCTCCTTGTATTCTAGCAGTTTGAATCCCCATCCTGGATACTTTGAAAGAAAGGGGGAGGTTGGGGGAATATAATTGCCCTTTTCTTCTCAAGCTGCAGAAAAAAAGCCTCCCTGCTGCTGTGCCACAAATTCTAACACAGCAACACAGGAGGCTTCTACTTTAAATCAAGTGTAGGGTAGACTACCCTTTAAAGGACAATTAGGTATATTGATTTACCATGCTCTTCTCACCATTTGAAGTACTCAGGTAAGGACAGTAGAGAGAGAAGTGTTAGACTGGACTGGTGAAGGACATTCTCTATAAGGGGTGAGGACATAATGGTTTAGGTATATTAAAAAGAGCACTGTGCCTTCAAGTTCGAATGGGCTGCAAACCAATGAATATACCATTTGGAAGAGAAGGAAGCAAGGAAATCTGAGCTATAAGCGTACACCACACATTTGATATTTTACCATATGAACCATTGATTTTAGTTATTTTGTTTAATTGCAATGAAATATATTAACACAATACTGGACAGAGAGAGGAATCGATATGACCAATCGTAGAGCTTCAAGGGCATGTACACCATACATTGAAATTTTACATACAGCGGCAGGACCCCCCATTTTACTTTACCTTCCCCAAAGATGCAGCTAAACATACTTACAATCCCGGCCCCTCGCCACCTGGGATCTGCACTCTGTTGCGAACTGGTTTCGAGAACAGCAGCAGTGAGGCACTTTCTGGTCCAGCTTTCAGCTATTGGGCGTCACCATTGTGCCTAATAGGATATGTAACAGGATTGGCTAGAGGCTCAAGTGAGCATTCCTGCTGTATCAAGTTCTGCAGTAGCTTAGAATTGGGCATTTGCAATACTGGAATGCTGGAAATAAAATAAAAACACATTCATTCATTCCCAGCACCCACATTAAAATGATGGGTGGGACACAGATTACTGCTTTTATATTAAGGTGCTCTGCCTTCTAATTCAGTGTTTTTCTGAGACTTTAGTTCTCCTTTAAGTGACCCACATGCCATAAATTCAGGTATTCTAGTGATTATATTGACGGAATGAACCTGTTAACTACATGTTCTGACAATTGTTGGTAGTCCCACATTAGATATTACTGCAATTAACCAAAAACGCTTTCCTGGAAAAACCGTTAACAAACAATGAATGATTTTAAATACGTTGGCATAATTGCAGTTAATAGCAAGTATGTCACAGAACCGGCGCCGTAATAGATGATTTCAATGAAATTTAAAGATGTATTCCTTATCTATTGAATTAATATATACTGACGCTTTTATCTAAATCCCACAATTCTCTCTGTTTGCTAAACTAAATTCTAGGTCCTTGTAGTTTGGTAATATTACATTAACCTTTTATGTTTTTAGCTAATATGTATAAAGTGTAGTTCTTGACATCTGCAGAGCATTACAATTAGTATATTGATAATCAATTCAGGATCACCTACCTGCAATCTGTCAGAACTGACTATGTATGGATTCATTTGTATTTAAGAAGGGTTATGTTGCTTACCTATTGGGATTGACTTATATTCACACTGATATGTAATATTATAACATAGAAAGAAAAAAATATGTGATACATATTTGCTGCAGTGGAATATATACATATGTCCATAAAACACTTGACTATTAAAGAATTATTCCACTTTTGCTCTCGTTACAGAAACTGAGTGTCCGCTCCATAATGCTTTAAGGTGTCCATGCACGGGACGATATTACCATCAATCCGTGCGAGTAGACATTTCAATTGATTGGTCCAAAAATTTTACATTTCCCCGATCTTCTTATGCCCTATTCGATTGTAAAAACGAACGCAATATGATTGGGAAAGCCAATTCAACCAATTAAATGATTGTATTATTTTCTGAATTTGGATTAAATGTAATTGTAACCTCACAATAGATGATATTAGACAATAACCACTAAACAAATTAAACGTCGACATATTTAGTGTATGGCATCTGTAAAGGGCATGTCCACCCTTAAAACAAAAATTATGCCACCTGCCTGTTACCTTACCCCAAATTTCAAACATTATATTCTGCACAATATTAGTAGGGATGAAATCCAGTTCCGAATCAAACTGATGGTTCTGAAGTTCCCACACAAACTTTTGTTTGAGCTTTCTTGTGTCTCACTGTCTTCCACTCCCATGTGCTTCCCTGTGCCTCACACCCACACACTACTGTACCCCCACCCATTGTGTTCCCTGCTCCCACACACACACCCCTGTACCCCCAAACTAAACACCATTTGCTTCCCTGTGCCTTGCACACACTGTTGTACCCCAAAACCAAACATATTTTGCTTCCATGTGCATCACACGCCTACTCCTGTACCCCACACCAAACCCTATGTGCTTACATGTGCCATATACACACTCCTGTACCCCCATACAAATACCATGTGCTTCCCTGTGCCTCACACCCACACACTACTGTACCCCAACCCAATTGTGTTCCCTGTGCCTCACACACACACACACACACGCCTGTACCCCCAAACCAAACACCATATGCTTCCCTGTGCCCTACACACACTGTTATACCCCCAACCAAACACCTTTTGCTTCCCTGTGCACACACACATACTCCTGTACCCCCACACCAACCTATGTGCTTCCATGTGCCATATACACACTCCTGTACCCCACACCCCACACCAAACACCAAATGCTTCCCTGTGCTTCACACACACACGGTCCTGAACCGGCAAACCAAACACTGTCATGGAGATGTATAAAAGTTTTTATCATTGAAAATGATTCTAATTTTGCACTAACCAATCAGATGTTAACTTTCAAATGTAAATAACATCTGATTGGTTAGGGCAAAATTATCACCATTTTAACAATAAAAACTTTTATTACATCTCCCAGTATGTGCTTCCCTGTGCCCCCACATACTCCTGTATCCCCAACCAAACACTGTGTGCTTTCCTGTGCACCACCCACACGCACACTCCTTTACCCACCCAACACTAGCTCCATGTGCTTCCTAGTACCTCCCACCCAAACTCCTGTACCCCCACACCAACATGTGCTTCCACACAACGCTGTTCCCCTGCCCGACTGGGTGCGCAGGACATTTCTACATCCCAGACACGGGTCCTGATGTCCTTGTGATGACTGTGATTATGACCAGTCGTTAAAAACAACCACATACAGATCAAATTCCTCTTGTGGCTCCGGATTGGTCCAACTGGTAAATCACAGACAATGGGGCACTTTACATCAATGACACTGAATAAACCAGTGGCATTGCTTTAACCCACTGACAGATACATTAACGATTCGTTTATCGATGGTTGAGTCAATCCGGGAGAATAAGAGAACATTGCTCTGCCCTTGTATACCAGGCCTCAGTCAGTGTTTATTTCTCATTAATGCATTACATAATAGTTATATCGGCTGCAGACGACTGTACTGGGAATTGGAAGATCTTGTGATTCGCTAGCGCGGTTTATCCACACGTAGAATAATTTATACGTACAATTGTATCCAGAGATTGGATAGATGTGTTTCATTAATATTTCAATCTGGTTGTTTCCCAAAGACGTTGTATTTTTTAGTATTTAAAGTTTAATGATGCTTTATTTTCTTCTAGTGTCTCCGGAGGCGATAGGATTTCTTTCAGCTGTTGGAGTGTCAATTATTCTCCTTTTGTTACTTTTCCTCTACATTAACAAAAAAATGTGTTTTGGGAAAAATGGAGGATTCTACGTGGCTGGCTCAGAGTTTGGTGCAAAAGTTCTCAAGGTAAGGCAACATTTGATTATATTGTGAAACTAATGATCAATGCTGGTAATGTAGTTTACTGGGGAATCATGGGTTTTTTCGAGATGATTAAGGTGCAATCTATAAAACTCCCTGAGCTAAGGCTAGATACACATGAATTCCTGCCCAGTACAATATTTGGTCAAAATTCTTGTTAATTTTTGCCAGTCTAGCAAACATTGGATGTGATGGTAATTTTCAGCACTGGTACCGATTATTTCTATGGGGGATATCTGGGCAGGGTTACTATTCATTCATCTACGATCACTACAAATGTATTTTCTTCTAAAAGGAAGCCAGACACATAGCAAATGATTTCCTCCCCATGTCTAATAATTAAAATTGAATTGTTGGCCTCCGATCAATACGATTATTGTACGATTTTATCGTAGTTTGTATGGCCTCCTTACTCTAAAGTCTTCACTAATATGTCACAAGAATGACTTAAAAACTGTCATAAAAGTTATTACATTATTAAATGTCAGCCAATGGACAATAGCCTGATTTTACAGAAAGCATTTGTATGGCTCCTTAAAAATATGGTCTCTATAAACTGGTTTGCAAATGTTAGGGCTGTTGCTATTCATAATAATGTTCGTCTGATAGGACAAACACAGTATTTAAAGGGCATGTCTTCCCAAATAATATAATGTTGTTAGCCTAATTACCCCCACCCCCCTTTGACCTTGTTTTTCCTTGACCCCGCTCCCGGGCATGTACTGTCAGTCATGGTCACAACGTGTGGCTAGGTATTAGGCTAAACAGACTAGACATACCCTTTAACCTAACCAAGATACTAATAGGAATGTTCTGTTTATCTGATCATTTATTCTTCTGCATTTTTGGACTGGATATCCTTCCACAGTTTTTTGTGGAGGTGCCAAGAAATTGGGGTTGGTGGATTTAGCTTTTATATTGGCACCAATAAGTTAGGGTCAATTAAAAGAAACTAAAGCCTAAAAACCATACGAATCAGACTTATACTCGAGTCAATCATTTCTGCTCGTTTTCAGATAATATAAGTACCTTGGCTTATACTCGGGTCAACTTATATTCAAGTATATACGGTACCTGTCTTGATTGCCTGTTTCACATGTGCAGGATTTAAAACTCCCAGCACATGCAGACACTCACATTAATAGAGCCTTGTGCAGCCTTTTAAGCCAAATTCAAAGTTTTCTCTTTCTATTTACTTATTGCGTTTTCCTTTAAGAAACGGAACTTTACAGATCATAAAAAATACAATGTGCTGCAGTTGTAAAACGTTTTTTTTTACAGGCTAACCATTTAAAAGACTTTCACTCTGTTTTTGAAACAACAATGGCTTCTACCAGTTCGTAATGTGGTCAGTATTCCCTGTGAAACTCTTAAATGGAAATGTTGTGATATACGTTGATCCCAAGATGAATGTTAACTTCACAAAAGAGTCATTTGAAGACCTGCTAAAAAAATGATGTTAAAAATAGGGCCAGTCCTGTGACATAAAATTAAAAAAAGCTATCGTGCCTGATGATTGGATGAAAACTTGTCTGATGATTGGATGAAAAACGTGTCTGATGATTGGAGCTGAGCAATGTCGTTCTTTAAAAGTTTCCAGAAAAGTCTTCCCTCTGTGTCATCAATCGTTGACAGTCTAAGCAACGCTGTGGAGGCATCACAAGTGTTGTTGAAGAAGTTGGCTCCAGTGTGGCAGATTCCGTATCTGAGCAAGTTACTAGCATGATACAGGGTTTGCGTACGGAGGAAGATGAAACACCAGTATCTTCAGAACAGAATTCTTCATGGCATAAAGACCAACCAGGATCCCAACTCAACTTGACTGTGAAAAAAATGCTGCATCAAATGTGGATCCAGAGGTCGATTCTTCCACTTCACGGAGAAAAGAGAGAAAGCAAAAGCACTGTTATTCCTCTTCGGAATATTTCAGTAACACTGACATTATAGGGAATCCAATTCAACTGTCCACACAACGAACTTGAGGACATATCATACGGAGCTTCACCACAGATATACGTAGAACTAAAAAGGGACGTCTTCAGCATTCAAAACAAAACATAAATGAGGATGATCAATGTAACCAAGGTGTAAATGGATGTAGCGTTAGCAATGTTTATCACGTTGGTGAAAAAGAAACAGGAGGCAACTCTAAGACCATGTCACATAAAGTATCCGAAAATGATGAGTTTGGGAGCAAAGTAAAGTCGCCAATTCAAATACACAGGTAGCACACAAGGGAAACAAAATTCGCATGTGAATACCAAAACGGTGCACGAGTCTGATGCCCCATTTACTTCCGATGATCATTCAAACAGCCATAATACAATGAAACCAAGGAAGGTTGAGTCTAAAAATAGAACAAAATCTAATCGGCATGACGTGACATCTCAAGATGTTCGAAACCACAAGTACTCACAGGAAGAAAACACTCCCGATGATTTAAAACAGAGGAGACCAAGAATAAGGAGAGATCTCTACACAAGAGTAAGACAGGTCTTTAAACAGGACCAGAGAACTAGACAGACAAAAAGCTCAAAGGTAAAGAACCTTCCATTTTGCAGTGATGTGCAGTTGACCTTCTCCTATTCCTCTCTTGACCTTTCTTCCTTTTATATTATTGAACATACTCAATTTAAACAAAAAGCAGGTAGTCGGAAGACATACTCACGGAATCTACAACCCCAGATAATCAGCGGCGCTCAATCGCTCCTTCACCGCACGACCATAGCGGTGTACATCCTCAGAAGACGATACATAGATGAAGCTGGCTGCACGCTGAGACTTCAGTAAAACACTTCTTTATTGAAAATCAGTAAAAACAAGACTCCGAGCAACACCAAAAGGTGGGACAGAGTTAGACACAGATGGTGCCTGACGCGTTTCGTGACGTCATACGACTTTATCGGAGGCCAACCACTCGTGTCCAAGGCCACCACTCATGTCCAAGGCCAACCACTCCTGTCCAAGGCCAACCACTCTCTGTCCAAGGCCAACCACTCGTGTCCAAGGCCAACCACTCGTGTCCAAGGCCAACCACTCGTGTCCAAGGCCAACCCTCGTGTCCGATGAACCTTATATAGTACAAAAAGGTTAAGGGGAGGGAATAATGAAACAAGCAATCAAAAAAATTAAAACACACATTAAGTATAACAATAGAACAGGAATACGACATGTCGGAAGGGTGAGTATATAATATAACATCCTATATCGTAATAAATATAATACATATACTTTGCAAACTTTGTATATATTTACTTAAGGATAAAATCGACATTTAGGTACAACTGCTGATTGACCAATAGCTCAATTTTGACGAGACCCAGTGTCGATGTGTCAATAACAGGTCTTTATACCCCTAGTAAAGGTGATATCCACCACCTTTAGTCGCCATTAATTACAAAAAGCTAATATATGTAGAGTGAGATAGTCTAACACAATCGGTACTACATTGAATAAAAACAGTCTAGCAAATCCAAACTGTCATAATTCTACTACATCTATTATATCCAACCTTGTACCGAATATCATGATACTACAGAAACGTATATAAAATAAGGAAACACACACACTGTATATAAATATTCCATAGCCTAATCCCTTATGAACACATATACAAGTATGTAGAACAAAATTTAACAGAGGGGACAAGCAACCAGAGGTTCATACGGTGGTAATGTACAACAATAATATTAAATATATTACATAATCCTATATCTGTGAATACCTGGAAAATGAATGAGAATCTCAGAGAGCCGTGCGGGATGGTGTGTTCCAGATAGTCGCGGACTAACCCAGCAAATGAATGTCTATAATTTGGCCCGTTGATATATACATAATTTAATTACAAAGGTATAACCTAATCAAAATTTAATCAAGAAAGCTGATAATTCAAACTCTCTATTAAGGCCAAGGGATTGTACAGATTTAAAATATAGATCCACTTGGCTTCCAATTTTAAAATCTTTTATCGACATCGCCCTTTCTGATGTCCTTCTTATATGTATCAATCTGAAAGGGAATATTAATATCACCATAATGATCCTCTACAACATGTAAATCATATTTAGGAATAGCATTTATATGTTCCGCTATACTCGACATACTGGTCTGATAGCCTTCCCAATATATCTAGACCACATTGGCATATTACTAATATACTACGCCCTTTTTTACAATTGGCAAGAAATTTATCTTATAATCCTTACCCGTGGACGATCTGGTAAATGATTTGGACTGATTAATAATTTATGTGTGATTCTCATTCATTTTCCAGGTATTTCATAGATATTGGATTATGTAATATATTTAATATTATTGTTTACATTACCACCGTATGAACCTCTGGTTGCATTGTCCCCTCTGTTAAATGTTTGTCTACATACTTGTATATGTGTTCATAAGGGTTAGGCTATGGAATATTTATATACAGTGGTGTGTTTCCTTATTTTATATACGTTTCTGTAGTATCATGATATTCGGTACAAGGTTGGATATAATAGATGTAGTAGAATTATGACAGTTTGGATTTGCTAGACTGTTTTTACTTTTTCAATGTAGTACCGTATTGTGTTAGATATCTCACTCTACATATATTAGCTTTTTGTAATTAATGGCGACTAAAGGTGGTGGATATCACCTTTACTAGGGTTATAAAGACCTGTTATTGACACATCGACACTGGGTCTTGTCAAATAGAGCTATTGTCAATCAGCAGTTGTACCTAAATGTCGATTTAGTATAGAAGTATATGTATTATATTTTATTATGATATAGGATTGTTATATACTCACCCTTCCAACATGTTTTATTCTTGTTCTATGTTATACTTAATTATGGTTTTAATGTTTTTTGATTGCTTGTTTCTTTATTCCCACCCCCGTAACCTTTTTGTACTATATAAGGTTCATCTGGCACGAGTGGTTGCCTTGACCTGTGTGCCTGGACACGAGTGGTTGGCCTTGGACACGGGTGGTTGGCCTTGACGATGGTTGGCCTGACACGAGTGGTTGGCCTTGGACACGAGTGGTTGGCCTTGGACACGAGTGGTTGGCCTTGACACTGTGGTTGGGGCACTCCGATGAAGTGACTTCAATAAAGGAATGTTTTACTGAAGTCTTAGCGTCAGCCCTTCATCTATGTATTATCCTCCATTTAAAAATAAAACGTCCAACTTGGTCCACTAATGCACGTTTGTAAAGGGTAAGTTGTAACAATTTTATTGAGAGAAGCTATGTAGTAGCAGTAATCGGACATGGTTCGATTTTCAGGATCATACCCCACTCAACCATGGCGCATGCCCATTAAGCGCGTGCCTACTTACAGGGAGGCAGGAGATCTAGGCCTTGTGTTTCTAATATTACTTCGCTCCTTTCTTTATCCTACTGTCTTGTTGTGTTTTGTTTAATCTCCATTTGTTCATTGATTGGCGAATCGGTGAAAGGTTTTGTGATATTTTTTAGCACTCTGTAATCTTTTCTCTTTTGCAACAGGCAGGGATCTCCATGGATCATCATCTGAAAGTGAAGATGAGATGTTTAGGGAAATACCAGGAAGCAGCATCTCGAGTGCATCCCAACAGAACAGACAAACAACACAATTACACTTGGGAAACCAACAGAATACAGCCCACTGTCTGCAGAATATGACGGCTACAGCAGTGAAGTTTCTGCAGATGAAGGTGAGTGAGTCATAAAAGTAATTCCTTTTGTAGTTATGTCGAATAGGTGTATTTTCGACACTTCCTGTGTGGCTGTGAGGTCATAAGTAAACTTTGCTGGTTGCTTGCATCATGCTTATTTGTTTTGTAGGAAGTCTGGGATTAGTGTAATGAGAACTGAAGACTGGATGTATAATTTGATGGGCTATTTGAAGCAGTTGCATAAAATTAAAAAGTAATAAACTTTAATATAACTGTCATGGGCCTTTAGATATGTGAGGCTGCATTTAACTTTTGGAAACCCTGAAATTGTGGCTTTTGACGAGAATCGCATTCACGTATTCTGCAAAGTTTTTAACAACAGGTACTTTAATAATGAATTCTGCGTTTTTCTTTATTGTAAATGTCAACACAGGTCTGTATAATTGCTGTTGACGTTTGTATTGATTGGATTCCGACAACCATATATTTTCTTGACTACTTATTTTCATCCCAGTGCTTTACCAGCAAACATCACACTGCCAAATGCCTTAATCTGTGTTCATTTAGGCATAAGGAAATCTTTTCCAAGTATCTGTCAGACTTTGCAATGGAAGCAGCTCGGATTATTGACTGCAGCACAGAACTGATTCACTCCCTTGCGAATGTGTCATTGTCTATTTGTAGCTGTAAAACCTTCTGTACTGTGAGCTTTACACTGAATATGGTACTTTTAAAGGACCTCTAAATCTAATAATTCATTAAGGAATTATAAGCCGCTCCACACCAACCCTCTTTCCATTGGATATACCCAGGGTGAGGACCTCATCCCTGGGTTTACATTAAATTGCCTGAATACTTAACAAAACTTCGCTCAGGGGTCCTGCTCTGCCCCGCCCTCTCCCTTATCAGGGACCTGTCCAATAGAGAAGGCACTTCTTGGCAGATTAGGACCAGACAGTTAAGCAAGTTTAGGTAATTATTGCCATAGATCCAAGGCTAAACCAGAGGGGAGGACCTAGCGGTTTAGGTACATGAAATGTTAGGAGGGTAGTGTGAAGGTATATTCCACTAAGATAGTTTATTTCCCTAAAACTGGTTTCTGTATCCCTTTGTGTAATGAATCAGTGTAATCCAGTCAACTGGCCTGGTGCCAAATTAATATTTGGCTGCCAGGAAGGCATTACCAGCTGCAAAGGATTTGGGGAGAAAAAGAGTGTGCCAAACCCACTACAGCATTTATGTTGTTAATTGTGATATTTATAAAGGGGTGATATTGTTAAATTACCATACCGCTCCTAACATTAGCACTGTAGTATTGGTATTTTTGTGCTCCAACAAATTTATGGCTGTGTTGTTAAATTACCGATTAGGGATGAAAAATACTGATACGGAGCAGTATTTTACAAACCGCCCATTGACTACGGTGGACATCATTTTAGAATGTGGATGTAAATGACAACGCAGTGACTGTAAATTACCAATAACTCAATTCCGATCCTTTATAAATACTGCGCAATTTTTTTAGAGTTAATAATATATGTTGACCCATAAGGAACCACTTAAATGATCCGCTTAAGTTCTCCTTTAATTAGAATGGATTGTTTATTGTGATCATTTCCAGATTTCACGGGTTATTACCATCTAACATTTACATAACTTTTTCTAATGGAGTAAAACCCACTCAGTCGCCATTATCATTGAACCAACCCTAGAATTGTACTATATGTTCATTTATTGTGTCAAACACACCTTAGTGCGTTACTGGACTTGGATCCAGCTTTGTTTATCAGTACAGCCCTTTATTGTTTTGCTAAAGGCAAATTCCTTTGTTCATGTTGCTGTTTCTCTGTTGTGTTTTTTTTAATATAATTAAAGTATTTGGGGCTTAATGTCTGTGTCCTGCTACATTTTTGGGAGATTTAACTATGAACAGTCTAAGCATAGGAAATTGTCAACATATGCTATTCTATCTCAGTAGCTCTTATGCATATGTATAGGCGTCCTGTGACCATCCTTCCCTGCGTGCTGCAAATTTAATAGGCTATAACAGGGCCTGAGCAAAATAAAATAAATGCTATGATATTATAACAAGATTATGACCAAGGGATTTTACTGTCGTCTTCATTGTTAGTACTTTATCTGCAGCTTTCCCCATTCATCGCTTCACTGTGCCCATTATATCCTTCCACTCGCGAGAGCTGGTATACAGATATAATGGCACACTGTCAATATCACAAGTTCAGGATTGGGTTACTTCCTTATCAGTGTTTTGTTAGGCTCCCTCCGCGTTTTTTTATGTTAAAAAAAAAAAATTGGTTTGCGGTTAATCTTAGTCAAATACGCAGAAATAACATTTTGTGTCGCGCACACTCTGCTCTGATGGGAGGCCTTTTATTTTAAAGGGAACCGTGGTTTTGCACGAGCGCCACTCAGAAAAACATGTCTTGTGCTTCAGTTTTCCTTTTAAAGGGCATGTCCCACCCAAACTATAACCCCAATCCCCCATGTTGGAGGGTATGTGTTTCTATAACTGTAACTATTAAAGGGGGAACGTTGGAGGGTATGTGTTTTTATAAGTGTAACTATTAAAGGGATAATGTTGGAGGGTATGTGTATCTATATGTGTAACTATTAAAGGGGGAATGTTTGGAGGGGGGGGAACTCCCTTACCAATAGGATACATCCATTGGGAGGATACAACCTTACTCTAGGATGAATCCATGGAGTGGATTCTTACTGTAAGAATGATCAAGGGTGAGGAGACCCATACTATAGGATGTATCCAGGGGGAAGGATAACTCCCTTACTATAGGAATGAGTCCAGGAGAGTAGGACTCCTTACTATAGGATGAAATCAGGGAGGAGACTCTTACTATAGATGAAATCAAGGGGGAGGAGACTCCTTACTATAGGATAAGTATCAGGGGGAGGAACTCCTTACTATAGGATGAACTCCCAGGGGGAGGAGACCCTTACTATAGTAGATATCCCAGTAGGAGAGACTTCTACATAAGATCCAATCCATTGAGGGGGAGACTCCTTACACTAATAGGATACTCCAGTGGGGTGGGGGGAGACTCCCTTGCTATAGGATGATAATCCGGGGGAGGAGATTCCTTGCTATAGATGATCTCCAGGGGGAGAGACTCCTGACTAAGGATGATATCCATGGAGATGAGACCGCCTTACTATAGGAATGAAATCAGGGGGCAGGAGACTCCTTACTATAGGATGAAATCCTGGGGAGGATACTCTTACTATAATGAAATACAGGGGAGGAGACTCCTTACTATAGGATACAAATCAGTGGGAGGAACACCTTACTATAGGAATTGAATACCCATTTTGAAAAGACTCTTACTATAGATGAATCCAGTGGTAGGAGACTCCTTAACATGAGATGTCATCCAGAGGAGGAGACTCCTTACTATAGGATGACATCCGGGGGAAGAAACTTCTTACAATGATGATCTCCAGGGGGAGGAGACTCTTTAAACTATAGGATAACAATCCATGGGAGGAGATCCTTACAATGATGAAATCCAGTAGGAGGATTCTCCTTACTATAGGATGAAATCCAAAGGAGAGACTCCTTACTATAGGATAGAATCCAGAGGGAGGAGCTCCTTACTATAGGAATAGAAATCCAGAGGGAGGAGGACTCCTTACTATAAGGATACAATCCATGTTATGTAGACTCCCTTACTATAAGGATCAATCAGTGGGGAGGAAGACCTCCTTACTATAGGTACAATCCGTGGGAGGAGGACCCTTACTATAGGATACAGATTCCAGTGGAGGAGACTCTTACTATTGGATCCAATCCGTGGGAGGCCCGCCTTACTATTGGATAATCCAGTGGGAGAGGCTACTCCTTACTATTGGATACAATCCAGTTGGAAAAAAGGAGACTCCTTACTATAGGATACAATCCAGTTGGGAGGAGACTCCTTGCTACTAGGAATGATATCCATGGGGAGGATGCTCCCTTGCTATAGATATATCCGTGGGAGGGACTCCTATTACTATGGATGATATCCAGGGAGGACACTCCATACTATGGATGATCTCCAGAGGTACTAAACTCTTACTAATAGGATGATACCCGTTGGAGGAGACTCCTTGCTGTAAGGATGATCCGCAGTGGAGAGCACTCCTCCATAGGATGAATAGGGGGAGGATACTCCTTACTATAGGAATGAAATCCAGTGGAGGAGACTCCTTCTATAGGATGACATCCAGGGGGAGGATCCTCCTTCTTATAGGATGATATATAATGGACGAAACTCCTTACTTAGGATGATCTCCAATGGACGAAACTCCTTACTATAGGATGATACCCAGTGGAGGAGACTCCTTGCTGTAAGGATGATACCCATGGTGAGACTCCTTACTATATGATGATTCCAGGGGGAGGAGACTCCTTCCATAGGATGAATCCCAGGGGAGGAGACTCCTTACTATAGGATGAAATCCATGGGGAGGAGACTCCTACTATAGGATGAAACTCCAGGTGGAGGGACCCTTACTATAGTATGAAATCCATTGGGAGGAGACTCCTTACTAGAGGCTGAAATCCCAGGGGGAGGAACACTCCTTACTAATAGGATGATATAAAGTGTAACTATTAAAGGGATAATGTTGGAGGGTATGTGTATCTATATGTGTAACTATTAAAGGGGGAATGTTGGAGGGGGGGGGAACTCCTTACAATAGGATACAATCCAGTGGGAGGAGACACCTTACTATAGGATGAAATCCAGTGGGAGGGGATTCCTTACTGTAGAATGAAATCAAGGGGGAGGAGACTCATTACTATAGGATGATATCCAGGGGGAGGAGACTCCTTACTATAGGATGATATCCAGGGAGAGGAGACTCCTTACTATAGGATGAAATCAGGGGAGGAGACTCCTTACTATAGATGAAATCAAGGGGGAGGAGACTCCTTACTATAGGATAAGTATCAGGGGGAGGAACTCCTTACTATAGGATGAACTCCCAGGGGGAGGAGACCCTTACTATAGTAGATATCCCAGTAGGAGAGACTTCTACATAAGATCCAATCCATTGAGGGGGAGACTCCTTACACTAATAGGATACTCCAGTGGGGTGGGGGGAGACTCCCTTGCTATAGGATGATAATCCGGGGGAGGAGATTCCTTGCTATAGATGATCTCCAGGGGGAGAGACTCCTGACTAAGGATGATATCCATGGAGATGAGACCGCCTTACTATAGGAATGAAATCAGGGGGCAGGAGACTCCTTACTATAGGATGAAATCCTGGGGAGGATACTCTTACTATAATGAAATACAGGGGAGGAGACTCCTTACTATAGGATACAAATCAGTGGGAGGAACACCTTACTATAGGAATTGAATACCCATTTTGAAAAGACTCTTACTATAGATGAATCCAGTGGTAGGAGACTCCTTAACATGAGATGTCATCCAGAGGAGGAGACTCCTTACTATAGGATGACATCCGGGGGAAGAAACTTCTTACAATGATGATCTCCAGGGGGAGGAGACTCTTTAAACTATAGGATAACAATCCATGGGAGGAGATCCTTACAATGATGAAATCCAGTAGGAGGATTCTCCTTACTATAGGATGAAATCCAAAGGAGAGACTCCTTACTATAGGATAGAATCCAGAGGGAGGAGCTCCTTACTATAGGAATAGAAATCCAGAGGGAGGAGGACTCCTTACTATAAGGATACAATCCATGTTATGTAGACTCCCTTACTATAAGGATCAATCAGTGGGGAGGAAGACCTCCTTACTATAGGTACAATCCGTGGGAGGAGGACCCTTACTATAGGATACAGATTCCAGTGGAGGAGACTCTTACTATTGGATCCAATCCGTGGGAGGCCCGCCTTACTATTGGATAATCCAGTGGGAGAGGCTACTCCTTACTATTGGATACAATCCAGTTGGAAAAAAGGAGACTCCTTACTATAGGATACAATCCAGTTGGGAGGAGACTCCTTGCTACTAGGAATGATATCCATGGGGAGGATGCTCCCTTGCTATAGATATATCCGTGGGAGGGACTCCTATTACTATGGATGATATCCAGGGAGGACACTCCATACTATGGATGATCTCCAGAGGTACTAAACTCTTACTAATAGGATGATACCCGTTGGAGGAGACTCCTTGCTGTAAGGATGATCCGCAGTGGAGAGCACTCCTCCATAGGATGAATAGGGGGAGGATACTCCTTACTATAGGAATGAAATCCAGTGGAGGAGACTCCTTCTATAGGATGACATCCAGGGGGAGGATCCTCCTTCTTATAGGATGATATATAATGGACGAAACTCCTTACTTAGGATGATCTCCAATGGACGAAACTCCTTACTATAGGATGATACCCAGTGGAGGAGACTCCTTGCTGTAAGGATGATACCCATGGTGAGACTCCTTACTATATGATGATTCCAGGGGGAGGAGACTCCTTCCATAGGATGAATCCCAGGGGAGGAGACTCCTTACTATAGGATGAAATCCATGGGGAGGAGACTCCTACTATAGGATGAAACTCCAGGTGGAGGGACCCTTACTATAGTATGAAATCCATTGGGAGGAGACTCCTTACTAGAGGCTGAAATCCCAGGGGGAGGAACACTCCTTACTAATAGGATGATATATGATATCCAGGGAGAGGAGACTCCTTACTATAGGATGAAATCAGGGGAGGAGACTTCTTACTATAGGATGTAATCCAGGGGAGGAGACCCCTTACTATAGGATGAAATCCAGTGGGAGGAGACTCCTTACTATAGTAGATATCCCAGTAGGAGAGACTTCTACATAAGATCCAATCCATTGAGGGGGAGACTCCTTACACTAATAGGATACTCCAGTGGGGTGGGGGGAGACTCCCTTGCTATAGGATGATAATCCGGGGGAGGAGATTCCTTGCTATAGATGATCTCCAGGGGGAGAGACTCCTGACTAAGGATGATATCCATGGAGATGAGACCGCCTTACTATAGGAATGAAATCAGGGGGCAGGAGACTCCTTACTATAGGATGAAATCCTGGGGAGGATACTCTTACTATAATGAAATACAGGGGAGGAGACTCCTTACTATAGGATACAAATCAGTGGGAGGAACACCTTACTATAGGAATTGAATACCCATTTTGAAAAGACTCTTACTATAGATGAATCCAGTGGTAGGAGACTCCTTAACATGAGATGTCATCCAGAGGAGGAGACTCCTTACTATAGGATGACATCCGGGGGAAGAAACTTCTTACAATGATGATCTCCAGGGGGAGGAGACTCTTTAAACTATAGGATAACAATCCATGGGAGGAGATCCTTACAATGATGAAATCCAGTAGGAGGATTCTCCTTACTATAGGATGAAATCCAAAGGAGAGACTCCTTACTATAGGATAGAATCCAGAGGGAGGAGCTCCTTACTATAGGAATAGAAATCCAGAGGGAGGAGGACTCCTTACTATAAGGATACAATCCATGTTATGTAGACTCCCTTACTATAAGGATCAATCAGTGGGGAGGAAGACCTCCTTACTATAGGTACAATCCGTGGGAGGAGGACCCTTACTATAGGATACAGATTCCAGTGGAGGAGACTCTTACTATTGGATCCAATCCGTGGGAGGCCCGCCTTACTATTGGATAATCCAGTGGGAGAGGCTACTCCTTACTATTGGATACAATCCAGTTGGAAAAAAGGAGACTCCTTACTATAGGATACAATCCAGTTGGGAGGAGACTCCTTGCTACTAGGAATGATATCCATGGGGAGGATGCTCCCTTGCTATAGATATATCCGTGGGAGGGACTCCTATTACTATGGATGATATCCAGGGAGGACACTCCATACTATGGATGATCTCCAGAGGTACTAAACTCTTACTAATAGGATGATACCCGTTGGAGGAGACTCCTTGCTGTAAGGATGATCCGCAGTGGAGAGCACTCCTCCATAGGATGAATAGGGGGAGGATACTCCTTACTATAGGAATGAAATCCAGTGGAGGAGACTCCTTCTATAGGATGACATCCAGGGGGAGGATCCTCCTTCTTATAGGATGATATATAATGGACGAAACTCCTTACTTAGGATGATCTCCAATGGACGAAACTCCTTACTATAGGATGATACCCAGTGGAGGAGACTCCTTGCTGTAAGGATGATACCCATGGTGAGACTCCTTACTATATGATGATTCCAGGGGGAGGAGACTCCTTCCATAGGATGAATCCCAGGGGAGGAGACTCCTTACTATAGGATGAAATCCATGGGGAGGAGACTCCTACTATAGGATGAAACTCCAGGTGGAGGGACCCTTACTATAGTATGAAATCCATTGGGAGGAGACTCCTTACTAGAGGCTGAAATCCCAGGGGGAGGAACACTCCTTACTAATAGGATGATATAGCACAAGAAGAGCGAGCTGGTGACACAGAGACAGTCACTGCCCTGTTTAGGGACATCAGGGAACAGCTGGAAGCCCTAGAGAGAAGAGAGTCTGAGTGGAATCTCCAGGCAGGAGGATGAGTTTCACTCACACTCACTGATCTAATCCAACAGCTGGAAATAAAGAATAATGAGGTGTCCAGGAAGATCCATCACATGAGAAGCTGTGCAGTATGGCAGATCCACTAACTGTCTTACAGGACCAGGAATCAGAGGAGCTGCATATGTGGTGCTGAGGATGGAGATAATGAGGACAGAGAGAGAGATGATATGACGGTCCCTGATATATGGGATGTGGATGTGGATCTGATCTCAAGACGAGAAATTACTGACGGGATTAAGCTGGGATTGTGACTGGGGTTAAGGGAAAGATCTATGGCCAGGAGGTTACAGACATGTTACTGGTATAAACACAGCTGTAACAAGTATCTATATCAGGGGGGACAGAAAACCGTAACATTCTCATCTATAGACCAACATTACCCATCCCCCTGGGAGATTTAAGTATCATCAGGTTTTAACCACCAGGAGTTCCCCTCAGGGCGACATCACTGGGATGTGGAGGAAGTGAATCAGGACCGGGAGGTGGGGGTTTCCTATCCCAGTATAACAGGGGGATGGGATGAACCTGGATTGGGGATAATAACAAGTTCCTGGTGTTTGTACAGACGGTATAATATACCTTATAAAGTGAAACATGACAGTAAAGAATTAATGTACACCATGTCCCTTCCTGTAATAGAAATCCGAATCTCCCTGGACTATGAGGGCGGACGTCTGTCCTTTTATGAGTTCAGTGACCCAATCAGACACTTACACACCTTCACCGCCACCTTCACGAGGCCCCTCCATGGGGCATTTGTGTATCATACAATGGTGGCGGGTGACAATCATTAGTTAGGTGTCTGGTTACGTAAATTCCCTGATCACTGACAGATCCATTAGTGGTACAGACACCCAATAACATGATTATTTTAATAACATTGGCAGGACACAATGATGTGTATAAATGTTTTTTTTAAACATATAAACTGTGAAAAACAAAAACCAGTTTAGAGAGTTTAAAGAGATTTTTATCGTTTGAATAAAATAGTTTTCCATATATATGGCTTTGCCGTGTTGTGGTTTGGTTTATTTCGGTTTAGTTCATTGTTTTTGATCAGCTTACTAGCAGTTGTACCCGGTGTTTCCGTGTTACATATGTAGGTATAGTATTTGTCACATGACAGGTATGTGGCTTAGATAAGAAGAGACAGGGAAAGAAGGCACAGTTGGTAATGTACGTCATGTATACAAATATACTATATACATAAAGATTTCTACTTTATATGTATATAACTAATCCAATTATCTCTGTCTGTATGGTCGGTTTTCACCAAAACAGCAGTAGAAATCTTCTTTGTTCAATACTGGGTTTATAATGTGTATAGATGGAAACAGAACCTTCTTATAACAGGCGGTATCTTGCAGTCTATGCTATATGAATAGCATAAAATCTAAAGAAACAAGGCGGCAATATCACGTGTTTGGTAATGTAGACAACGGCCTTAAATGTAAGGCAATGGTCGTTATTTACGGCGAACGTTCGTTAATAATGAACATTCTGTCGTAGAATACCAGACTACTGCAAGGTATTTTCTGGGGATCATAAAATCACATTATCGTTATCGCTAATTACAATCGTTATCACTAATTTGCGTAAACGGTTGTAAATTTATGAATGTTAAACTGATCAGATATTAACGATTGGTTAACATCCTTAATCTCTAAAAAGCAATAGCTTGTTTTTATAATATGGCCCAAGTAGTAATTTCTCACTCCCAGGTTTCCCAGGGTAAGGGGCGGAGATATGCAAATATATCTCCTTTATGTCCTATGCATTAATGCATGTGTCCAGAACACATGGCTTATTAACATGCAATACAGCCAATGGTACAGAGGACAATAATCTGACCTGCAGACATAACATTTGTTAGATCTCGTCAGTGCAAGATACAGATTCATGGTTCTATGTACTTATAAACTAGGGAATTGTCTCTGGATTCAAAGAACTTTTCTGACAGATTAACAAAAATATACAGACATTCAAATATACACTACATGTAAAAAGTCCATGTGAAATGCTACGTGGTTATTTGTTTACATTTGTAACCAAGTTTAATTGTGTAAATATGTTTTCTTTTCTACACTTAACACTGTGCCCATTGGTGCATGTGGCATTATGTGGTGTTGGGCTATGTGGTGTTATAACAAAGTTGATATAAAACTATTAAACACTCTATTAAAAGGGGACTGTGGTCTCTATTTTGTATGTGTCTTATGGAGGCTGCATTAATCACCAGATCATCTGCACCCTAGGTTAGAGGTTGGAGCATGCTCACTGCGTCTTCACTGCTGAGATATTCTAATTAACATACCAGAAATGCAAAATTAACATTGTAATTACCCAGAAGCTTCTTCTCCCTTATTTGTATAATGAGTGAGGAAGTTGTGGGGAAACTACTCCCTAACCGATTGAATCCTTGTAAATCTTATTTTCAAATCCCAGAATGAACTGCAGCTGTCTGTTACACATGAATACCAAATTTATATAGGAAGTTATGTAAATAAATGAAAGGTAAATTGCAAAAATTCTCGGGATAGCAATTCCTTTCTATTTACCTAAAGTCATTTTTGGACCTCAGTTGGAGGTATGTATTTCTATAAGTAAACTATTTAAGGGGGAATGTTAGAGGGGTACCGTATATACTCGAGTATAAGTCGATCCGAGTATAGTGACGGGGTACCTATTTTACCTAAAAAATGTGTTAAAAACTGATTGACTCGAGTATAAGTCGGTAGGGTAGAATTTATCACCACTAACTGCCTTCTGATTCTGTGTTGTTTTAGGCTTCTAGTGCCCTTTAAATGAACAGCAGGATTCCCATACATGAATCCCATACAGTAATAGCCAAATCCAGTACCAGTAAACCTCCAATTCCTTGGCACCCAGAGTTTGGAAAATACATGCTTTGTTGCGGGCGTTTCAGTTTCTAAACGTGTGGAAGTGGCAAGGTTCAGTAAACATTTAATAAGTTACCATTTCATTACAATTCTCTGAAACCCCATATTGTAAAGGTCCCTCTGACCCCAATAGTAAAGAACTCTCTGACCCCAATAGTTAAAAATGTCACCTGAGAGTTGTAGTTTCAAGCTGTCATTTGCGCTGTACTTTATCAGGTTAACACAGCGCCACCTACTGGTTACTATCTGCAATTGCAGAATTTGGATTCTAAATTAGGACTTGACGGTATAAGTCGAGGTTAGGTTTTCAGGCTAATTTTAAAGCCTGAAAAATTTGAACTTTAATGAGTATATACGGTTAGTGGTTTCTATAAGTGGTAACTATTAAAAGGGGAAATGTTGGAGGTATGTGTTTTATAAGTGTAACTATTAAGGGGGAATGTTGGGGGTATGTATTTCTATAAGTGTAACTATTAAGGGGGAATGTTGGAGGGTATGGTGTATCTATAAGTGTAACTATTAAAGGGGAATGTTGGAGGGTATGGTTCTATAAGTGTAACTATAAAGGATGTTGGAGGGTATGTGATTCTATAATGTAATTATTAAAGGGGGAAAGTTGGAGGGTGTGTATCTTATAAGTGTAAATATAAAGGGATAATGTTGGAGGGTATGTGTATCTATATGTGTAACTTAATTAAAAGAGGGTGAATCAGTGGGCTTTGTGATGAAAGGGGGAGGGGGGGGGGGGAACTCACTTGACGAATAGAGCCACTACGGAATCCAGGTGGGAGGAGACACTACTATAGGATGAATGAAATCCAGTGGGAGGGGACTTCCTAGTAGAAGAATCAAGGGGGAGGAAGGAGGAGATCCATTCTATAGGAGATATCCGGGGAGGAGGACTCCTTACTATAGATGACTATCCAGGGAGAGAGACCTTATATAGGATGAAATCAGGGGAGGAGACTCCTTACTATAGGACTGAACATCAGGGGGAGGAGACCTAAATAGGATGAAATCCAGGGGGAGGACGACTCCTACTATAGGATGAAATCCAGGGGGAGGGACTCCTTACTATAGGATGATATCCAGGAGGAGGAGACTCTCTACTATAGGATACAATCCAGTGGGAGGAGGACTCTTACTATAGGATTACAATCCAGGGGGGGAGGAGACTCCTTCTTGCTATAGGATGATATCCAGGGGAGGAAGATCCTTGCTATAGGAGATTCCAGGGGAGGAGACTCCTTACTATAGGATGATATCCAGGGAGAGGAGACTCCTTACTATAGGATGAAATCAAGGGGGAGGAGACTCCTTACTATAGGATGAAATCCAGGGGAGGAGAACTCCTACATAGGATGAAATCCAGGGGGAGGAGACTCCTTACTATGGATAAAATCCAGTGGGAGGGACGACACCTTTTACTATAGGAAATTGAAATCCATTTTGAAAAGACTCCTTACTATAGGATGAAATCCAGTGGTAGGAGGATCCTTACTATGAGATGTCATCCAGGAGGAGGAGACTCCTTACTATAGGATGACATCAAGGGGGATAGAAACTTCTTACTATAGGATGACATCCAGGGGGAGGAGACTCTTTACTATAGGATAAAATCCAGGGGGAGGAGACTCCTTACTATAGGATGAAATCCAGTAGGAGGAGTCTCCTTACTATAGGATGAACTCCAGACGGGAGGAGACTATCTATAGGAATAATCCAGAGGGAGGAGAACTCCTTACTATAGGATAGAATCCAGAGGGAGGAGACTCCTTACTATCGGATACAATCCAGTGGGGGAGGGACTCCTAAATAGGATA